>VZRN01004392.1:406222-509446 GCA_013397935.1 Dasyornis broadbenti
AAAGTTACCTGTTATTGTACCAGTCTGTGAAGTCAAATTAATTCCAAACTGTGTTTAAAAAACATAAAATGTAATCAAATGAGAGCAGGATTAATTATTACTTATTTTTTATTTTATTAATTGTTATTTGCATATGTTTTATTTTTCAAAATAAAATGCTTTGCCATGGTGCTATCTCCTAGTCTAATGAAATGTGTGTTATATATTTCAATGAAAATCACAGATTTCAATATGCCTCATTCAAAAGCTAATAAGCGGAAGACTATTTGAGACTTTATGATTAGAAAAATGCCTTTCAAAACAGCAGTTAGAACACCGTCAAAAAGCTCCTGCACAAAGTACATTCCAGAAAATCTCTCCGGTTTTGCATTATTGACAAATTCAGCCATAATTATGTAACTATTTCAACCCAACAGGCTAAGCTGGTGGTATTGCAGATGACAACACTGAAATAAGAAGTATACAAAAGGAAGACCAAGACAAGTGAGCAAGAACTTACAACAGAAAGGTTGTCTCTTCCATCTTCTCTCTGTGCTTATTCCTTTATTTCAAAGGCAGAGCAGGAGGTCGTGGAAAAGAATTAATAACACCTATAAAGAAATACACTTACAAAATATTTTAGTCAGCTTATATTCTATGAAAAAAAATGTAACTTAAATACAAACTTTGCACCAGTCAAAATACTGCTAATTTTTGGTACAATATTCTGAATATTCTTTTAAAACAGTTACATATTTAAAAAAAAAAGACTGTAACCCAGACTCACAGCATTAAGTTACAAGAGTTTGTGCTGTCTATTCAAACCTACACTTCTCACTTATATTCTGGTATTGCAGAGTGGTCTGACGAACAACCAAATAGCTGGAAGCCTAACTCTTGTATCCCTGAGCGAGAAATTTTGTACCAGGCTTACAGTTTCTGCATTTTTCTGGTTAACAAAGAATCACCCCAGCTGGGAAAAGTTTATATGTGAAAAGTGAATGATGCCTATTTGCATATTTCTCACAGTCACCTGACTAATGTTGAATAACTGTTGGGAAAATACTTGGTTTTATTTTCCCAATTGTTGGAGGTCAAAACTAAAAAAAGGGGGAAAACTAGTGAAGTAAACTGAAGGAATAAATAAGGTTTAACACAGCATTAATAAACTTTTTAAGACTTTCCTTGATATTATATTTTAGCAGGTACTAGGGGGAGTATTATTCTGACTTACATTTTAAATTCTAGCAAAAAAGTTAAAAACATAATACTTCTAAAATGAAAAATTATTAAAATAGAACAGGCTCTCCCCCACCTATAATGCATCATGCAAAGAAATTTAAAATGGGGTTTATGTTCTGCTTTAAAGCCAGCATAAGCCAAGCTGTCCTTGCGTGTTCCTCTGTAGTTCCCTCAAGTAGTAGCAATGTTGGTATTTATCAGTTAGACTTGACATTAAACAGATTTTTCTTTTTATTTTCAGTATATGTTTTATTGGGAATTTCTCTACTAGTTAAGATCATGCTCAGCTGTTTAACCTATCACAACAGTCTAATCACCCATGGGCACTTCAGATTGGGCTGGGAAAGTACTAAAAATAAAAATCAGCAAAATTCATTACAGATCAGAAGACACTTTAATTTACTCTTCTGTTTGATGTCTACTCTATCTGTATTCACTGCTAATAATGTATTTATTTTTAAAGTGACCAGTGATGAAAATTGGTTTTGTTTTTTTTTTCTTTAAAACTCTGTACTGAAGAGATTCTTATGATGAGGAAAAAAGGAATTTTCATATGGACTACATGGAGGAAACATGTATTTCTTCAGAAATTGATTATATTTCATTTATTTGCATGAAGAAAGCTGCAATATCACCTGAAAAAGCTTTTTAAAGTCAGACTGAGTTTTCACTATGTCTACAAACGCTATAGAAAATATGATAACCAGCAATTCCATTTGGCTAATAAATTACTTTAAGTAGTACAGTCTAGAATGTAGCCCTTCTTCAGATTGTAGATTCCAGGATGTCCACATATTGGGCCACATACTAGGAGAAATAGCAGCAAAGTAGATTAGAAACAGGCTTTACTACGGGGAATTGCTAAGAGAAAAATCGCTTCAGATCCTTAAGGCCTTCAGCACCCAGTGAAAAAGAAATTGCTCTAATCCCTAACAAAAATTAATAAACTGCATTCTTAGAAGTTTTTCAAAAGCACTCTTATAATTATGGAAGGTCAGCGTTGCTGTATGTTTGTTTGTTTTTAATGATATTTTATATTCCCTGTGCTACTCAGACATATCAAATTAGTGCTAAAATAAAAAGGTATTTAATTCAGCTTCCTCCATTATTCTAGCATACATTTAACTCAGAAAGCAGAGAAGTAATTTGAAGTAACATTCATTTTCTCTGCTTTTTGAAATGTACTGTCACATCCTCAGGAGTTTTGCAGCAGACCTTAATCAAAGGGACATTCTAACCTGAATGCCAGAGGCAAAAACTCACAAATTCTGCAGAAGAACATGAACAGTACCTTTCCTCCTTCCCCCAGATTTCTCCTGGACAGAGAGCCAAAGCTCCATCAGCGACCAGGAAATTAAGCAAAGATTCAATCATGGACCTAAGGAACTACTAGTTCAGAGTATATTTGTAGTTACTGCTATTTTAAAGGAACATTTGTAGTTCTAGGATTCATGTTGAAGGAATAAAGACACAGAAGAAAATCATGTGCAAGGGAGGAGGAAATTAATTACACATCCCTAATTCGAAGCTATTTGGATATTATTATTATTAACAATTATAATAATAATCATTATCATAGAAAACAGAGAGTAATACTTTTTTCCTGTGTCCTTATATAAACATCTGTATGAGAATATGCAAGTCACATATGCCCTTTTCTCTACAAAGGACATTGCTAGAATAATATAGAAAATGGAGCTAAGCATTCTTTTTATTCTTTTTATTTTATTATCAAGTTTGTTGACTGAGTGGAACTGTGGATATAAAACAATTATTTTAGGAAAAAAAGAAGCTCTAGCTGAGAATGAAAAATAATTGCTCTTATATATCTACAGAAAATAATAGAGGTACTAGAAATATAGATCTGGCTGTGGATTTTTTTTTTCCAAATGCATCTTTTGTCAGCAAATTCCAAATCTTCAAAAGAAATTTTCCAAGGAAATTTAAGTGAGGGTTAAATAGATATTGAAATAATTAGTTCTGGGATTGCATTTCTGGGTGAGAAAGGGCTCCCATTGTAACAAAGGAGTAATGAGACATTCAAATATAGCCTGTGAAAACATGGTTCCTTTTCTTTTGCTGTTTGATTGGAACAGTCTTTCACCTTTTCCTTTGCTATGCATGATCTTCTTTTAGCCAAGACCACACTGACCATGCCAAACGTGCTGCTTGTTTTCACTTTGGCCCCAAAAACTTACTTCCTCCAGCTGAAAAAGTCATCCCAGCAGGCTCCATTGAAAACTGTACACTTCCTGATTTCAAGGAAGTGTGTGAAACTATATCTTTCCTGTCACAGTTATCTTCCTTGCATGCATGACGTAATTCTTGTTTCTCAGCTGTCACTACTGATATAACACACAGAGTCTTATATTTTGGCACTTTGGATTTTTGTAATCTGTATTCCTTGCAGCTCTCTGCGTTTCTTTAGCAGCTGACTTCATTGAGATTTTCCCCATGTCTTCTGTGATGTGACATTGATCAGTATTTGGGAAAATTTGGGTAAGTTGCAATTCCTCATTGTTGACACTTCTATATGCTATGTTTTAGGCCAGAAAACAATCAAACAAGCAAATAAAAACCTCTCTAAAAGAAAAAACAAAAAACAAACCCCCAAAACTACTTATATGCAGTCCTGTGATAATATTAATGTGGGAACAGGAGTTTTTTTCACAATGGACTTTGTGGTTTTCTTTTACTTTATTTTTCCAACTGTTCCATACTTAACAATTTTAACTTCCTGAACTTGTCTGAAATTGGGAAAAGACTACCTTTATCCACTCCTAGCATTGCTGATTTCTGCTAAAAATTACTAAATGTGCTGATATTGGGCATCCATAGTGCAAGCTTGCTGTTTATTTGGGACGAAGGAATTTAATTTGATTAGATTTCAGGTTAAACGCAGTCATGACCCTAACAAACAAGTTCATATTTAAGAGTTGAAACCTGATCAAGTGGTAATTCAAGGCTCACGATGGTGTCTTTCTTTCCTGTACATGCATTGCATATACATATGTGCATTCTTCCCCGTTTCCCACCATCTGTCCTTTCTACAGTCATATCTTAATTTTTGAGCAGATAAAGTGAGGCATATGAATGTTTCAGGCTTTATAGCTTGAAGATATAAATTCATCCTTTAATTGGTTTCAGGAAATCTAATAGGGAAATTCACTGAATATTGAATATTTTAGTGTAGCTGTCCTTCTTGCTGGGTATAATGAAAGGCTGATTTACAGCTGATTGAAGAGTTATGTAATAGAAGATCAACTCAATATGAGTAGTTAGTGGAGGAAGATAAATATTGCTTGGCTATTCAACAAAGCTTCTACCTTCTACACTGCTAAGATTTGATTTTATTACTCATAGATTACATGGGAAAATGATTTGTGAATTCACCCTGACCAGTGGTGGACACACACACGTTTCTCTTAAGGTCTGTCACTTTCTCAGTCATTTATTTCCTGCTCAACAGGCTGTTCAGAGGCACTGCCTCCTTACCAGCTCACTGGTCAACTCTGCAATTTAAGGAAAATACAGAAGTGTGTGCCATTCTTTTCAGGAGAGAAAAGTAGACTTGGCACAGTTGCTTTACTCATCCTTCAGTTAAATTCTACTTGTAATGTTATTGCAAGTGTCTACTTGTAGTCTTATTACTAGTGAATCATATTTCTAATCCAATGGATTTGCAGTAGCAAGTATATCCTATGCACAAAGGTATGTTGAAAAAATAGTCATGAGCTTTTATTTGTCATAAATACATGACACCTAACTGGGATAATTTTATATTTGCAAAGATATAATTTTAAGTATGAGTTCGAAAACTAAACTACCACTTTTGCTACTTCAGCTGCAGGTACAGTTGCAAACACAAAAATAAAACGTGGTGGTAAAGACTCAATAGCACGATGACTTACTGGAGAAAAAGTGTAAAGTATTTGCCACAGCATGGAAAGTAGGAGGCCTATGAATAAATAGATCATCTAGAACTTGTGCAGTATGGTAGAGAATAACTGGATTGTTTGGGTTACTCGGTGTCTTATATGATAATGAACTTAGGTTTACAAATGGCTAATAGCTAAAAAGAAAGTAATGGAACAAGCTGATAGAATGCTAACATTTTTCTCATATTGTGAAGTGTCTGACATTATTGGTTGGTTGTTCTTATATTATAGTCAGAAACTATTTTAATAGCTAAAATAACATTCTTACTATCTTCCTACACCTGCTTTCTGAAAGAACACCAGCTGAACTGAGAAAACAGGTTGCTTGCTGGTATTCAGAAATAAAAGTTACTATATAATCAAAAGTGGTAGTCTTTAGAATAATGGGAATGATAAGAAAAGGATTTTCTGATCTTAAGAAATATTACAGAAAAGTAAACTCGGGGTTTTGTGCTATGATCCTGCTATAATAATACAAGTGTTGCTTCACTGGACATCAGGAGTGACTGCAGCTGTGTCAGTCTGTATTTATGACTTTTTACAGGTTTCTCCTTTCAGTATTTCAGTGAGAACAAAACTCTTTCTCTTTGTAGGCTAACATCATCTTGTTTTGGTACATTTCCTTTTTTCCTTAACTTTAAGCCACTGACACGGTAGGTGATTGAGCCAACTGGAACAGAGCTGTGTGTACTCTTTCATGTACTTGGGCAGACGTTTAGTCCTCAGATCTCACAGCTGAACTATAAGACAATTTTTTTTTCTCTGCTAAAAAAAAACCTTTTAGCCTAGGTTAAAGAAAAAGAAAAGGAAAAAAAATAAAAAAGGGAAAAAGAAAAAGACAGGAAAAGGAAAAGGGAAAACAAAGGAAAAATGAAGAAAAAGGAAAAAAAAAGAAAAAGAGACAAAGAGAAAAGAAAAAGAGACAAAGAGAAAAGAAGGGGAAAACATGGCAGCCAGACAGTATTGCTCTAGATGACTTTATGGGTAGCTGTAATGAAAAAGTACTATCTCTTTGTTATTGGCTATGACTGTGCATATCTTTGTGATTTGTAGTTCTGAGAAGGCCATATATAAAAAAGGGAGGCTCTCTCACATATTGCTGCTAGTAAACTTTGAAAACAAGTTTCAGAAAAAAAGATTTTATTATGAGTTATGCGTTAAAAATTTTAAGTTTAAACGTAGACCAGATAAATGAAAGCGATAACAAGATTCATAGAACAATAGTAATAGAAATATTTTTCACAGCACATTATTAGATGTTTGTTATTAATTTTCTTTTCATCTTTATCATGCCAGTGATAAATAAGGCCTTCTACGTATTTGAAGTGAACAGCTTTGTACAACAGCACTTAAGACATCCTGTAACAATATTCTTTGTGATGATTATGACGTTTGTCCATGTAAGAATAAATTTAAGCAATTTATTTAAGGACAAATGCAAAATAAGAAATGCAGCCAATAGAAAGATGTAAGGAGTCAGGAACTTCTATCTATCTATGTTGTTAGTCAAAGACCCCTAGAAATTACGTTTAAAAAATATAAAATTCATACATCCTTAATTTGGAATTGTTGAGTTTTTTCAGGTGTATTTACGCTAGTTAAAACAAAATCAGTGCCGATATCATTGCTTAAATAACCAATAACACAACAGTATCTCCCTGGTTGTTCTGTATGACCCACTTGTCTTCTAGCCTGGCTTCTCTTCAAATAATAATAGATGCAATAAATTAATAAAGTCTATTCTCAAGAACAAGAACTTTGAACATATGTGGTAAAAATTCCAGAAGGAGACTGAATGATGGCATATCCATTGCATGGTATGAAAAGCACGGAATGTTTCTCCCTGCCTTCCATCTCCAGGTATATATTGCCTTGGACATTGGTTTTGGTCAGTTTTCTTTCTCTTGACTGAGGTATGACTAATGATCTTAGAAGCTATTATTAGGTCTAACCTATATAAAATGAGAGTTTTAGTGAGTTGAGTGAATACATCGCATCTATAAAATGTGACTGAATCAGACACTTCTGGGTTTTTTGCCTGCATTATGTAGATATTAAATATTTTCTTACTCTCAACAAAGATTTCATGGAAGCTGAAATCTGCTCCCTTCAAACTTTTCTGGAAGGATTTTGTTTTCCTTTTTGCCAGAAACTGAAGAGAGCCATAAACAGAAGAGAGACCTTGGCTTCTTTTTCCAGCCGCTTGTCCTCAGCAGTCCAAAATCAGCATGCTTAACCATTCAGCTGTTGCTGCAATATGCTACAGAATGTGGGATATTTCCAATATCCTTGTTTATTTCAGAGCACCATCCTAGCTTGAACTTTAACACCTACAATATGTATATATGTTTTAACTTAGGCCTCCTGTTGAAGTATAAAATTAACCTTAAAAAAACACCATCTTGTTAACACAGCTAAACAATGCTGATTTGTTTCCTTTGTTTGCTTCCAAATGCTTTTATTTTTGTATTTATTTATTCTATTTTTGCATTTTAAATGCTCAGTAACACGGTGGTGCACAAACAGTCCAAGGTCATAGGCTGGACAAGGGAAAGCCAGGTACATCAGTCGCCCCAAGAGACCTGTCATTCATTACAATCTGGGAAGGAGGCAAGGCCTAATTCCTGTTTTAATTACTAAACAACAATCAGAATTCTGGATCGAATTTTGGATAGAAGTTCGCAATAATGGCTGACCAACTGCTGTAAGGATGTATCTAGTATCATCTGTTCTCCATAACGCTTTACTTTTTCAATAGTAATGAAAAATAACTGGCAGAAAGTATTCATCAGCTGTTCATTTCACAGCATAAATAAAAATGAAAGCAGAAATACATCATGAGTTGAAATTAATCTCAGTTTGTAGAGGAGAGTATGTTTCATGATAGGTAAAACTTCATCACTTTTATCTACCTCAGCAATGAGACAATTTGAAATTATGTGTTTCTGCGGTACCTTGAACACCTCTACTGCTTTAATTTGTGAGGAAAGCACAGCTCTGAGAAAATTTTTACTGTGCATAAAGAGTAGGGGAGGAGATTGAAAACACTGATCCAAAGATCTGAAGTGATTTGAACCTTGAAGAGCATGATATTCCACTTGGAGAGCCAAGGGCCAAGTTGATTATTTTACTGCTGACAGACTGAAGTAAGTCAGTGAATGCAAACATGCAGAAAAGTATTCATGCAGATACATATATATCTTCCCAACAACTTGAGATAAGATATGCAATATCCCCAAAGGGAATTTTAAATGATAGAGGGTCACACAGACTTGTAAGAAAAGTTCTTACAAGAAAATGTGCGCAAAATAAAGTCATAAAATACAGTTTTATGTAAAGTCTAGTGGGTTTTGAAAAGTCTAGTGAATCAGTGGTTTATTGTGATGGCTCTTTTTCAATGCAAAGAAACCAAGGCCAAACTGAGCTATTATATGACAGGGCCATTTGTAAATATGATGAAGTAACTCACTTGAGTTTTTTCTCTCGTAATTTCTGTGGTAACCTGTCTTAACTGATATTGTATGAAATTAATGGAACATTAGGTTGCACAGTCAGTTCTAGAGGACCCATCCAATATATTTGACACTGCTTACCTTGTGAAATTGAATTGAAATCCACAGGAATGAAACATAATACTGCATATATTTCTCTTCTCAGTACCTTGGCTCCTCTTCTGGCTCAATTTTTATTAATTTCTTTTATATATGCAAAACAAAACCTTAGCAAGTCAGCTCATGCAATTGAACTCTTTGGTATTCTTCATATTTCAAAATGACTGACCATGTCTAGAATTTTCTACTGATGAAAAAAAAAAAAAACCAAAATAATTTCAGGCACAAAGTTCTTCATCTTAGTTTTGCAGCAGTCAGAGCTTTCAGCATCTTAAGAGTTCAAAATGTTTTTAAACACACACACAAAAATGCAAAGATTAAGCCAAACAGACAAAAGGGATTTTTCCCACTGCAAGCTACTACAATATGAAGTTTTGTTGTAATCACTGATAATGGTACCAGAAGATTCTTGCAGAAATAGTCTTAATTTTAGTTTGAGATATGATAGAAATAAGCTTGTTCTTTGTTCCCTGTTCTAGGTATCTAACAAGTAACTGTACAAAATTAAATTTTGTAGCCCATATGAGAGGAGCTTCCTCCAGTCCAAGTTTGTAGGTAATGTTTTATGCAGACAGCTAGTCAGCTAGCTTGCATACAGATGTCTACACTGTAGGTATCTGTGGATCACTAATGAGTCCTATCTAAAAATGTGCATCTTAGACAGCATTCAACTCATTTAACTCTAAACTTCAGAAACCTAGACATCTGTGATTGAGACCATCACTAACTTTCTTCTCTTTTTAGTTAATGGAGATGACAAATGAAATATCTAGAGTTAGAATTTTCTCATCTTAAGATAAACATTTAACACAGGTCAAACCAAGCACTCTCCGGAGGCCTGTAATGAAGACAGCTTTGTTTCTGTTTTAAACATGGTGTTATTTCCTTTCCAGTCAGAAGGGATAATATTTACTTTTGTACAGTTCAGGAACACTCTTCTAAAAACCTTAATGGAACCTATTGTTTTGACTTTGGGTGAAACTAATGTGTGCTTCTATTGACACAATGTAGAAAATCAGACTTTGGCTTTAAACCAGCTGTCAATTGATTTGGAATTTAATATTTTCAATTAAAATTGTGTTAAATTGGTCTTTCAAAACATTTGTTTCCTGTAGTTAAATTTGGGGGTTTGTTTCCTTATTTTTACTTACATCTGGTAAACCCCTAACAGAACAATGTTTTGGTGACAGGCTAGTGTCTTGGAACAGACGCTCTTCTGTCTCATAGATTTTGTCTCTGTCTTGGGGTCTCTTCGTATTCAGTTACAAGTGAACTGTTCCATGTTCTCATGCCTCTTTTATTTCAAAATAAAAATGTCTGGGGAATACAGGAATCAATCTTAATGCTTAACCTACAAAACTTGTATTAGTAGACTTAGGATTTAGTGTTGAGACTACAGTGTAATTTCAGAGGGGTTATTTGTTCTGTTCCATGGACTGTATGGGTAGAATTCAAGCCTTTACAACTCTGACAGGGCTTTGTCATTTAGAAGATCCGGTAGTATTTTCAGCTCTTATTAAAGCAAAAAAAGAAGCAGTTCTTGGTTCTGTATGTGAGCTTTAAGGAATGTATGAGCTGCTACATAAGATGACATCTGAAATCTATCTGCTTCAATATTTTATCTCTGCCACAGACCTGCCCTCACTGGTTCAAAGAAAATGCAAATTCTCCTACTTTACAGAGTCTTTAACACTGTGCTTTAACACTTAATAATTAGCAGCTGATATCCTGAATTTTAAGGTTTCACATACCATCCGAATTATACATCCTTTAAAAAATCAAAAAAACAACCGAATGGAACTTTTTATAGCAGTCATAATTTTATTATAATAACTATTTGTAAATTATAGAAAAGCTTCTCTTTGCCTCATTTTTGGTTCCATAATCCCTCAGTTTCTGTTTCTCTGTTTTCTGAGAATTTTATTTACACGTTTATTTGTTTTTAACCAGGGGAAGACACATTTTGTCACAGGGATCACAATTCTGGAAACCAAAACTAGAAAATTCGTTTTTGCAGGCTGTTTTTCAGACATAATGATATACATTTCTAGAGAAGAATACAAAGTATGCAATTGTTTCTTTTACTTCAAAGGTCGACGATTCATCATTTCCTGTAACTCTGCCTTGTTTTCCAATCTTTACAGTAAACCGACTACAGATCCACAAAAGCAGTTGATAGCTCTGTCTATGAGGGGAAAAAGTGTTAGTGGAACTCAGCTTCTCACTTACAGGCTAAACAATTACTCTCTTCATATTATTGCAATTAATTAAAATTCTGTTACAAAGGACATCCTTACTTTGACAATGCTAGTCTGGTGACAGTTTCATCTCAAATTCAGTCGGTAAAACATTTCTGCTTTTAGAGGAATATTTCTTAATTCTTTATTTAGTGAATATAATTTTGTACAAGTTAAGATAAACAGTTTGTTTAATAGCTTTCATAAGGTGGTGGATTTATCTGTACCATGGTTCTCATAAGTTGAGACTAGGGAAAAAAACCCAATGACCAATTGGTTTCTCATTATTTTGAAATACCTTATCACAGCCTTGGTAATTAAATCTGCTTTACTCTAAGTCATGGCACTTTTATTTATTAATAGCTAATTTAGAAACTACCAAAATGTAGAGTTATGATTACTAATTGCCCTTCCTGCGGAACTTGACTTTCTTTTTTAGTGAGGGCCTTCTGTCAACTTTTAGCAGAGTTATTGCAAGATCAGAAAGACCACATTAATTCATCTGTCTATCCCCTGAGTAGAAGATGGATCTGAAAATGAAAAATACTTTTTAAAAAATAGTGTCAAAATAGCTGTTTTAAGTGTGACATTACCTTTTCTCAACTAGCAACTGTTCCTCTCTCTTTGCAGTGGTGTTAATTTTGCCTTTACTATGACCATGGGTGCATGACTCTTTGAAAATATTGGGAAAGGGCAATGAGCCAAAATCATTATCTTCACTTGAAGTGTTTAATACCAAATATAAATATTGGAGGGCTTGAGTGCCCAAGCCATCCCTCAAGGCTTTATGCATCTGATTATAAATGTCCCTGCTGCACTGTCAGCTAGTCACCATCAGGACTGCAGTCCAGTGTTGTCAAGGAAATAATAACATACAGTCTTCCATTGCTTATCAGTATAGGGACAGTGCTTAAATAACACATGGATTGACTTCCCCTCAAATACTCCTGTATAATTGAAATTGTTAATAGGCACTTAGCAAAATCAGAAATAAAAATAGAATTCAGGCTGCTTCAGTTGCTAATTCCTTCTGTATATTTTCTGTATATATTCATCTGGCACTGAAACCTTTAGTATCCAGTGAGATGCTGTTCATAAAATCAGAAAGTAAGCTGGTGGCTACTTTTTAAATACACTTCCAGTGGTCAGTTTTATTCTTTTGTCTAGAAGAATGAAAGAAGCTAATGTCTTTTTACTTCTTTATGGAACAGCATCACCTGAGGGAGACAGAATTTATTGCAACAATCCATTGCCAGGAATACGTTAAGCACATATAGAGGAATAAAGAACATATAACTGTTCTGCTTTCAAATAAAAATGCTGAATACAAAAAATACAGCATTTTCCAAAATACTATGCCTTAAGATTTACATTCTTTTTCAAATTAAATTCTTGGTAGTCATTACAGGTCCTTGCTTTTCTAAATTGCAAAATGTATTTCTTGAATTATTTCCAAAGTTCCGTGAAGTAGATAATAAACTTTAAAAGAGCTACGGTGTTTGTTCCATACAAACCTAACTTATTACTGTGTGCTATTCTCAGTCTAAAATCTTGTACAGATTGTAAAGAAGTACATATTCTTCAATGTAGAACAAACATTTATAATTGAGCTTTTAATCTTCAGGGACTGGGAACTTACGATTTTTAGAAATAAAGAAAAAAGACAAAGCTATGCCAGACTAGTGTAGTCCATTAATCAACTTCACACTGCATAGTGCTTATCAAAATGTAGCTTCTCATCAAAGACCAATTTTTATCTAAAACTGGACTATTTCTGTATTAATACTGTATTTCAGATTTTTTTTTTTTTAGTTACATAAGTATTTAAATAAATTTTGAGCTTAATTTGACTTTGGGTTTTTTATTATGTGTCCACTTTAGGGTATATATATTTTGATAAAATGTGATATATTTTTCCAAATCATCAACTTCATCTTGGATTTCTTTGAGCTTGATGCCTGCAATTCATCATACCAGGCTAAAAACTAGGTGCCATTGTGCTATTTTCTCGTAGTTTTGGCAGACAAAGTATGTAACCTATAAACACTTGTGCTCTTTGGGACTAGCAACTAGAGCACAGGAGGCTCAGCGTGTACATGGGGTTAAACAGGTGTGTTTATATATGTTGCAGATTCAACTAGTCAGTGAAGAGAACTTCTAGAAGACTGTTCATCTGAGATGAACAAATCTTACAGGAAGTGGCTGGGGGAACTGGAATTGTTCAGCCTGGAGAAAAGAAGGCTCAGGGGAGACCTTACCGCTCTCTACAAATGCCTGTAGTGAGGTGGCAGTCAGTCCATTCTCCCAGGTAACAAGCAATAGGACAAGAGGGAATGGCCTCAAAATTGCACCAGGAAAGGTTTAGGTTTCGTCATCAAAAGGGTTTTCAAGAACTGGAACAGGCTGCTGAGGGAAGTGGTTGAGTAACCACCACTGGAGGTATTTGAAAGGCATGTGGATGTGGCAGTTAAAGACAGTTTAGTGAGGGACTTGGCAGTGCTGGATTAGTAGTTGCACTAGATGATCTTAAAAGTATTTTCCAACCTACTAGGATTCTGTGATTGCATGACCTCAAGGCATGTCAGAAGAACTGCCCTTTAATATTGCTATTTGTCTTCACTGTGTAAACAAGATGACAAAGATGTCTAGCACGGCTTAGGGCAGTTTCCAAATATTTAAGGTAAGCAGATGAGCTTGATAGTCAATAATGCCTCTGTCTAGTTCATTTATCAAAGCATAAGCACTCTTTAATATTTTTGTTTTCCTAATGTTTCATTTACCCAGTCAAGTAATAGAAACAATATCATGAAAGAGTAATGAGATCAAGAAAAATGGCTCAGTATCATCATCACACTTGATGACACAAGAAATGAAGTCATCATACTAAACTAAAAGAATAAGAATTATTTATAGAAATAATGCAAGACAATAAATGTCAAAGAATCCTGATTTATTTTTGTAAGCAATTTAGAAACAGGGGAAATAATGCCAGCAAGGTTTTTTAAAGAAAAATTTCCATTTCTTTGATCTGTATCTTGTATATTCATTGTAAGTAGAGTCAGTGTTTTGGACTGCATTTGTCTGAATGTATCACAGAAGGATGAACTAATGAAACCTAACATTTATTTATTTACTTACTTGTCTGAGGCACTTGTCCATACAATGTTAAATTCATTGCTGTGGTAAGCAAGTGCAGTTATTGTCACATTAATGGAATTCTGCTTGCTTAGACCTACAATTATTTTGTCCCATAAAATAAGTGATCTGAGTAACAGCATTTTCAGGTATCCATTATTCTTTTCATATTGCTCTGGAGGAAATTCTGCAGAAGGTTAAGGATTCTTTCTAATGTCATGAAGGGTATCTGGGCTCAAAGTTTATGTTAAAACACTGTTTCTTTGCTCACAGGCTTGAACTCAAATCACACCTCTGTCTAAAGGAAAAGGTTCCAACACTGCCTTGCAAACTTCTCTTTTTATGACATTTTGGGATTGCTGACAGGAAGTTTTCAGGTTATGCTTGACATTTTGATAAGTAAAATCACATGAGTAATCTTACCTTTGCCTATCTCATGCTGTGTTGCTTCTCTTTTCTTTGAACTGCTCTGGCAAGGAGACAATACTCATAATATCTTTCTTTGATCTTTTTCATACCATGTGATATAACGAACAAGAAATTTAAATTTGCTGTTCTTAAAACTAAAGAAATACAATCATGATTTTTTTCTTTATGTAAACTAATTCAATTGCAGTTCTAGATTTTGCTTTCAAACCTAGAATGAAGAGAAAGGAAATTGATAGCTTGAACATAGACTATCTCTTCACCTATTTAAAAGTCAAGATGAAATAGATTTATGTTCATTACACCTGAAAAGTCTGAAAAGTCTAAAAAGTCATTAAAAATTCCCTTTTCCTAGACAATATAAGGTAAGGCAGCTGGGTATTATAATGATTTTCAGCAGCATAAAACCCTTAAGAGGATTTTAGTGGGTTGCAGGGAAGAAAGCAGCTGAATCAATGGTTTGCTACAGTTTTACTAGTTTTTATAGTACTGCAAAGACCATGTCTCAGAAAAGACTGTCTCTGACACAGAGGTAATAGCTGAATTTGGAAGAAAAATAGCTGGAATGATGCCATGAACTTCATAAATTTTGAAATAGAGGTCTATGACTTTGACCTTAAATTACAGGGCAAAAAGAGTATTCACATACCTGTAATCATTGAAAGAGCTGTGAAGTAACTGGTTTTTTTCCTACCAGAAACAAAGTTGGAGAATCCTAATAAATATTTTCAATGCTTTTAATGGTTAAGTAATTTGAAGCTGATCTGAATAGTGAGTTGAATTAGGATGTATTGGGAAAAATAGGCAGAATTGGAATAGTAAAACTGGGTAAAAAATTATGTTCTTTATCATTGAGGTGGTGAACTGTATGGATAACAAAAATATGTGCAAGTTTCTGGAAATTAAGTACCGGACAAGTAAGGAGGCTGTGATAGTCACTGTGACCATTCAAGTGGCTCAGTATTAGTGCATAATTTATGAGTGCAATTGAGCATATGAGCAGACTGAACCTTCTGTCATGAGATCAAATATGGGCTGCTCTTTCCAGTCAATCAAATTACTTCTTCATTATTTGCCTGTGATAAAAGACTTGGTAATGTCAGGGAAAATCCTTTAATATATTGGCAACGAAAGAGTACGCTGTGACCGGCACTGAGAGAAAAACAAATAAAAAGCCACAAACAACCCTGCTCTAAATTTGAGTTACTTACCAGTTGATGCATTCAGAGGGGAGGTTCAATGCTGTAAGCTGTCTGAACTTCATAAAGTTCAACAAGGCCAAGAGCAAGCTCCTGAACATGAATCTGGGCAATCCCAAGCATGAGTACAGGCTGGCCAGACAGTGGATTGACAGCAGCCCTGAGGAGGACAACTTGTTTTGGTTGACAAGAAACTCAACACGACACGACAATGTGAACTCACAGCCCAGAAGGCCAACATAAAAAGGATGTGGATCTCTTGAAGCGAGTTCAGAGGTAACCACAAAGATGATCAGATAGTTGAAGCACCTATTCTATGAAGACAGGCTGAGAGATTTGGTGTTTTTCAGCCTGGAGGAGAAGGTTCTGGGAAGACTTTCAAGTACCTGAAGAGAGCTGTAGAGGGACTTTTCACAAGAGCATGTAGTGACAAGACAAGGTGGAATGGCTTCAAACTGAAAGAGGGTAGATTTAGATCAGATATCAGGAAAATAATTTTACTGTTAGAGTGGTGAGACACCAGTGTACAGGTTGCCCAGAGAAACTGTGGATACCGCATCCCTGGAAGTGTTGAATGGGGCTTTGAGCAATCTAGTCTAGTGGATGATGTCCCTGCCCATGGCAAGGGGGTTGGAACTGCACGTTCTTTGTCTCTTCCAACCCAAAGTGTTCTGTGATGATTCTGTCTGCTATTAGGGTGGTATTTGCTCTATATATGATGTGCATTTGTTCATTTGAGTTTATGAAGTGATGTATGGAGAAAAAGAATAGCCCTTATCCTGTTCACAATAGGTTGTTTAACATATGCTGGTCATAGAGAGATTCACTTTCTCATAAATGAATCTGGAATACTTCCCAGAATAGAACTGCCTCTCAAACATAACTTTGGCTGACAGTGCTGAACTCCAAGGAGAGAGTGGAATACTGCTTTTCTGTGCAACAGACATTTGGGATGCTTCATCCTCCCAAGAGATTTTTTGATTGCTGCTTGCTGTTCACTTCTGTGAAAGGAAGTAAAAAAAAAAAAAGAAGATAAAGTCTTATGTTCTAGAGTTTTATGACTGCAGTAGATACTGTGTCAACTTTATGTCTGTGTGTATAATTCTAGCATTTTCTTGTGATGAGACTATTTGGTCAATTGTTCAATCAGTACATGACTAATATATTTATAGAATAATTCCTGAGTAAATTGATATTGGAGATATTAGTTAGATAAAGCAAAAATTAATAAGTTTGGGTTTGCTCACATCGTCTGTCTGTACTCTCCTGTTCAGGTGTCTAAGTTTCTAGTGCAGTTGAGTCAACACAGGTTATGGAGTCTGACAGAGCTACTCACCTGTACCCTGTATAAGACACCTAGAATCCATTTACTTTATCAAGCTCTATTTAGTCCCTTTTATGTACCATGGTTGTCTTAGATGCTTTAAGGTATTCTACTTGACCATCAGCTGGTGCTCTAAATGTTTTGACTATCTTGTATGCTCACTGAGATGTTTCCAAAGACATGCAGATGTCCTGAATAACTAGCCTTTGATGAAAAATAATGTGAAAATGGAAAGGTACTAGCTGACTTGGAAAAACTCCCCAAACCTTTAGGCGGTAGTTTGTAATTACTAGATACAGAAGAAAATGCTCCAAAATATCTTGTGGCACTGGAAGTTCTTTTGAAGAACCAAACCAGACTTAGCAGCAAAATCACATTTCCCAGTATTCTGTTTCCATGTGTATGTGTATATGTAAATAATTGCTAATACTGTTAAAACATAAGCGTTAGCATTGTCATGTTTGTTAATATCAACTAATTATGTTACATTCAAGCCAAAATCATTGTGGTGGCATAGTGGTAGACCCATGTATATTAGCTAAAGTTTTAAACCCAAAGTTTGGGGAAGTGTCTTTGCCTAGATGCTATTTAGACACATGAGGATGGAAATTGGGTTAGTTTGCACCACTAAGTAAAACAGGAGAACTGTGTTGGCTTCAGGCAAGTGCTGAGAACAGGAGTTTTGCCCTGAGGATATGCACTAATTTAAGCTTGCCTTCTGTGGTCAGTGGTTCACTCCCTTTCAAAAGAGTACACCCCAGAGTATGAAAAGCTTCTCAAGAAACAAATTTTTCAGATTAGGGTCATCCTTCACCCCTGTAGTTGTGAAACTGGAAATACTAATAACATAAGAGGGAATTAATAGTTATCAAACTGATAGATTAAGAACCAGACAATCTCTATGCAAAAGAATATCCAGGACAAATTATATCTTGCAAGTCAGACTCTGTAGTGATACATTTGGTAGTTGTGGCATCATATTTATATGGAAAAGAGGTGTTAAATGTGAGAATTACCTAGAACTGCTGTTTTGAGCATTTATCAGGCAATTCATAAGTACATTTAAGAATACGAATTTCTACTTATATACTAGATCACAGTTATGTACAACAGATGTCATGCACCTGTATATGATGGATAGCAAGTTCAGGTCCTGAATTTCAGAGGACTGGTAAAAGAGAAGATCATTATGAAAACAGATATGACAACTGATTTTGTTCAAATTCAAATTAACTTAGTTTACAGTCTACATTTTCTTAAAAGCATATAACCTATTCCGGTTTTCTTCTTGGGTGAACTTCATAGCAAGCAGTTTAAGCAATACAAACATTAGACATCCCATCTGAGTTAATATCCAAGGATACCACTGAACAGCCTTCACACAGGGGCCTGGTACATTTGTGATATCCTTGGAGGCTTTGGTGTCTTACAAGGGTATTTTGTGCCAGCTCCCTGATGGTGATGATACTACTGAATATCATGTAGTGTCTTGAATGATCTTAGGTAACTGTGTACAAACAGGTGAATTTGGGTCTGACTTTCTTACAGACTACTGAACATAATAGATCAAAAGAGAGGGCTACATGCAGGAGCCCTGTCTCCTATCACCATACAGGAGGAGTTATCTTCTGAAGGTACATTTTTTCCCGCTATTAATATTAAAAGAATCTAGACTGACAATTTAGGCTAGATGAGAAACCTTTAGGAAAGCAAAATTAGGCAAGTGGATTACCACAGCAATTGTGAAATATTGTCGGTTGTATATAGAAGATCCACATTTCTGAAATTAAACTCATGAAAGCTTGAAGTTCAGGCTTTACACTTGTTGGCCAATAATAACAGCTCTCCACTGGAATGTTATGGTGTTCTGTTCACACTGTGATCTGTTTTCAGTGTATTTGCTCACACTGTTATTTGCCACACCTCAGGGATGCACTGTTCTAAACCGGCTTGCGAATTAAAAAAAAAAAAAAAATAGAAAGCTTCTCTTTAACAGAAGTCATGAAGAAATTACATTTAAGCTTAAAAGTTTTTTAAAAAGATAGCATATGCTTAAATACAAAGTATGTATGAAAAAAATCCATGTGGCATGAATATTAAGTGGTTTATAAAGATATTTGTATTTATTGTTATTGATGTTTAAAGTGTATTTCTCTAGTTGTCCTTGTTTTGAAGTAGCTTTCTAATTATGCTTTTAATACTATAGGATTAAGCAATAAAAATAATTTTTGAAGTACAAATGTGAGTGTTTCTTGCAATTATTTCCTACACTTATTACCTCTCCTCTGTTTAATATTAGTCTCAAAACATTTCCAAAACATCTCAATTAATTTCCCTTTTTTTTCTACATTTTACCTATTTATAATTTTTAAAATAGATATGATGATGTGATCTAGTGTTTTTTTAGTTCACACTTTGAAACTATTAAGATTGCATAGTATGCTACTGCGGCAAAATTGTAAATTAAGAATAAAAAGTATAATGCATAGTAAAACAGATTCAACAGAAAAACTGTCGGAGGTTTTTGATGACATAAAGTTTACTTATATTGCCAAAAGGTCCATTACTTTTAATACCATTTATGATTTAAACAATAGTATTGGGGAAAATAATCTGTTTTTCTTTTGGTCAAAGAGCTGATTATTAAAAAAGGTAATAATGCAAAGGATTATCACAGCCCTGTTACACTTGCATCTGTAGTCCTGTTATAATTGCAAATCTGTTTGTTCCCAACAGTTGAAATTTTTAGTTTATTTCTTACCTAATGGCAGAAGTTTCCAGGGGCTGTAATACATGAAGATTTTAATTATTCTTTATTTTGACAAAGGGATGTGAGATTTGACCTGTGTTAGCAAAATAGCAATTTAAAAGTGAAGTGAACAAAGGATATTGCAAAGATTTAGTCCTCATTGATTCATGCCAACAGCAACACCGAAACAGGTCATCTTTTATACCTTAGTACAACTACATTTAAACTGGAATTCTTCTTATTTATTTATGAGGATACATTGTAATGTGTAACCATCTGGTATTTCAAACCCAGCTTTGCCTGATAATTTTCTGGTGTCTATGTCTCTGGATGGTATACTGAATTATAGGAGATCTGAAGTATGGAGATTTAACAACCCTCTAATTAAAGCTGCAGCATTTGTGCAACAGATGAAGACTATTTCAGAATAAATTAATATCAATAAAAACCAAGAAACTAGCCTGGGTGTTTTGTGGGAAGCTGCCAAAGCAGTCATGAGGGGTAGAATAATTTGCTTAGCTGCAGCGGCAATACAAAAAGTATATCTTGAGTACCACTGTAAATTAGAAAAGGAAGTTAATGAGATGAAAAAAGCAACATAAATAGCAGGTACCCTAGGACCCTCCAACTTTTGATTAAACAGAGGGAAAGTAAATGCTTTGTGGTGAATAACACAGACAATGTGTTAGAGCTTAATGAACAAATGTACTATGAAAAAGGGAATAAATCCAACAAATTATTTACATATGATTTGAATAGAAAGACAAAACTTTTTTTTTCCAGTTTGAGAATGAAAAGGCACTGCAACAGATCATAATCCAAGAACTGTAATAAGATTTCTTGTATGTTCTTTATAAAACAGATTTATCCTAGCTAAATATGGGTCATGAGGAGATAGTCTCCTTATCCGAAATTCAATTGCCATGGATTAAGGGAAGAAGTAAAATGAAGTTGTTTCTTCTGGGATCAGAAGTTAACAACAAGCCAGTGAAGATTCTTCTTTCAAAAAAGCCTCAACAGACCAGATGGAATCAGTGTTATTAAAAGAAGTTGTCTTTGTTGTTTTGTTTTGTTTTTTTTTTTTTGTGTGACTGAAAAAGCTTTTATTTATTTGATTTCCTTCTCTCTTACAGAAATGGAAGCATTATAATCTTCAGTGGAAAAAAATTCTGTATGATAGATCATACATTGTTTAACATTGGCCTTGGTATAAGAAAATTTTCACTTATTGAGATAATAACCATTTTCCTTATTATATTGTCTCCATTCAGCAAAAGGTAAGTAACTTACTCAACACAGATATTGGGGCTTGTTGCTGTTAAATTTGATGTTACAGCAACATAATTAAAGAGGGATATGAACATTAGCAGACTGTAATGTGGCGGTTTCTAGCATCATTTACTCAATACCATAATTGAACTATGTTTAAGTTTGTGACAGAATGAGGATTCACAGAAAGAGAGCATAAAGGAAAAAAAGACAAGAAAATGGTATACATCATGCATGAAGCTATTATAACTACAAGGAAAACAAAATTAAAATGTTAGATCAAAGTACATTTTAAGGAAGAAAGATCTATAGTATGATTTTCATAGATTAAAGTTTTTCACAGAAGTCAAAAGCTTTGAGGGACTTCCAGAATTTTCAGATCTGCTGTTTCTAAGGGTATGGTTCCAAAGTTGAGTATAAAGTTACACTTTTAGAACTTCTCACTGTAGATTTAAATAGTTTCCTTTTCAGTTGTTTGAAAACCTGCACTTTGTTTATGGTTCTTGTAGAAAGTATTTTCTTGAGCACAAAACCTCACTGAAACAATTGTTTCACTTTCCCGAGTCCATCAGAGAGTATGGCTGAGAATCTAGACTTAAGGCAAAGCAGATGTAAGGCTGCACAAGGGTTACCTGCCTCCACAGATAATGTGTACTATCCAGATGATGTGTAGGAGCTGCACACATGAAGTGAGTGATTCATAAGAGACTGCTGAATTAAACCTGGCAGCTGGCTTCAATTTAGTTGTCAGTGATCCAGCTCTTGCAGATTCAATTAGAGGTTTTGGTTCAATTAACCAGAACTTTCATGTGAATCTCCCATGTTCTCGGAGCAGAACCTTATTGCCTTTCCAAGCAGTTCTTCAAAAACATGTAAAAGTCATGTCTGGCAGCAAAACTAAATGATTTGTCAGGGCAAAGAGGACTTTAGTTATTCCACAGGGGAAATCAGAAGTCTAGTTGAGAGAGTTCAGGGTCCACACACAATGTGTATAGGCTTATCTGAGCTCAGTGTTGGCAAACAGGATATCTGACATCTAAGGTCAGATGTAAATAGCAGAGCAACATCACTTACCTAATTGTTTTTGAGTCAAACTGAGCCAAGTTCCCATCTGGAGAGAGGGAAGCAAACAAAGGGCTTGTTTAATCATACAGCTAAATGTTACTTACACAGACAAACCCAGTACTGAAATACCGATAGCAGTAACCTTATTAGCCACAGAAATTGCAGTGAATAGAATAAACCATATCGATTATTAACGTTTGCAAGAGTTGGTGCCCTTTGTTCCACAGAAGAGACCTCAGGGAAAGGAGTATTAAATGGTAATTATTGGTCTGACACATCCAGAAAATAGCATCTTGTCTTCTCCAACTGAAACACTTCATAGCAACAGTGACTGAAGCATAAATCACTAGGACCAGTTCTCACCCTCAGCTTCCCTCTTGACCTATTTCTCTCAGAAACTGCACCACCGAGAGACCTGAGGTGGATGTATGAGTCAGACTACATCATACTTGCTACAAGGGGGATATTGTTTTGGGCATCTAACCTCCAAATGAATGTAAGAAAAAATACAATCTTCAGGCTATTCCAGTCTTCAGATACAGTCAGGATTCATGTCCCCCAAAGGATGGGAACATAATAAAATTTGTTCTCTTTTAAAAATTTAATATAAACTCCACATTTTAGAAGTTATTGCATTCTGTTGTTAAGGCTGAGCTAATTTTTCTTCTTAAAGGAGGGACTCAGTTATTTTGCTATGTATGAGGATGGCACTGTAATTTTCCTTTTTACAGTCGTATATCAAAATGTGACTTTTGATTTTTTATTTAACTAGACCACAATTTCTGACAAGTGTTGGGCATGAAAACAGAAGATTATGGGTATTTTAAAGAACAACTTTATCCTGTCAATGTGCTACAACTGATTTTGAAGAAAGTGGGAAAACAGATACTTAACTGCATAAATGCAAGTCAAAGCACATAACCAGAAAGCCTGTTGCTAGAGATTGTCATATATATTTTAGTGTATGGAACACTTGAATTTCCCATGTCACATACATTTTTGTGCAAGGTATACTTGAGCTTCCCAGTATATATATTCATTAGATCTGATAAATATTATAGGATCTCTGTCCTGGAAAATAAGGAATGTGGATGATCATTACAGGAGTAAAAATGTTATGAAAACCTCACCTGCTAACAAGTTGGGAGGTGCCAGAAATATTCGGGTGGCATTCATATGTTCATGTTATTTCATATCACCGTGCTTTCATAAATGCACCTTCCTAAAGACCAGGTACTTTTAAATTTCAAGATGTGTTGACAGGCATAGCCTTATGACCTCAACTTGTAGATAACTCTGGACACTACAGAAATGAATCATTGAACTCCATGAACTATGGCTTATTTGAATTTTCAATTCCCGCTGGTTTCGATGAGACGTAAACCAAGCATTAAAAACATCAGACTGTGTTTAATTGGTCTTCTACCGATCAAAGGCACATACTTTGGCTTTTGTGTAAAACTCCTGTGCTAACACTCTCGTTGAAGCCGTGTCATATACTTGCCTTTCTCAGTTCCTCATTTCAGTATACTTCAGTAACAACTCTTACTTTAGTTTTTATTTGAAAAAATGCTTTTAACAGGACTCTTTTTTGTTTTGTTTTGTTTTGTTTTGTTTTGTTTTGTTTTGTTTTGTTTTGTTTTGTTTTGTTTTGTTTTGTTTTGTTTTGTTTTTTTAAGGAGGTGATCTCTTTGTTTGTGTTTATATTTTGCTTTAAAGGAACGTGTATTAGCTGGCTGAGCCCTAAAATTCATACTGTGTATTTCATTACCCCAGCAGGGACTCCTGTAAGGTAACATACCTCCTTGGAGTAAAATACATGAATAAATCTCCCAATGTTCTCTGCATCACAGGAAGATCCCACCTACAGCTCTTCTGCCTGGAAGGCTTCTGTGTAACCTCCTGTCTACAGGGTAAAGCTGTGCTGAGAAAGGGCAAAGAGGTGGAATTAAGGACTGGAACACTGTCATACTGATGTAAGAGTAAGAGGCAGGCCATGGGGCTGACTGTCAAGAAATAAAAAGAAACAAATAATGAAAAAACCAAAGAAAAATATTGCTAATAGGCATTAAAAGAAATGATCATAAAATCCACAAAAGCAAGAGGCAGATCTTCACCTTAAACATGTATCAAAATTACTGTAAAGTAAGTTTTTCTGCTTAATTCACATGTGTAATCTTGCATGTTTGATATGGTGTAACTGTCAGGTTCAGTGTATATAGCTGTTCATAAATTTAGAAGTCACTGGCCTCCTGTACTTGTTTTATTTCTAACATTGAAAGGTCCGATTCATCACTCTATTATTGAGACTTTAAGTGTAGTGCACTTTCACTCAAGGAAAAGTGGACCAGTCTGGCTTAAATCAGGTTCCATTCTATTTTCAATATGATGAAAATGGCAAGAAATAGGTTTTGTCCAGTTCAACTCTAATGCACTCCCTTTCTCTGGGCAGACCTACGCACTCTCAATTTCTGTCTGCTATAGTTTGCTTTTGTCTTTCTACAATCAGATTCTATGTTAACAAAGAGTCAATACCCCGTTCCAGTGAGAAATTAAAAAGGAAAAACAAAACAGAAGTAAAGAAGAAAGAAAAATGTATGTAGAGCAACAGTGATGTGCCATGGAAATCATTCTGCTGCTAAGGAGATAATTTGAAAGTTCAAGACAGCTGTTATTCTTTCTGCCTGTCATAACTCTTTTTTCTTGTCAGTCCACTCGTACAGTAGAAATTTCTTTCTACAGCCAATGCCCTGTGACATATTTTCCATGATACTCAGAAAGAGCTTTAATTCCATATTGAAAGATAAGTCTGGTGCTATGAAAAGTCAAGTACTTTTACATTGAAATTCATTCTATGTTAGAGATTAAGTCGACATTAAGATATAGCATTTTAGAATGTAATTAAGGGTAAAAATTATGAACATGCATAGTTTCATCATCTATTTCCTCTAAGTTATCAATTTAAGCCATTTTAATACTCCCCTTGATATGTTAAAGATGCAAATAGTCTTACTGTCACACTGACGTGTGCTGCTCCCATAAGAAATCTAATTTCAGTAAAAATTAGCTGCGCAGGTACGGTTGAAGGTATGCTCTGAAAAAAATGTTATTGGTCTCTTATACGTCTAATATTGCTGTAATATAAAACTTGTGGTTATTTGTAGCAAATAATTATTTCTGAAGATATAAAAGTAAAAAAAAAAAAAAAAGGCAGTACTGTAAATTCAGAAAAACATAATTATCCAATAGAACTAGTGTAGATCTAAATCACCATGACTGTGGTTGAATTTATCTTTATTTCATAGCTAACTTACCTAATTGTACTCTACTACACTTTCATGCAGCCTTTTCTAAAAAATCTATAATATCAGAATGAAACTGAGATCATAAGTCAGATTTTAAAGTGTGGGTAAATGCCTAAAATATTAGAGAGTCCCCAATAGTATTTTCAAAAGCCCTTAATCTCCATTGAAACTAATCAGTATTGAAAATTAATCAGGAAGCAAGACTATAGTAGTCATGTGCCATGAGATTATAGAGTGACATTTATTTTCCCTCTCTCTAAACCTGTAATCTTTTAATTACTCCATGAAAAGCAGAACAGTTGAAAAAGAAAACATTTTAAATATCTGTACCCTGATTCATTTGTTTGCTGCCTACAAAATCAGGTAAAAGAATCAAATTTTAAAAACCTTGTAGAAGAAAGCAATAAAATTGCAGAGCAGGAGGGGCAACTGATTAGAAAGAATCCAGCTGCTGAGATTTGAAAACAGCTGTCTTTTTGGTGAGGGAAAATATCAGTACTCCCATTCCTGAGCTGTTTCTGAATTTTACCCTAAACATTAATTCAATAAAGCAGAGACAGTTACTGTGGAAGAGGCAAGACATGTTTTTAAACAAAAATTCCAATATTTTTTTCCAAAAGTGGATGATGTTTTTGTCTTTTCTTATTTTTTCATAGAAACACCTATCTGTGCACCTGAGATGTAGGCATGTAGCTTCAGGAGAGGAGCAGTTCATTGGATATTTTCCATAGGCTGTATGCTTTGACTATTACACATTTCACATTTGCAAACTATCTCTCTTATGCCTGGTAGCTTGAGGTGAACATTCATGTGTTCAGCTTAATGCAATAAACTTCACAACCAAAATAAAGCTCACACTTTTTCTGATGATCAGTCATTTAGTGTTATCGAAACTAATCATCCTTGAAATAGAGATAAAACCATGATTCAAAATTAAACTGCATCACTGTCAGGAATCTTATTATTTGACATTAACCTACATAAATTTTGTCAGATCACTTAATTCCCTTATATTTTAATAACAGTAGTAACAACTAAATATACAACCTGTGACCAATACAGGACTTTCAAGGAGTTGATTCAATGCATGTCATCACAAATCTGCTGGGAAGACACTAAGCTGAAAATATTTTATACCTGTGGGATATACTGTGCCTGTACTACATGGTTCTGTATCACATGTGCAGTGAATCTGTTACTTCGAAGACAAATAAAACTGACTATGTGCTACCTGCTGAAGAGTTGCTCACTATGTCATTGGGCCATTTTGCAGGATTTCTGAACATCCAAGGAACAGCACGATACATCATCAGTCAGTGCAGCAGGGCAGGGGATTAAAGCAGAACCTACAAAAATGTGGTATTGGCAGCTGAGTCAGTGTACTGCTCTAAAATGTTTTACAGTACTTTGATACACAGATTCTGAGGAATTGTAGTCTTTCAAATGAGATCCATTTCATAGCTTTATGCCTGTCATTATTTACAGCAAGCCTTCTTGTGGTCAGAACAGTACTCATGAAATGAGCAAAAGACACTTCTTTGAAATACATAACTAATCAGTTCGTAGTGGTACAGAACCCTCTATCTATTCATATGCAGGGAGTTCTGGATTAAATAAGTGTTTATAATAATCATTAGCATAATGCCTATATAATACCTGCATAAATGTTAACATAACCTACATAAGTATCCTTGCTTTGATGGAGAATTCACTTTAACTTTTTCTGCCCATTGAAGAAATAATTCAATTCCTGATTATACGCTCAAAGTAGTCAAAAATTTCAGGTCATATGTGTGGAGATCACAGAAAGAAAATCACAACAAAAGATACACAGTAAAATTAGGAGACAAAACAAACCAAGAAAAAGAAACTGAACTGCAAGCAGAGAATGAAAAAGACAAGCCTTGATAAGATTAAAAGAAGAAAATAAAAAAAATAGATGTGACAGCAAAAGAGAAGGAAAATGTCAAACAATAAAACTGGATGACACCTGTGTCATGTGTTCTTTTATTCCTTAAGGACAAGATTGGTGGTCATGCAAGCAACCATGGAGTGAGAGTGGTTATAGGAAACTCACTAAGAGTTCTGATAACAAATTAATACTGTGCTAAAATGGCTAGTACTTTGAAGATGTGGGCCCACTTTCAAATTTCTGCACAGCTAAATACATATAAAAGTCAAATCTGATTATATTTAAGGAATGTGAGGTAAAGGTTTAACGTGTTCAAAATTTTCCAGTTGTATCCTGGGCATATCAAAAGTAGTGAGACCAGTAGGTGAAGCGAGGCAATTCTACACCTCTGTTCCACTCTTGTGAGACTCCTCCACCTTGAGTGCTGCATCCAGCTCTGGGGTTCCCAGCATAAGAATTATGTAGACCTGACAGAGTGAGTCCAGAGGAGGCCACAAAGATGCTCAGAGGGCTAGAGCACCTCTCCTGTGAAGACAGGCTGAAAGAGTTGGGAGACTTTATAGCAGCCTTCCAGCACCTAAAGGAGGTTTCAAGAGAGATGAAGAGGGTCTTTTCACAAGGGCATGTAGTAATAGCACAAGGTATAAGAGCTTTAAACTGCAAGAGGGTAGGTTTATGTCAGGAAAAAATTATTTCCTGTGAGGATGATGAGGCAGTGGAACAAGTTACCCAGAGAAGTTGTGGATGCCTGTGGTGGTTTGACTGTGGCTGGATGGCAGGTGCCCACCAAAGTTTCTCCATCATTTCTGTTCTTAACTGGACAGGGAAGAGAAAATATAACAAAAGGCTCATGAGTTGAGACAAGGACAGGGAGAGATCACTCACCAATTACTGCCACAAGCAAAACAGACCTGACTTGGAGAAGTTAGTTGAATTTATTACCAATCAAAATTAGAGTAGGTAATGAGAAGTAAAAAAAAAGTAAATCTCAGAAATACCTTCAACACCACCTCTCCCTTCTTCCTGGGCTTAGCATCATTCCTGATTCTCTACCTCAACCCCCATGGCACAGGGAGAAGGGAAATAGGGTTTAGGGTCAGTTCATCACAGGTTGTTTACTGCTACTGCCCCTTCATCCTCAGGCTGAGTCATCCTTCCCTAGCTCCAATGTCGGGTTTCTCCCACAGGAGACAATCATTCCTGAACTGCTCCAGTGTGGGTCTGTTTCACAGGAGTGCAATCCTTCAGAAACAAGCAAGTCCTACCAGCAAACCTCCTCCAACATGGCTTCCTCTCCCTATGGTTCTGCAGGTCCTGTTGGGAGACTCCTCCAGCATAGACTTCCCATGGGGTCACAACTTTGTTTCGGGCATCCAAAGAAAGCCATCCAAACCTGCTACAGCATACTACACTTTTGGGTCTCCTATATGGGCTGAAGGTGGATCTCTGGTCCCACATGGACCTCCATGTTATGCATGGGCACATTCTGCCTCACCATGGTCTGCACCACAGGCTGCAGGGGAATCTCAGCTCCAGCACCTGGACCATGTTCTCTCTCTCCTGCTTCATTGACCTTGGTGTCTGCAAAGTGGTTTCCTTCACATATTCCCACTCCTCTCTTCTCTGCTGCTATTACTCCTGCCCAATAACTTTTTTCATTCTGAAATATGTCATCACAGAGGCATTACTACATCCCTGATTGGCTCTGCTTTGGGCAGCAGTGGGTCCACCTTGGATACAGCTGGCACTGGCTCTGCCAGACATGGGAGAAGCTTCTGGAAGATTCTCAGAGAAGTCGCCCCTGTAGCTTCCTGCTACCAAAATCTTGCTATGCAAACCCAAGACAACGACACATTTCTCAGAGTATTCAAGACAGGCTGGATGGGGCTTTAAGCCTACGTGATCAAGTGGATGGTTCTTCCCTGCCCATGGCAGGGAAATTGGAACTAGATGGTCTTTCAGGTCCCTGCCACCCCAAACCGTTCTATGAGTCCTTGATTCTCAGTGAATTCTGTAGAAAAAAAAAAAAAACAAGAGGGAGGGAGAGAAGGGGGGAGAGAGGGAGGGAGAGAGGGAAAGAGGAAAAATGTTGATGGGGGACAGGAGAAAGTTTCACACATAGGATATTAAGAAATTAGGTAAAAATTTGAAAGATTTCACATAAAACTGTCCAATATTTCTAAAATACAATAATTTTGTTCTTTCAACATTATTAGTTCTGATTCCATCTTTGATTATGCCTCTAATGTCTTCTCAAAGCCTTCATTTTAAGTAATTAAGGATTTAGAGGTGAGGCCTCTGCGCTGCAGTAAATATTGTCTTGGAATGTGATATATGTATATATTTAGCCACAGATTAGGCCTGAGTGGCTATTAAATTCTGAAAAGTCACTGAACTGACATTCCACTCTTATCTTTCTCCATGAGAGCCATAAACAGAGCGGATTATTAAAGGAGAAAAAAAAAAATCCAGAGTTAGAACCAAAACTGTACTTTTACTACTTCACATCAAAGTAATTTAGAAAGTTGCTTTGCTATGAAATTGACATAACTTTCTCATCTAAATGCTATAATTTCATTATGCGGGTCTTTAGTGTACCTAAACTTAAGTATACTGGCTCCTTGTACACAGATATTCAAGTAAATGATGATGCAGCTATTTATATTGATATTTAGAGTGAAAATCATCTCACCTAACTTGAGTCGTCTATAATGTGGAAATCTACATCTGAGACACACTCTCTAAAATCTCTTTATGGTTCCTCCAAGTGAAGCAAAGAGGCATTTTTAAGAAGCAATTTGTGTGTTCTATTTTAAGCTGAGATTAATTGTTCCCTACAGTTGGTTCTTTCTCTCTCTCTAGGAGCATAAAGGAATATATTAAGAATGCTTGGGGAAATTAGTTTTGGCATAGATATTCAGAAGGAGATGTCGACATTTAGACAGAGGAAGCCTGCCTTCAGATTCTGCATAGACAAACATAACAGAAAAGGCTGTGATAGTTCCAATTCTGTCTTGGCTTTGCAAGTAGAAATGCCCTATTTGAATGAAGGCTTTAGCTAACAAAGCACTGCAAACATATTAATGAAGACTGTTGCACAGAGGGCATGTATATGTGTTTTTAAAGACAGGCAAAAATTAGTGACTCCAGTTTCTAAAGAAGCATTAATTGCTAAAATGCTCTTTAGTATGAAATTGTTTTATCAAGTGATTTTGTTACCTGGTTTTGCAGCTATGTTTTCCCCTTGAGATAATTTTAAGTTGCAAATTAGCTGGAGATTACATAATTTTAGTCTCTTTGGATGGGATTCAGTGCAAGACAGTTTCATATCCATATTTACATATGAGATAGGTTTCTGAACTTCCACTATGGCCAGTGGAAATCTTGGAACAGTAAAATATATGCATCTAAACTCAAAAATATGAAATCTTAGAATCATAGAATTGTGAAACTTGGAAAATGCCTCTAAGAACATCAAATCCAGCCATTAATCTAACAGTGCCAAGTCCACCACTGAAGCATGTCCTGAACAACCACGTCTTCACATCTTTTAAAACCTCCAAGGATGGCAACTCAACCACTTCCCTGCGCAGCCTGTTACAGTGCTTGACAACCCTTGCAGGAAAAGGTGTTTCCTAATATCCAAATTAAAATTCCCCTGGTGCAATTTGAGAGCATTTCCTCTTGTCCTGTTACTTGTTACTTAGCCTAAGAGTACCATGTTTTTAACACTAAAACAACCTGTTCAGATTCTTTGGTGATTGAATAAACGTCTTCTTGTTGCCGTGGGTTATATCTAAAGATCATTGTCCTCTGTCCCACTGTCTTTTCCATGCAGGGTAACAAGAAGTGTTTTCAATAGTCAGCAACCCGATAAAACTACTCAGACATGAGAATGAAGTGGCTGAAGAAACAGAATTACTTCAGTTATGTGAAAGTACCATCACGTTCAAATAAGTTTATCATTTCAGCACAAAAGGTGCTATTTTTCTGAGATAGTGAGGTTTCTGTGCTGGAGATAAGTTAGCTTCCTTCAGGCTTGTCAACTGAACAAGACACAGGAAAAGTATAACCCTATTCATGAATTTTAGTTCTAAAAATACCTTAGCTGAAATCGCTTTAACAGTTGAACTTCTTTGTCTACCAAGGAGTCTGAGTAGCATAGTTACTGTTAATAGAGTTACAGATACTTTACAAATACCAAATAGACATTAAGCAAAATAATGATTAATGTATTCACCTGATAAATGGCTGCACAGGTACAGATATGTCTACTATTTGAATTGAAAGTGTCATGTGAAGCAAGGGAAAATATCACACTGCATGGTATCATTGGGAGAAGACACTAATCCACTTAAACCTCACTGGCACATATTTTCACTACTCAGACTACTGATTAGTGTGTCAGAAGCCATTCACAGTTTGTATTCTGTACTTAGAGCTGGAAAGTCCCTCTTTCATAACTTAGATTATCTGAGTCTATCAATTGTCTATTCTTTTTTCAAATGCTTCATATTTCAAATGATATTTGAAACATTCAGATGTCTTACACAAAGTGGAGGGAAACTAATAGAAATCGTTAAAAACTAAATCATAACTTAAAATGTTCTAACATAGAGGTCCTATAATTTCACCAAAGAGCAGATTGCATAAAGCATTGCCACAAAAAGGGATCAAAACTCTCTTCCTCCACAGTGACTCTATCCTAGTTCTGAAATAAGTTCTAGGCAGTGCACCCCACTGGCTGTTCCAGAGAGCAGGTTAATGATAAAAGTATAAGAACATAAATAAGACTGACATTGCTCTGACGCTTTTTCCTTCTTTTTGCATTCAATGCAATAGAAAAGAAACAGCAAATGGTCCATGTTTCTTTAATACTGAGACCACACATTTTGTAAAGCTGAGCTGTTTTACTACTTCTCACGTGACAATATAACTTATCAAATATGTGCCAATATAATCTCGAGCATCACAACTGTCACAGTCTCTCCTGTCACACAGGTTAATGTCTTTGGTCCTCTCTTTCATCTTTTACTTGGCTATAATAAGAACCTCTCAGTATCTACACTCACTACCACCCTTTTGATTTCAGTGCTGCAGGTAGCACTTATAATTTAAGACATCCTCTTCAAAGGTCTCACTGATGACCTCAGTAAGCACCTCAGAAGGTGATTCCTCAGTGCTCCTGTGGTTGGAAATCTATTAAACCTGAGTGAAATGAATCTTAGCCTCTAATAAATGAGAACTAGAATGAACCAACAACCTTGGAAACTATTCATTGCCATCATGCTATCCACAGACTACAAGTTTCTTTATTCTTTTGATGTGCTTTTTTTTCTTTCACATCTGAAATGTTCAGTGCCCTTACACGAGTTTTATCTCCAATTATTCTTGCATAAAAGCCATGCATATCTATCCTAACATAGTTGTGCTTCCCATACAGATGAAACACGTCTATATAATTTCTTCCTTCAGAACAGATATGAAGAGTTGTTTTATCTCCAGGAAACTAACCTGCTTCAAAGATACAGTGCATTGTTAAAGATCCATGCAGGGTACAATTAAGAAAGAGGGAAATATGACATATCATGCTCAGGATCAAACACTCGCTGCATTCCATTACCTATCCTGTGAAAGAGTCAGATGAACAAATCTAGATTAAATATTTTCTAAGTGTGTATAAACAGAGAGCAGATTTACAGATTGCCTTCTAGAAATAAGAGATTGGTCTCATCACTGCTGATATTTTCAAGGCAGATGTTGAATCTATCCCATACTTTACATTTCTGCCTAGAGTTGTGAAAGCTTACAGATTGTATTTAAGTTGGGGTGCATGTAGAATGAAACAGGGGAAGTGCAGAATACTTTGAAAACCCTGCTTTTTTATTCAATTTTAATCAACTAATTAGAATCAAACTTGTGGAATCAGCCTTGAGGGGGTTCAGAAGACTCAAGACTTGTACAGGATCAGGTGCTACAATCTTATTTAAAACAGATTAAAATGATAATTATCTAGCATGTACTACGTAGGTCATTTAAACAGGCACCCTTCAAAATTCTGTGGCAGTCAGACAAGTGGTGCTTTAGCAGGTGTAGACTGACCTTGTGAAGGCTGGCTGAATGTGTCAATACTGACTGCCCAGTGACCAAGTTGGAGCTTTAAATATATTACAAGTTCTAAAAGGCCATTTCTATGACCTAATCAATTTAATATTGAGGTATCAGAGCTGGGCAAATGTGAAAAAATTCAACTGTGCTCTCTTGTCACATCAGACATTTGGTCTTGCGCTTAATCTCCTTAATGAATTTTGCTCTTGTAAAGCTTAAGGGATCAGATGAAGGATGTGCAAATCACAGAGACCCTCATTCCTCACCCACTCCCTCATCATGTTTAATATACCAAGCCCTCAAGCTGCCATCACAATTCATCTGTCAACATGCCACCTGGGCTTTGTAAACTTCAGCATCTATTCTGGATCCTTGCCATAATTCAGCAGGACCACTAAGGGCTCCTTGTGACTATAGGGAAGTAAAAGCATACACCAAAAAAGAAAAAAAAGGAAAAAAAAAAGAAACCACCCACCCAATGCATGTGCATGCAGGAAGTAATTTCACATTTGGGAAGAAATCCTATGAATTCCTGAATGAAAATGAATATAAGTTGCAGAAATTGATCAAAGAGCACGAGAAGCACCTCAGGATGGCTGAAGATTGGAGAAAAGACACAAAATCCTTCTTCAAGGTGAGCTGCCAAATTTCGTAGTGTCATGGTAACTTTTGAGAACAAATGCAGAAGCTTGGGACATAGCAAAGAGAGAAAAAAGCTCTTGTGCCCAGGAGAAATTCATACAAGTGAATGGGATGAACATTCTAATTCTTGCAGCAGCAAAGACTAATAAGAGGCAGACTGATGAATGTTAGAGAATGCCAGCTACTGAGATGGTGTATGAAACCCATATATCTGATTCAGGATTTGCAGAGATATTTTCAATCTTACGACACGATGTAACTCCAGAAAATCAGTATGTCTGCCATAGCATGGTCCGATATCTCAGCTTGCAAATTTTGCCAGTCATAATTCTGATTCTGGTTCGTTCTGATACTGTACTGGGTTGCACTGAATGAATTGTTCTTCGTGAGCTTGTTCCAGAATTACCTTGATCAATAACCATATAAGACATATAAGTTCTCTATTCTGGGGAAAAAAAAAATTATTAACCAACCTCCAAAACCAAAGTTTTCCACTTGGGTCATCCAAAGTATAACAAGTAGCTAGGAGTCAGCAAAATTCCAGTAAGTTTTGCACTAATAGCACGTTAATAGGATGAGATGAAGAAAGAATAAAACAATAAAAGGAAAAGGAAAGATGGCCAGTGAACATAGGAAGAATGTAAGAAGAATGACAACATACAGAGCCTTCAAAAGACAAAGCCTTCCAAGGTATTCCATCTGGATCTTAACCGAGTCGTACATCTGCTAGTGCCATGGGTGGATAGGAAGACTGTCTGCCTCAGAGAAGCTGAATCCCACACTTAACTCCCTAACAGGAAGAATGTACTTACTGTTACACCTTTTTATAAGGTGGATTTTTTTCAGGTTTTGGGTTGTTTTGATGGTGCTTGTTCCCATATTGTCGTTTTGCTTGGTGAGCCAAACTGAATGAGGAAAGGAACACAAAAACAACCTATTCCTTATTTAAAGGAACCCTAAGGGATAGGACCAGAGCAGACAGAATCTCTAGGAAACTATCCTAACCTTGCATATTCCAGGAAAAAATAAATGTTACTTACAATCTCTGTCTTATTGGATCGTTTTTTGTATACAACAAAGTCTGTCAAGAAACTCTGCTTGTTTTAGCACAGTAATGCATAAACTTTAACAAATTTTTAAATTCCTGTTTGTTGGATGTCATGCTAACAATTGTCATAAGAGAAACACCTGTTTTCTGAGGAAAGAAAGGGTTTTTTCCTTTTTTTTTTTTTTTAATTTTTTATGGTTTTGTTGTTGTTGTTTTGTACAGAGAATGTGTCATGAGCTCCTAGAGGTATGAAATTACTTAGTCATACACAATATTTCTTGTCAGACTCATCCTCTGAGGTGAAAGATAAGGAAAGATTTATTGTATAAATAGAAAGGCCTCAGAGATCTCTTTAAAGTGGAGTGCTGAACATTACCTGAGATAAGAAAGGCATTCTTGCATATCCTAGTAATACCACCATTACCAAAGATGGAAACCGAGAACATGCAGACTTGTAGAAAACTGTTTTGCCAGGAACATTTTCTGATGCTGAATCTCTCCTTTGAAATATTGAGCTTCATGAGACAGCATTTCTGCGGCCTGCTTAAGTCAAATAATTAGAATGAAGCCTCAAAGTTGCTCAGATAATGCTGATGCTACCCTTGTACAAAAAAGACATGGTCCAAAGAAGGGGCCCAAAGATGATGAAAAGGACTGGGAAGCCTGACATGAGGAAACACTGAGAGAAGTGGGTTTGTTCAGCCTAGAGAAAAGAAGGCTTAGAGGAGACCTTATCATCATGTTCCAATATTTAAAGGATGATTAAAAATAAGACAGAGACTCCTTTTTATGCTGCAGAGAGGTGGAGTAATGGGTATAAGTTACTCCTGTGGAGATTCTCATTCAATATAAGAGGAACATTTTCATAATGAGAACAATGAACCATTGGAGTAATCTCCCCAAGGGAATGGTGGATTTCCCCAACAGAAGACTCTTCAGATTCAGTGGACAGGAGAGTGGACCATCTTGTCTGGACCATGCTTTTGCCAAGAAAGTCTGGACCAGACAATCGTTGGGGTGCCTTCCAACTCAGTATTCTATGATTTTATTGTATGCTGAAAATGAAACTGGTTTGTTGTTGTTGTTGTTGTTGGGTTTTTTTTTCTTTCTTTTCTTTTTCTTTTTCTTTTTTTCTTTTCTATTTTTTTTTTGTTTTCCTGATCAAGCCTGAATTTTTCTGAACTTCTGTGTAAAATTAAGCAGTTGACATTGCTTTTATGTTAAAAATGACATTGCTTTAAATCTCTAAATCTCAACTTCATTATTCTACCTTTATTTTTGTTAACAAACAAGTCAGGTTTATTTGGAAAAGAATACATTTTGACCTTACTAAATGACATATGATCCCTTCTACTGAAATTATTATCACTCAAGAAAGCATAGCAAATTTGCTAACAGATTAATATTGCATCAATACATTTTTATTTTCTCATGATTGAGTTGAAAAATCAGAATATTGATAAACTACTTTGAAATAAATCAAAATTCAGTAATTTTAGTGTAAAAGTATAAATATTAATATTTTCTAATATTAATTTGCTATGTTTGGATAAGGTTGGATGAAAAGCCTCAGATTGTTTGTGCATCATCACTGCATCTATTAAGTTCAAGCACTAGTTTTGGACTGTGTGACAGTGTAAATATTGCAGGACATAAGTAGCAAACCAAGAACCTTCAAATAATTTTGAATTTTACACCAGAAACACAATTTCCTTACACCATACCCTTAGTGAAAACACTGCAGACAGTAATTGAGCTTAAATCTTGATTAAGCACAATTGAGAAACAGAAAAGAATTTATTTCCATTTTCACCAACTGTAACTCTGTGAATAGTCATCTCAAAGCTAGTACATTTATTAAAATTATAAAATATACTTTATTAAAGCTATTAAAATATTTAAATTAATGGCTTTTAAAATAATGCCAAGAGACAGTCATGAGCAAGGATGAAAATGAAATTTCCTTAAGAGGTGTCATTCATCCCATTCAAAAAGGGGTTTTTGGTGATATCTCCAGAAAAGCTTAGTGTATGGCCTAGTGAATGTGTACACATATACAAACAAGCACTTAAACACACACACACACACACACACACACACACATATACTTATTGTATAGTTGATACACAAATAGGACAAATTTATATGACAAATTTATACTGCACAAATAATTTCTGAGGATTTGCTCACTTTCCTTCTCTTTTGTCCCTCCCTTCACATGTATACATAGCACATCTGTTGTGTTCAGCAGAATTCTGTTACTCTCTTGAGGCTTTCGTCTACTTCTTAGAGGCCTTCATCCTGGCAAGCTGACAGTATCATTCAATGCTTATGGAATATTCCAATTCCATCATTTTTTAAGCACTTCACATTATGTCAAAATGCCATTCTTGATAGCTTTGATCAAATTGGATTTCATTTGAAAAAATTTGTAGTAAAGAAAGCTGAAGTAGCACCTTCCTGAACACATCTAATTCACTCCAGGTTTCTTCGATATCCCAACTTCAGCTCTTGATGGCTTTATTTGATGTCTGTACTTGCATGGTTTATTTTGATTAATGACATTAATTAATTTTGGTTCTTTTATACCACTTTAAATATCTCGTAATAAGTCTGGATTTTCCAACACACATAACTCAAGTCTAAAAGTACAAATCGGTATAAAAACATTTTGCACATTTTATATTATCTTGCTTGAAAACAAATTTGAAGTTTTGCAATAAATCTTTTTTACTAAGTAATTTGAAACTGCACAGGAGTTCATTATTTTTCTTATTAGCTAAATTTCCATAGCAATATCATGCTGATAAATATCATCAGCGATGCCATAAATTTTACTTAAATTAATACAAACAATGATGCTTTATTAGTATGTACAATGGAGCACATCTTAAATAATCATTAGATTCAAAAGACTGTATTTTCTTCACTCTTTTAATTTGCTGTATGCATGTCCAGATATTTGCCAAATATCTTTTCAAATAAGCATTACACAGAAAGCTGTCTATGCCCTTTGCTCTGCCCTTTTATTGTTTGGAAAACACAAAGGCACAATAACACTTAGGAAGAGAGTCAGATACTTCACACGGAATCACATAGAATATTCTGAGTTCAAAGGGACCCACAAGGATCATCGAGACCTACTCTGAAGAAAGACCTGTATAGGGATCAAACCCACAGCCTCTATGTTTTTAGCACCATATTTGATTCCAAAATGCTTAAAGAGGTAACATGGCAGTGAGGAAGCCACCTGCAAATGATGAATCAGATTAGCCAAGGGAAAGGGAGGGAATAAATTATGTGTTCTTTTTAAACAAATGAAATACATAAGACAAAAAATGTTTCATCACTCAAGAATGAAAAAGAAAACATTGTCTAGTGGGCTTTAGGGCAATTCTGAGCAATTCTAACTCACATCCTCTGATGCTCTGATTACATCTTGGAAGTACACAGCACTGAAGGTAACTCCTGCCCTGCCTGATGCCTGGTGTCACAAAATAATGCCAACAGCTTAGCTTTCTAACATATGCATCAAAGTGTCCCCTCACCTTAAACTTCCCTTCACACCCTGAGATGGAAAAGTAGTATATTGTCTTAGGAATTTGGTGCTTTATCGTTGAAGAAAACTAAGAAGAGACAAAAAAAAAAGATAAGAATTAACTCACAGGGAATAGCCAGTCAGCTAAGGTTGGCTAAGCCGTGCAATTGCGCTTTGAAGCAAATGAACCTTACTTTGAACCACTTCAAACAACTGAAAAAGAAAAAAAATCCTATCAAATCTGCCATGAGGGAAGCATATGTGAACTGCACATGGTCTGAGAAATGGGATAAAGGATCTAAATAGCTCTTTTACTGTCTTTATGCCCTGATTCATGGAAACAAGAGAGTACTTAAACACATGCTTACTTGCAGGCATCTGCTTTACGTTTATTGTCTTCAAATGAGAAAGCCAATAGTTAAGTTTATATGTGGTCCTGAATGGAAAGAAACATAAAACAGTCTGTCAATGTGGTCCTGATTTGGGTCCCTACCTTTGCAGTATAATCAAAGTAGCTGCTTAAGTTTATTGCAATTTATTTTTAGACAAGACACAAATAAACTGTCAAGATCAGCTCTCAGATGCGAAATACAAAAGCTCCAGGTGCATATTGTGGTTTGCTTAGTGTCAAAGATTTGGTTTCATCTACTTCTAGGAGAAAGATGATGTAAAATTTCTTAAGAAGACACTGCAGAAAAATATTTTTGGATATATGCAGGTGAAAAATTATCAAGAAGTACCCTAATGTTTGGGATATTAATTTGAATACCTCTATTCAAGGCAAGAATTTCCCTATTTATATTTTTCTCTGGTTCACAGTAATCTTTACTTTGTGTGTGACCCTGCGTGGACTAATTAAACCCCAAGTCATGGACCACTTGAAAAATAAATAAATACAAAACAAAACAAAACAAAACAAAACAAAACAAAACAAAACAAAACAAAACAAAACAAAACAACAAAACACTTCACTGCACAGAGATCTACCCCTGGGGAAATGATGAGAGACCAAAATATGTGACAGATGTTAGTCACATTGCTTAATGCACTACTGGAATTTGCTTGGATACTATGGTGATGAGTGTGGAGTGAGAACCAATATAGATTAGAACCATTTAGTAAGATGTATCCTAAACAGACTCATTACATAGCTATTACTGAACAAAAATCGGAGAGGAGGTGATGCATGAGTTGTAGAATAGCAGACTTGTAAATGTCTTTGTATATATATGTTCTCCTAAAAAAGCCTTGTGTCTATTATTAAATGATAAGTAGAACAATAGTTTTCAATTTTAGATCATTTATCTATGTTTTAATTTGCCATTCTGTTCATGAAGCATCAAAGAAGCAACAGCAAAGCCTTTAGAAAAGCTGCTTAGCACAATAATTAGCTTTTGTATTGAACATAAAAGGCAGTCATGAACTCAGAATAGAACAGTAACAGATGAACCAGAAAAACAGAATGCATCTGCCAGAAAAGATGGGACAGTGTTGTTGGTTAAAATACTGTCCATTTCCCTCTGGATTCATGCAAGTCAGTTGGTTGCAGGTCACACAAGATAAACTGTGTAAATTTTATTTTTCTTTGATTGGATAGATGAAATTTGCTTAAAATAAACTAAACAGTTTAATCAAAAGCAATCCTTAATTACAGTCACAGAATCACAGAATTATCTGAGTTGGAAGGGACCCAAAAGAATCATTGAGTCCAACTCTTGGCCCTGCACAGGACCCAAGAGTCACACCATGTGCCTGAGAGCATTTTCCAAATTGCCCGAATGCTTCTTGAGCTCTGTCAGGCTGTGACCACTTCTCTGGGGAGCCTGGTCAAGTGCCCAACCACCTGCTGGATGAAAAACCTTTTCTTAATATCCAGCCTAAATATCCCCTGACACAGCTTCACGTCATTCCCTTGTGTCCTGGCAGTGGTCACCGCAGAGAAGAGATCAGTGCCTGCCCCTCCCCTTCCCCTCACGAGGAACTTGTAGACCACAATGAGGTCTCCCCTCAGCTTCTTCTCCAGGCTGAACAGACAAAGTGACCTGAGCTGCTCCTCATACAGTTTCCCCTCAGAGCCCTTCACCATCTTTGGACTCTCTAATAGCTTCTTGTCTTTCTTATATTGTGGTGACAAAAACTTCACATGATATTCAAGGTGAGGATGCACCAGTGCAGAGCAGACTGAGACAATCCCCTCCCTTGTCTGGCTGGCTATGCTGTTGTTCCTTAGTAAATTTTAAAGGGTTTCGTATAGGATAGAAATTAATAGCATAAACACAATATTTTCTAACAGTTATCCCAGCAAGTGGCTATGACCAGGCCTATATATTCAATGCCTGTAAACCAGAGGAAAATTCAGGTGTTTGAAATGTTTTGTGGCTTTACCAAATTTCATAATCAACTCAGAATTTAGGTGGTGGGCTCCAGTTACAATAGTCTAATATATTGGACTATTTAAATTACTGGAATTGGAAAAGAAGCCTTTCTTCCTGTGCTTTTATTTGTTGTTGTCTCTGTACTTGCAGTACAGAATGTATTCATCACATATGATGATACTGTTCTGTCTCCTTTTTCTTTGCCAGTTACTCCAGTTATCTCAGAAAAGAATGAAATGACACTTTATCAAATAACAGCTATTACATAATGGCTTGTAAATGAAGCAGGACTGCCAAAAAGTCAATGGCAGCTATAAATTAAATTTGGCTATCTCAGATACCAACGACAAAAAATGAGCATTTCAGAACCTGCACTTTTTAAAATCACGCAACAGAAGCTTAGAAAGTCCATGAAATTTTGGACAATTTATATTTACAAATTCCCACATTGCAAAAACTTCTTGTTTTTCCACAGTAGCAAGAATAATGATTCATCAAAGAACATCTTTGTATGTTCACTCTTTTAATCTTTAATTTCCTTAAATTTACTCAAAATTTTTGCATAGAATAACCTGATTTTTGCTAAGTATGAGAATCTAGTAATGAAAATTTCTCCCAGTATTCTTACACTCACCTCGGAGTCTACAAAATTGGATAGGCAAGATCTCAGCAAAATCCAGATTTCTGTTAGTGAACTCATTAAAAAAGGATGAAATACTATTAGTTTTAGCAGTCATGCTAACAGCCATAGTACTGTATTCTAAAGTATTGATTTTTAGTTCCAAAATGCTTTGCAAATTGTGTCACATGGCTCTTGGGAAGAGAAAAAAAAGTTGCTAGCCTTTCAGAGAAGATTCTTATTGAAGACCTGAAAATGTTAAGCATCTTGTTGCAAGACACAAAGCAAGTCTTTAAGACAGCTGCAATTTGGTGTCAGGAACTCCTAACCCTACACTAACTGCAGTGGACCACCTTGTCTCTCATGCCTTGCCTGAAGCACACAAAGTATAGAGCACTCAACTTCCTGGATGTCAGTAGTAAAGATAGCTCCAAGGTGAACTCATATCCATGAATGAACATTCAGAAGTAGTTGTGAAAGATTAAATAAGCTCGACTTTTTCCTTTATATTCATATCACAAATGTTGGATGTGATGTCTCATACATAGGTATGAAATTTGCTTCCCTAAACTTCTGTTTGAATTGATTGTCACTAAGTTAGTACTCAAATTCTCATCTCAGGCATTCTAATCAGAATGCCTTTGGTTGTCAGGCAAAAAAAAAAAAGAGATCTGGCAGACTAAAACACTACAGCACTGACTAGAAGACAGCCATTTAGAAAAAAGTCCAACAGTCTCCTAAGAGAATAGTAATTTCAAAACAATTCTGTTCACTTCTACAAAGAAACTATAAGACTCATCAAATTTTCTTTGCAACTTCAATCATTTAAAAACTCATCACTGGAGATGCCCTGTAAAGTCAGTAGAGTTCTAAGAAGCTCCAGAGGTAATTCAACCAGTCCCAGTACATGAAGTGACATGAATTTACAGAGACAGTGAAGAAAAACCACAGTGCATAGACTATTTGATCACATATCTTGTATCAGAGATATTGCTTTCAAAAGATAATTAATTATGGGTTAAATTTGGCTGGATGCCAAATGACCACCAAGCCAATCTCTAACTCTCTCTCCTCAGCTGGACATGGACAGAATTATAGGCTCATAGAATTGTTTGTGTTGCAAGGGACCTTAAAAATCATCTCACCCAGTATGGACAGGAGCACCTTCCACTAGACCAGGTTTCTCAAAGCCCCATCCAACCTGGCTTTGAACACTTCCAGGGATGTGTCATCCACAGCTTCTCTGGGAAACCTGTTCCAGTGCCTTACAAACAAGGAATTTCTTTCTAATATCTAATATCAATCTACCCTCCTTCAACTTTTAGCCATTAGCCTTTGTCCTACCAGTACAGCCCCTTGTCAAAAGTCCCTCTCCAGCTCTCTGACAGGCCCTTTTAGATACTGCAAGACTTCTATATTATCTCCTTGAAGCCTTCTCTACTCCTGGCTCAGCCTGGCTTTATAAGAAAGCTCCATAGGAAAAATAAGATGAAAAGCTTGTGGGCTGAGATAAAGAACAGGTGAACACGCCAAATACCACTGATGGAAAAGCAGTCTTGCTTTGAGGAAGATTAATGTAATTTATTGCAATTGAAAATTCAGTGGGATGGTGAGAAGACAAAGACAAGGCTAACAACACCTTCTCTCCATTCCTAGTCTTTTTCCTCCAGCCTAACTTTACTCCTTTGTTCCTGTTCCTGTCTCTTCTGTTTCCTTCTCCCCTTGAGTGACACAGATGAGATAGAGTATGGGGGCTGTGATCACTTAACAGCTCATCTCTGTTGCTCCTTGTTCACATTTTTCCACTGTTTGCATGTGGCATCATTCCACAGGCTGTAGGTCTTAATGATCTGCTCCAGCGTAGGTCCTTTCCAAGGGTAGAATCCCTCATCAACAGACTACTCAAATATGGATCCCCTATAAAGCCACTAATGCTGACAGAAAATCTGCTCCAGTGTGGGCTGCTTTCCTTTCTGCCAGGAGCTCATTCTTTCGTGGGCGATCCTTGGATGGCAGCTTTCTTCAGGTCATCTCCACCTGCTCTGGTGTGGGATCTTTCACAAGCTGCAATGTGGATACCTGCTTCACCTCAGTCCTCTACAGGCTGCAGGGGGATAATCTGCATCACTGTGGTCTTCACCACGGGCAGCTGCAAAGGAAGCTCTTCTCTGGTGCCTGGAGAACCTTTTCCCTCTTCCTTGATAGCTATTTCCATCACATTTTTCTTAGCCCTCTCCCACAGCTGCTATGCATAATTTTTACTCTGAAATGTATTATCATAAAAGTGCCACCAGCTCACCTCTGGCCAGCAGTGGAGTCATCTCTGTTGGACGTGATGGCAGCTCCTGGTCTCTTTTCATAGAGGACACCTTAACTGTTCTCCCTGCTGCCAAAACCTTGACTCAAACCCAACGCATTCATAAACATTTGAAAACACGTTTTAATCTTTACTTTAGAACAAATCTTATTGCCCTACTCCTGACATAGCTTAGCATCAAGCAATCATATCCTTAAATGTGTAGTGTAAGGTAATAAAAATGGACCGAGACATGTTACGTTGTGGTGTCTATGTTTGTTTTAAACATAGATTTCATAATGGATTTTTTCAAATCACAGTTGATATAGTAATAGCAAAACACAGTAGAACAGATGAGATAGATGCTTTGATCTGCTGCTATTTTGCAGCCCTTGAAAAAAATCCGTTTCAACAAAGATGCATAAACTTATATTCGCAAAAGTGTCAGGGATATGCTTGAATGGGCATAGAATTCATTGGACATGCTTCCTTCAGAGAAGATTGCATGAGCCTATTGAATTGCTTCTTGTAGTGAAATGTTTTCTGCAATGTTTTTCCCAGAGTTCTTATATTTTAATGTCACAAGTATTATTCATTTATTTTTGTTTCAGTTTTCTTATTTAGTTACTCACTGTTGTAAAGTTGTTCCATTTTGTTGTTAACCTATTTCTGCCTGAGTGTTTCTTGTAATTGTTTCATGAAATCTAAATTTTCTTCTGTCAGGAAAGAAGCATAATATAAAGAAAAGCACACCATTAATAATAATAAAAAATAATAAATCCTATTTAAATTAAAACATTTTTTCCCTAAGCACATTTATGCATAACCACCACAGACAAATCCCACTGTGTCTTCAGCATTCGGAGAAGGCCACTATTGAAGCCTTGCTGTATGCCAGAGAATCCACAAAAATTCCTCTTTTCCATTATCAGTGAAGATAAAGCCCCAGCAAATGGAAATGCAATGGTGGAGGAATGCTCCTATATTAATCAGTTTTTTGGGACAACTTGCAAGGGCAAAAGCAGCTTACAAACAACACCTCCTCAGCAACATTCTCCCCGTCATGTACCTTACTGTCCACCTGGGAACATCAACAGCTGGTTCACAGCTACAGAGCACCAAAGCACTGACACTTTAATACTAACAAACATCTTTTGTATTGACAATAAGTCCAATTATAAGGAAGCCTGGGGAGAAGTGATGGATATAGATAGATAGATTTTCAAAGGTAAGAGCACAACCTTGTCTTTTTCTCGTGTTTCATATTTTCCACTCTCTGCCATTCTTATGGACTTCCCTTATGTGGGTTTCTTACAGAGGAAATCACTGCTTTGTTCAATTATTTATACAAGAGAATATGAAAAAGTAACATCACATTTGCAATGATTTAATAATTGATGATAATGATGATAACAATAATAATAATAATAATAGTAATAATAAAATATCAATTGTAATAAGTAGATTCTATTTCCCCTCTGACTTCTCTGAATTAGAAGGGATTTTACACAAACATTGTAAAAGTCTACTTGCTTTTTGCAAGCATCTCCTAAGAAGAAAATAATAATCTGAGATTAAGTCTATTTAAGACTCTAATTCTATTCCTAGAGAGATAGCGTAGGGTGACATTTAAGTTCCTTGACAGGCACCCTAGGTTGTGCCTACACCCCACTAATCACTACAGAAAACTGAGAATCAGTGTTGTCATCTTCCACCAGTCTTCAGTCAAATGCTAAAATATATTCACCATAGGAAAAAAAAAAATTGTATTTAAAAGAAACTAAACAAAACAGAACCAAATGGTAATATATTTTTCCAAGTTTCAGGTCTTAATAATAAAAGAATATATGGAGAGTTTTTCTGTAAACAAGTAAACGTAATCATACGTAATGTTCAGACCACTGAAATGCGATTTCACCTGTAAGAAATGTGGTAATGTAATGAACAAATATTCTGTCTTTCCTTTGGAGGTGCCAATGCAATGGCTGGATTCACTCTGTCTTATGTAAATGGGAAGTGGCTTCTATCGAAAGAAATAATAAAACCATAGAATTTTACTACTGGTGATGGTAAATCAAGTAGAAAGAAGGTTATATTCTCTTATTTTTCTTACTAAATTCCCATGAAATTCAGGTGGCAGTGCCCCAATTATTGCTTCATGAAAAGTGTAGTCTATGTATTTTCCTTTTGCTACCAAAATATTTCCCCTGTTGATTCTTTGCAGCAATAATAAAAACCAAGATGTGTAGCAACAAATGAAGTAGAAGCTCACATAAACAAAAATAGTTGACATACTCTAGGCCATGTATGGAAGCAACCAGAATTAACCAGCTCATCCTTTTTATAAAGTAGTCATTTAAAATATTCATAATGTTATGTTGTTGATAGTGATGATATGTTTTTAGACACAGCTAGTTCCAGTTTACATTGACATACTGTCATCAATTATGCTTCACCATCTGTGAACATAATTAAGTTTACCCTTAAATTTGATTTTAGAACATATCATTCACAAGTGACCCTTGTTTACTAAACACACTTGGAATAAGCAAAAACTGAATAGTATGCATTTTGAATAAACTAGAAACAATTTTGCATGCAGGCCTCACAGGGCTAAAAATGTATGATTTACCCATTCTCAATGTATAACACACCTGAGCCCTTTCCAGGATTCAAGAACTCACTTAAGCTTTGTGTGCCATTATTCAAATCTCATTTACACTGTTGTCATTGTCTATGACTCTGAGTTGCAAAGAGGCCTTAAAATAGATGTAAATGATATTGACACTATCTTAATAGTCAGTTAAGAGGAATTAGAAATTATATATGCTTTTTTTCCAGAGGTAGTCAATGATATCTCACACAATATTATGTCAGCTTCCAAAATCCTGAAGTACTGAACTCCATGGCAAGTATACAATAGCATCTTTCATGGAGTGCTCTAGATCTAATAGATAATCTGAGTAGTTCACATCATATATATTCTTTATCCTTATTGGATAAGCATAATATTTATAGCCAATGTAACATTGCTTCCTGTTTTTAGAATTGGTTCCTGTTTGAACAATTATGAATTTGTGATCCATCGTCCTTATATATTTTAAAACTGTTCCTGAAAATTATCTGTTTTCCTGGCTGTATCTTCCTGTTAACCTATTTGCTAAAATATACGTGAAAGGCACACACCATAGGGATTCAAAATCAGTCAAAGTGAATTAACTTTAAAATTCAAATGAAGAGTGGAATTTTTTTTTTTTTTTTTTTAAATATATATTCTCCAAGCCTTGATCTTGTTAATATATTAAGAAGAAAACTAGCAACATGAAGAAGCTGTTTAGATCTCCTAAGTGGAAGCCTTTCAGAGGGAATAAGAAAATGAGACAAAAATCTTAGTAATACTATTGGACACTACCCACCCAGTCTGGCACTTCTACCTCTTTCACAAGGTCAAAATAGCAGAGTTGATAGCAAAACCTTCAAAATTACCATCATGTCTTAACACCTCTAAATCTTCATAGTATTTATCCATGAAATACCTCTGAGAGAGAGCAGTGCATTGTCACCCCAGTTTGCATAGGAGGAACTAAGACACAAAAATTACAGAGCACAGTTTAGAATGCATTTGGAAATTTAAAAATACAGATGTCTGCAGGAAATTAGTCTGCAGGAAAGTAAAGCACATCACAGTTGATAGGTGAAAATTGACATCCTCTTGGCCTATGCACAGGGCAAACAGGCCAAAGAGAAGTCACTGACCTCTGTCAAGCAACATTCCTGTACAAGCTCTGTTGAACACCAGCTTTTCACATGGACAATTTTGGGCTATTGAGCTTTGCTCTGTTTTTAGGCAACACTAGGGTTTAGTGCTTCCTCAAATGCTATGTAAGATGGCAAGATCAGTATATGGAGTTTAAAAATGTGCTGTTTTGAGTGGGATTTAATCAGCTGCATGGGGAATGGGAAGAAGCTGTAAATGAAGCACTGTGCATTTTCTGATAGATCTCAAGTTCTTTGAATCAGGGAGATTATCATATCCTAAGCCTATCTTGATAATTCTTTTCCATAATTCTTGACACCTATTTCATAATGAAAAGTGAAATGAGAAGTAGGTTTCAAATTAAAATTAGATGCTGTAAGGGTCTGTCTCTGAGTTTGATGTCCTGCTGCTTGGCCGCACTTGGTCCTGGCACTAAGGAATATTAAAGAACATCTCCATGGCCTGTAGTACATCTCAGTCCTTTTAGGATGTGTAGTACACAGTCATTCCTGTGGGGGATGCTGGGATTCTTCATTAGAAATTCCCTAGCTGTGTCTAGAGGCACACATTCCTTGGTCTGGCCAGCAATATTATCTGAGAGCAGGAGAAAATGTTCTGGAGTGCCTGTAAGTAGCAACTTCAGACACTAGACCTCCTACAACATGCTGGCAGAGGCAGCACAACTGGTGCCAACCATAGACCAGTGCAGCAGTTCCCAGGACTGCTCAAAGAGTGGCTGGAAGCAAAGTTCTGTGTTTTCTTTAAGCTTCTGAGGCCCATCCTTCTTTTCCACATCCCATGAGCCTTAACTATCCTGGCCCATCGATAGGCAATCTCTGTGAGTTTGGAGAAACCTTCAGATGATCCTATTGTCTAGGCATATCTGTCTGGAAAAGCTGCTATGATCAGAAGTCATAAGGATGACCATCTGTGTATGATTTTGGAAGAAAACAAAAACAGTAGTTGGAAAAGATGTATTTGAAGAAAATGCTTATTCTGCAGCATGAGAAACAGATCTATCAGAGGTTGTGTCAGTAGTGGTTAAGGCACCTGAGGGACACACCAAGGGAAACCAGCCAAATCTCATAATGAACAACCTGAGGCTAGATGCCTGCAGAAGCCTTCCAAACTTTAACCTTTTGCATACAGCAAATGTATGGCCATCTCATGTGAGAGGATTTTGGTGGGTAGTTAGGTAAGCTTCCTTCCAAGAGTCAGAATGAAACAGGAGAGGGGCTAGCAGAGACTTCAGGAGAGGATGTGATAGGGGAAAATAACATAATTTTCTCCCCAGAGAGAACAAAAAAATGCTTAATTAGTACCTTATTGATAGGACTGTACTTTATGATTGATGTATCAGAAATGGAATGGAAAAAGACCTGAACTAAATAGGATTTCATACCTTTCTTTTACTGCTTACATGGGTTTTTAAAAATATTTTTAATAATACTGGCCTCTTACTATAAGGAAGAGTTTCTATTTAAAAATGTAATATTGCTTAATGGTTTTATCCTTTCTGTTCTGAGGTTTATGATTTGTGATTTAATGACCTAGTGTCTTTCTAAATTTTCTGATCTCTAACAATGGTTTATATATACCTACCTTTAAAGATTTGACTCCCTTCACAGGATATTAAACACATAAATATGAGTCAATAACGGAATGTTGATGATGGAGGCTTCTGAAAAATCAAAAAGTTTTTACATGAGGCCTAAATAAATATGACTGAAACAGCTACCTTTGAACACTAAAGCCACAACATTTTTTGACTACATTCAATTTCTGAAAACATCTGAAATTTACTGAGCTCATAAATGATATACAAAAGGTAAGCAATGGAGCATATAGCTGCTAAAGGGAAAGTAAGGTCAAACAATTATTAGTGCATCCTAGTCTTTCAATTCCTAAAACTGTCCTACAATGGGAAAGGAAAATTCCTCTATAGAGATTAAGAGGTCTGCAAACATGCACTGGGAATAGTTGGTAATGTGTGTGAAGAATGGATTCAAAATACTCACAGACTTACTCCCCTTATGTTGCAGCAAGCCAAGTTCTTTCAATTGAAGTAGGCTTTGTCAGGGACACTATCTTTTGCTTTTTCTGCTAGCAGTCTCTGTTTTCCAGGGTGTATCAGGAAGCATGTGTATGAGATATAGATAAAAGTAAGTGTGAAAGAGACAGAAAATACAGGTCATAGAGAAAGATCTGTTCAGTTGTTAGTATCTCAATGCCTTGTGTTTGAAATTATAAACTAAAGAAAAGCTAAATGGAATTATTCTGCAAAAAGAACCTTTTGGAAAGTAAAAGCTGCTCTTTAGAGCAGGCAGTGACAAGGATGAAATTTGAGACTAATGGCTTAACTTCTCAACTCATCTTTCTGACAAGCCTCTTTCATCACACCACCTTATAAATCAAGTCCAAATGAATCCCTCCCAAGTGAGAGCCTTCTCAGAAAAACGACAAGTTAGGATTCAGAGACAAATTCCTAAAAGATCTCAGGCTTCATCAGGTTTAATGCACTCATTAAACACTGAGGAAGACTTTAACTTGAACCTTCCAATGTTGAATATATCACAGTAAAATTTAGATTTTTTTTTTTTTTTTTTAAATTAGTATTTGATAGCCTTAAAAAGACTATTTGCTTACTTTAGACTGGAAAGATGCCTTTCAAAGAAAATGTAATGTGGGATGCAAAATCAAGCTGTTTACTTTTTTGCCTCATTCACCCTCAAAAGAAATAAAGATGTTTGATAACATCTATGAAAAGAAATAATGTTTGAAATTAAATTCCAAGTTTTCTAGTTGATTTATGATCACTACAGAATCCACCTAATACCTTTTGACTTTCAAAAGAATGCACACAAAACTGAACTGTGCAGTAGACAGTAGTGCATTTGGGATGGCAATAGGCAGCTTTGATTCACAATATAATAAGCAAAGTTCAGAAGTTATTTGTATTTTTTTTTTTTGACAATACCATAAACATGAGTTTGTATGTGAGACAACGACATCTTGCAAGATAGGGGTTTTTTTACAAGGCAACTCTACCATACCGTATTATGATAGTGTGTTTTTCCTGGAAAGACTTTTTTTGTTGTCTTTGCTTTAGAAGTCTCTGAATTTCTTAAGCATCAAAGTCCTTTCACAGGAAAATCACTTATTCTGTCAAAGAAATCAAAGAAATCATCTGAGCATGCAATAGGAATCATAGTGTAATTAGAAATATCAATTTAGTTGGCTAACAGAGCCAGAAGAGGCAAACTATTCTTTTCTAACCTTTATTTTTTTTTCCAATACCAATACCCACATTCTAACATACTAACTCCATTAGGCAAGGAATACAGATATCAGAGCTTTGATCATAACTGAAAACACAGAGTACCAATTACTAGACAAAAATATTTTCCGGTTTCTGATTAAAGAAGTGTGGTGAATTAAACACCTGCCACACTTCATACTAATAAAGCAAGATTGATTTCTTTGTGATAGCTATTTGGTTATAATCATAGCAGGTCAGATGTTGGGTACCAGATGTATTCAAATGCTCTTGGCTATGGAATGTAAACCTTAGCATTTGGTTTTACACTGAATGTGGTAGTTATTTCAGAGACTTCTTTCTCTCCTCTTGCTCATCTCTGGACTGTTCCCAACTTTTGACACTTTCTGACACTATGTTAAATATCATGTTTCCTTCTTCACATAAGTTTTGCTTCAGCTTGTCTACAATATATTGCATTTAGATAATATCAAAATAGCTGTTGGACTTTCAAAGTGGCTAATTTAGGCATGGGCATTCTAAGAAGAAAACAGAAGTAACTCTGAGAAGAAGCATACAGAATATTTAGTAACATTCCAGAAAAATTGATTTAGGGACCAAAGCCTGTTTCATAAAAGGAAAGACTGAAGGAGCTGGGTCTCCAGCCTGGAGAAGGTTCAGGGAGATCTCATCAATGTTATATACCTGAAGGAAAGGAATGAAGAAAAGGGAGCCAGACATTTATTAGTAGTGCTTATTGACAGGATATAGGCAATAGACACCAACTAAAATGCACAAAATTCCATCTGAACATAAAAAACCCCATTTCTTTACTTTTATGATGGTGGTCAAACATTCTAAACAGGGTGTAAAATCTCCATCCTTGAAGAAAGTAAAAAAATGTAACTGGATGTGGTCCCAAACAACCTGCTCTAGAAGGACTTTGTTTTGAACAGGGAGAGACAGACTAGATGAATTTAGGAGGGCACTACCAACCTAAACAATATTATGATTACTATATTTTTCTCTAATATATACATTTATTTGTTTACATATTTGTTTGCTTGTTTGGTCATTTATTTAATTAAGTGAAAAGTAAAAAAAGCCAGTCAGAAAAAATATATTTGAAGATGTGCAAAGGAAGACAGAAGAAAAAAATGAAATTTAATAGGCAAGTAGCAGCAGTAGGCATAATGATAATTTAAATATTGTAATTACAAGACTGCTAGGTGAATAAAAAATGATGGGTTTAATGCTAACTGTTTTTACTGGTTTTCACTGAGGGAGTTAGAAAGAATGTGGTAGCACTCAGAGCTCTGCTGCTGTGAAGGAATGCAGCGTATGGTGTCAGGTGAACAGAGCAGCAAAAGTCTCACAAGGTTTACTGCAGAGCTGTGAAATCTGCCAGTTTTGTCCTTCAGCGAAACTAGAGCTTTTAAACTCTGCCCTCTAAAGCTGGATAATCTGGCACAATAAAAAGTCCATAAGACCCGACCACTAACTGCTTATAGCTTTGAAGAAAAAGCCAGGAAAAGGAAATCAGAGGCAATAGCCATCTGTCTTTTCAGTCCTATTACAAACTGTTTGTTTTGCAGCTGGTCCTGTAACCTGCGAACAAGGAGCGGTGGATATAGTCTGCCTGGACTTCAGTAAAACATCTGACACCGACTTCCACAAGACTTCCATGGACAAGCTGACTGCTTATGGGCTGGATGAGATGACAGTAAGGTGGGATAGAAAACAGCTGAGTGGCCAAACCTAGAGGGTGGCCATCAGTGGTAGGGAGTCTAGTTGGAGGCAAATGACTGGTGGTGTGCCCTAGGGATATCAATACTGGCTCAAGTCCTGTGTTGCATCATTAATGATGTGGATGATGAAGTAGAGTAAACCTCAGTAAGTTTGCTGATGAAACATAATTTGGCGGAGTGGTTTATACCCTAGATCACACTGCCATTCAGAGGAACGTCAGCAGTGTGAAGAAATGGGCTGAAAGCAGACTCATGAAGTTCAAGTAGAAGAGCAAAGTCTTGCACTTGGGGGCAAACCTCTGTGCATCAGTGCACATTGGGGACTGGCCAGCTGGAAAGTGACTTGACAGAAAAAAACCTGTATGTCTTGGTGGACACCAGGTTAAACATTAGCCAGCAATGTGCATTGCTGTAAAGAATTTCATGCTGCATTAGGAAAAGTAGTGGCAGCAGATGTGGGGCTGATGATCCTTACCATTTATTCAGCACTGGTGAGGCCACACTTGGAGTTCCATGTCCAGTCTTGGGCTCCTCAGTACAGAAGAGACATGGACATTCTGGTGAGTGTACAATGAAGGCTACAAGAGTAGCTTGTATATTAAAAAATCTGAGGGGCCTGGGATGTTTCAGCCTAGAGAAGTGAATTCTCGGAGGGATATTATCAATATTTATAAATACCTGAATGAAGGATGAAAACAGGACAGTCAGGCTTTCTTTAGTGGTGCCCAGTGACAGAACCAGAGGCAATGGGTCCAAACTCAAACACAGGAGGTTCCTCCTGAACACCAGGAAACACATTTTACTGTGACAGAGACAAGAGTGCTGGCACAGGTTTCCCAGAGACATACGGAGTCTTCCTACTTGGAGTATTGAAAATCTGTCTGGGCATGGCCTTGAGCACCCAGCTGTACTTGGCCCTACTTGAGCAGGACAGTTGGACCAGAAGACCTCCAGAGGTCCTTTCCAACTTCACCTTTTCTGTGACTCTGTGAACGTTCTCTGCCTTATTCAGACAAATGCACTGCAACAGCCTTACTCCAACACTTATTCCAAATCAGATTCAAACAATGTAGCCTATAAAAGTGTACTATCTACATTAGATTAGGCCACAAAATAATAATAAAAAAAACCAGTATTTTTTTTGGTAGATTATTATGTGGTTAACTATTAAAAAAAAATTATGAAATGTATCATGTCATGAGAGAAGGCATCTTTACACATCATCATCATCGTCATCATTTACTGGTTAATTATAGCAATAGATATTTTGTGGAAAAGTGGTGATGGTTTCCTAACTCCATAAAAAAATCTTACAGGCCTTAGAAACTATGATTCTGGTAACACTTTATGAGCAATCAGTTTAAATCTGGACATCTGCTGAGTTCTATCATATATTTGTCCCCTTGTTACTCATTATTCAACACCAACCATGTATATAGAAACAAAGGAATGTAAGAGCAGCTGTACTGGATGAGGCTGAAGGCCCACCTAGCCAAGTATAACATATTCAGCAGCAGCTTAGAACAGGTGGTTAGAAAAAGGGTGAAAGGAGCAGGGCAAATATTAAATGACTGTTCCCCTCTCTTTACTTTCTGCAGTTAGCGATGTAGGAACTTCACAAGACCAAAGTTTCATCTGGATATGAATGTGTAATATATAGACTGATCTTTCAGCATTTTTTTTTAGCTCCCTTCTGAACTCCAGAATATTTTCTATTTCCCTGAAAAGTAAATGTTATAGTTAAATTGCAGGGTTTTGCAGAAAATGTTTTTAAGCATTCTGGCTAAAATTTCTACACAGTATCCCTAGTTCTGCAGTTATCAGAAATTCAGAATGGTTATTTCCAATTAATCTTCTCAGTGCCATTCTTGATTAGATTATCTCTACTCTTTTCGTTTACGTTCTTCAGAAGATAAGCAATTGTAATATCGGTTTTTCCTTCAAATGGAATCTGTCCCACATGCCAGATGTTCTTTACTACATTTTGTACAAGTTTTAGTTCTAGACGAACTGAAAATAGGCTGGCAGAAACTGCATGAAGTATGTAAGGTGTGGATTCATCACTAAATATAGTTTCCTTTTAATATTTTCTTCAGCTCGTTAGTTTAGTTTATTTCACTGAATTTTACGTGAGAATTTTAATCATCTTTATGTTGTGTGGTTTTCTCTAGGATTAAATATAATATGCTTACAAAAGTTATTTACCGTGATGTAAGATTTGGGCTACCTTTTGATACATATCAATCAAGTGTTACCCTTCAGTAACCTGGGCAGCCAATTGCACAAAAGTTCACCAATTGCCAACTGGGCCAGCTCTGACTGTCTGTTAGGCAGACAGCCTGTCACCTAATGAGCAGACTAGCTGACTGAGGCAACCCTTTCAATCCACTCACCATTCACTTCACTAGTTCATTCAACTATTGGTAGCTTAAAGTACCCCAGCAAGTACATTTTCACAACGAAAATATATCATGATTTCCGTTAAAAATGGTAGCCTAAGAGTAAATTCGGTGTCACTGGGTCAGCAGTCTCTACGTGTAGGATTTTAATACGTAAAAGTACAGGTTATACTAAATTAGTGAAGAATCTAAATATGATAACCTACAAATAAACACTTATTTTTAAATCTTGTGTGTAGCTGTAGCGGAGTCTGGGTCCTTGTGCCCTTTCTCAGCTACAGTGTGGTTTCATGCTCTTACTAGATGAGGCCCTTCTTCCATCTTTATTTCCACTCTCATCTTTTCTTCTTTATAGGTTCCCATTTGCTAAGTAAAATCAATATCTGATGTCCAGGCAGAGGTTCTGTCATGTCCACCACAATACCAACTTTCTTTCTCACTTTCTGCATTTGACGATCACTTGGGCCTTATTCCTGTTTTTTTCATCTTTCAGGCTATCTTACTGGGGTCTATACTAACACCATAAAAAATTGTCATATATTCTATACATGACTTATTACAATTCCAACTTTTGTTCTTAATTTCTCATCTAGCAGCTATTAAAGCATCAATTCCAGGATCCCAGGTTTCCCTTGTTCTATTCAATATTAGGTAAATGAAAAGAGTATAGTAGCCACTTAGGAGACCGAGTAGGAAAAGGAAAAAGAATCTGTGACTAACAAAAATGTATATAAGTAAATTTTTAAGAGTTCATTATCCATTATTACCCTACAAGATGAATAATAATTTTGAAGGCTTTTAAGCCATGTATTAAAATAGTCTGTGTAAATACCTATAAAATAAAGTCAGTAGAGAATACATATTGAAAGCATTAAGGCTCATGAAAACCTTGGTGATCTGTTGCTATGTGATTTGGTTTCTATGAAGTCTGTAGAGCCTTTTAAAAAAAATATTTAATGGCTAAAGGCAGGCAAAATCTTGAATAGACTTACATCTGGGAGACAGGATTAAAATAATTTTTAAAAGGTTGGATAAAATATTAAAATAGGAAAGGAAAAGCAAACAAAGATAATTCTCAGGATGCTTTGGATACTATTCTCACTCTCAGTTTTTTAGAAGAATATTTATCCAGTAGTCAGAATTTGTGTACATTAAAAATCTAAAGCTGACAAATAACTCCAATTACATGGCCACATGTAAATACACTATGACTGTTTCTGGATGGAAGGAATAGAATTCTCCAACTTCTAGGGATATTTCCAGACACCAACATGGGAGAAGCTTTTGATTTTCTGTTCTACAACTTTATAAATGTGTTATTTATTATTTGAGCTTTTGCTAACCTTATTAACCTTATTAATCTTATTAATCTTATTGTTAATAATATTGCCAATGCAAAGCAATCCGTTGAGTCAGACTTGCATTTGCTCTGTAAGGCAGTAGAGGAAATTTGTCAGGGTATCCACACACATACATTACACTATTCACATTAGCACCGTGATGAATTCCTGCATCAGGACCATCGATTGTTTACTAACATGAATACCACAGGATCCTGGATAAGAGCTCCATAATCTCTCCTCAGGTACATGATTAAGTAGCAAATGACACCCACCAGCATCTGGTGAGCTGTCAGGTGCCAGAAGGTGTTTGTAGTGGTAATTTGGCCATCTGCAATCTGTGTTGTCAGTGCACTGTAAGTTATCACTGTCTCAGGCAATATTAACTTGCAATGTTCTTCTGACACTTCTTCAGTGGGTTGTGAAGCAGACATATGGTACAAAGTACTTCCTAGCTAGCTCCTCCCACCTCTCCAATAGCAATGACTTCTGTTGCTTATCAGTGAAAGTACTTGTGGATTGAGCTTAAGATTTCTCTTCATGGTACTTTAATATTAATACTGCTGAGGTATTTTTACCGTATTTTAGGTATTCTGAGTTGCTTTTGTGGCATGCTTCTACATTGTGAAGAGCATAAGACATAGGAACATATGGCCCATGGTAATTACATATTTTGCAAATTACTTAGCAATTATACTTGAAGTCACCAAGTAGTTCAAAAGCAATTACCTTATAACTTGATTTCAGGTTCTGTAATAAGACTTTCAGTTTATATGAAAAAATAACTAGATAATTATTTTATGATTATATCGTCATTAAACAATGGCTTAAATAATTAATATTTAAATTTATTTTAAGGCATTTTTTTTCAAAACAATGCATCTGGCTAACGAATTCTGTGTCAGTGTTAGTTAAAACAGCTAAGATATATTTTTAAATTATGAGCTCACAAAAGGATGCTGACACACAAGGAACTCCTTGGACTTGATGATTTTTGTAGGTCCCTTCCAACTCAGAATATTCTATGATTCTATGAAAAGAAATGTCAGATGACCCCTTGACTGTAATTAGTTTGGACTATTATTGCTATCATTCTTACTGGATCAGGTAAAAAATATAGATTTGGTCAGATTTTTTCTTTTATTTTTGTAATATATTTTCACGTGGAATGAATATCATGCCTAGAAACTACTTAGAATTTAGAAGAAAATAGTGAAGATAGGAATCCTCCAACCACTCATTTTCAGTGGAAAAATTAAGTGACCATAACGGTGGACATATTAAGGTACATTGCGGCTAAAGGAAAAATTACTTGATGGATGCAAATGTCTTTTTATTTTTAGACCAACCCCTTCTAATATGGAGAGTTAGAATGAGAAGATAAGAGTCCAAATGACAAATATATTGTGCATTTATTTAATGGGTACTGAACAGTTCAGGGAATTGTTAATAGTATTCAGGGACTTTCATCACTGAGTCGCTAAGCTTGAATCTGGCCCAGGTCCGCAATGACTGAAAATCATTATGATTTGATAGTTCTTCAGTGCCCTATGCAAAATGAATTATGTTCTTGCTCAGAAACTGATGGTCATTAGTAAAAATTACTACCCACTGGAGAAGAACAAGAGAGATAAGTACAAGTGTGGTAGGAAAGAAGGTTATACAAAATTAAGATTCGTTATCATAGAAGGAGAAGGTGTTACATGAAGTATATCTATTACAGAATATTAAGAATATTAATGTAGACATTATCAAAAGATTTCCTTCCAAAGTGTTTTTTCAGTCACAGTGAAGTGTCTTTTCTTGTTTCCTCTCTTCTTTGCAAAAAAAAAAAAAAAATTATAAGGAGTTCTGACTTTTATCCTTTCTTTAAAAAAAAAAAACAAAACAAAAAAAAACAGTCTGAAAATTTGGTGTCGTTAGTTTTAGCACCATAATCCAAAGTAATAAGCAAAACTCCAAATGTTTCTAAACCTGTAATAATTAGTTCAGCAAAATAGAATTAGCACTTAACTTCATTTGGAACAGTTTAATCTACTTGCAAGTCTGGCATGTTTGAATGGTGACAAACAAAAAAAAAATAGCAACTCACCAAACCTTTCTTTTATTCATTTTATCTTCATTTCTTTCACTCATTCAATGCAAAAGAAATAATAATCTGCAAATACTAGTGTAGGGGTTTTTTTCCCCCCTTTTTGTGTGGGCATATTTTTTTATTTGCAGCTTTTTGATTTTCAACACTAGAAATTTTAAACATTTCAACAGTAGATATTATATCTACAGATAAGTAAGTTAACAAGTTCTGTGTATCATTTATTATCATTTATTCTGTGGTAAAAAGGGGCAAATGGAAAGAAAGAATGAAGATAAATCACAGAATTATTGATTCCTTCAATCAACTTCAATCAACTTCAAACAGTGAAAAATACAATCAGCTTAAATATTTCAATGTTTCATGAAGATTTTCTTTATTTGCATCCATCTCTATGTACTTCACTGAAAGCAGATCAACAGTTTGTTTATACAAGATAAAGTTGATTTATCAATTAAAAAAGAACACAAAGGCAAACATTTCTACACAGACACATAAAGTGAACTTGAGATTCTTATGGTTATCTATATTCTCAGTACATGGAATAAATACTGCCATCTTAGATGTACGTTTCATTATTCATTGCTCAGTAACTTAGCCTCTCTATAAGCATTTCTGTACAAATTCCTTCAAACTCATTAAAATGACCAAATGACCAAATTTTGTCATCAGAGTCCAACATGGGGGGAAAAATAGAGAGGGAAAGTGAACTGCTTGCTCTCATACAGATGTTTGCTCTGCCGTGGTACTTCATCTGTATATTGTTCTTTTAGCACTGCTATTGTACCTGCAAGAAGATTTCTAAGAATGGTTGACAGGAGTACCTCTTGACCTTGCATATACAGACCAGTGTGTGTATCCTCCACATGAAGGGTAAAGGCAATGTAAGATTTTTACTTTTCAGAGTTGATGGGATGACAATTCCCAAATTACTCCTAGAACTTCATTTGAAATATTCAAATAACATGGTAATAAGACATCAGTTAAGATAGAAGAAAAGAAGAACAACAATAGGCATAAGTTAAAATCTCAACAATAATGTGTTTTGTTTTGTTTTTTTTTTAATTTTTTGTGAAAAAGCCGAGAGTACAAATAGAAATTACTTCTTTCATTCCTTAGGGACTCAAAGCAATGTAGAAGAGCTAGCTTGAGTACCACACAGAAGGGTTACATACATAAATGGAATTTATTACAGATATTTGGGAATATTTTTGATTACACAGACTCCAACAGGAACCTAAATTATAAAGAAATCCTTTATCACTGTATTGTACTTTCTTACAAGACTTATAAGAATCCATTCTATAGAACATTTCATGTCAGGATCTTAGAGTTAAATATTGCATAAGATTTTTTTTAGAAAACCATACATCTATTTGACATAAAGTAATACAATAAATACTACACTGAGTAAAATATGCTATGTGTAAAATGTCATATAATGTAACTTTTTAAGAAGAAAATAGGAATAATACATAGGAATAATACATATACAATATATGTATAATACATTCTCAAAATTTTATTTAGTTTCTCTAAATGCATGCATTTTTGTGTATCTTTGATGATTTTTACTGGTAGATAACATTAGAGGGATTTCTGTTTTCCCTCTATATTTCTACCTGTTATATCCAGACCCAACATTTTATAGCATAAAAACAAACACACTGATCATGATAACTGTATCTACCTAGAGAAAGTAAGGAGATTAAAGGGAGTCACATTTTCAAAAGCTTCTTGTAGAACTTTTTTCTGATCAGTTCACAAACAGTGCATTCTACCAGTGAAGCAAACAAAATATACTTAAAATCAGTACAATTGCATTTATGTAATTCTCAAAAAACTTCAGACTTGTGCAATTCATGAACAAAGCTTGAAACCTGACCACCTACCATGCTGCCTTAGGTAAAGCAATCTATCAGTAGTTTATTTGTATTGCCTTCTTTGCAGAATATTGGACCTTGGCTACAGTAGATGAGAAGAAAATGAAGAACTGATACAATTCCCAACAAATGCTGTAATTTTTGCTTTGATCTAAAATGATGCACAAAATCGTCGTTGCATCAGGAGTGTACCTTTACAAAATATATTCTTCTAACTTCATAGCAGTCAACCATTATGCTATACCTGGACAGGACAGCAACCAAGTATGTTGCTGTTCATAACTCCAAATCCAATCAAGCATTCTTTCCTGCATTTGATGCCATTTGAGGGTTGTGCCAAGTGATGAATTGTTCATCCCGTGGTATTCTCTGAATCAGTATAATAACTGCAAGATGCATAGCAGTCCTTTGCTACATTAGGTCTTTTAATAGGTGTTCAGCTGAAAAAATAAAACCCTTTGGATAGTAATAGAGTGAGAGTTTTGGGAAAGGAAATATCAATAGGTTGCTCTTGTAGTCAACAGAGGATGATTCTGACACTAGTGAAATTCTTTGGATCACTGGGGCATCAACAATAGCAAGTATTTCAAAGGAATGTTAATGAACATATTCAGATAATGAAGAGGAAATTAAGTACTTATTTTATTTAACTTTCTAAAACAGCTATAAGAAATATGGTATACAGTAGAACCTTTTCAATTAAACAAATGAACTGCTTTTATTAGTCAGAATCAGTAACCATTATAAATTAATAAGACTTAATAGCTGTTTGGACGTTGTTGCTAGGAAAATAAAGAACCTGAATTATAAAACATGCTCCCAGCAAAGATCCTGTCTATATAACAACTGATTGGGCCTGGCCCATAGGAGGTGCTCTTGGCTTTCCTTAGTGACTTGAAAAATTCACTATGAACACCTGACTTTCATGTCTTAACTATGTAGAGAATGTGAGCAACTATGCTTCACATCTCATGTTTAATAAATCACAGCTGGCTGGATTTTCTGGAGTCCAGAGTTCCAGCTTTTCCTGTAGCCTACAGAGATTTATTATATATTAAATCAGTCAGTTTTTCACTGCACTATTTTCATTGGATCCTGCTAAATCTTACATACTCTTGTAATTTCTTAACTTTATGTTAAACACATGTTTTATTTTTGCCTCTTACTCTTTCTTCTGGCACACAGGAAGGATCAATATATCCTTCGAGAGAAAATACCGCTGTTGATACAAACAAAACAGAACATTGAGGATAGCATTCTGTATCTAACACACTCTGCTGTTAGAGCAAGCTACTGTAGAATAATGAATATGGTACTAGGCCACGGACTTGGAAGGTGAAGACCTGGTGGCTGCAACAAACTGTAGCTCCTCTGTATAGCCTGGGACTTTCTGAGGACAGGTATGCCGAATACTCTTAGGCATAGTAATTTAAGAAAGAAAAAAAATAAAATAGATCTATTGTGCATTTTGCAAAAAAATCTCAAAACTCTAAACCAAAGAGCAAATAAAACACCCAAACATGTCTATTTCCAGTTTTTCACGTCTTGAAATTCTACTGCCTAAAATGAGCAAACTGTCTCAAAGGTCCTTGACATTCAAAAGCTCCCCCAAATAAACTCATTTCCAAGTACTATACATTTTTTAAATTACAGCTTTCCTGTGGATATGTCAATAACACCATCTAACTCCAATTCATGAGGAGAAAGCTAGTGCTTCTGCTAAAAGATTCAAGGCAAAAGTACAAAACAAATCATTGATTTCCATGCCCTGGGAACTAACCTGACAACTAATTTTTCTTCATGTTCTTATTTTACCCTCTTTTACAATAAAACAAGAGTGGAATATGCACTCATTCATTATTTGAAATATTTGTTGACTTCAGGGAATGTAAATTCTTATTTAAGTATACTACTTAAAAACTCGTTGACTTCCTGTCATCCCTTCAGTGCATGTTTTAAAAATAAATGCCTTTACTCAGGCTAAAGAAATAGTTCCATATAAAGTAAGCTTTATAGAGAGACTCCATAGGCTCATATTTCTGAGTGGATATATATGTGTTGCTCTCACTAAGACCTTATTGACTTGTATCTTTTTCTTCCTTCCCCCCTCCCCTTAATACTCTTTCAAACTCCTGTTCCTTCAAGCAGTGTCAGTGAAGGTTTAGGACCCTCACCATATACTTATTCACAAATAAGTGGAATTTGTATTCTTTAGGGTACACAGATTTGGATATTACCTATACAGAAAACTGGGACTTCACAGTTCACATCTTTGCATTTCAGCATCCCACACCAAGATTCTCACAGAAAAAAGATTTTACACGTTATTTTTGAGCTTAGGAACCTACGGCACATTTTTCATGGAAATACTACTAATACTACTACTACTAATAGTAATAATAATAATAATAATGCAACCCAAATATTCAAGATGAAATATGAAATTTGGATACTTTATTTCAAGGAAATTAGCTTAACATAATTTCTGGAAAATCCATTCAATTGTTATTATTTTATAGTCCTTGTGAATGACTGGTCTTATTTATTTATTTATTTATTTATTTATTTAGTGCTTCAGGTTTTTCTAGGATTTCTGATGCTTTTCTGAAAAAAAAAAAAATAACAAACCTCTTTTTTTTTTATAAAGTACTGCATGAAAGGTTTGTGCTATAACTTGATGAACATTACCAATTGATAACACATGCTAAAATATCCCCTTTACTAGAAGTAATATTAGGCACTGAAAACTTCCTAGAGGTTCTACAAGGAAAATAAAGTAAGTACCTGGAGGTAATAAGAAATGACAGTCAAAGTTGCAGCACTGACTGAGTTTTCTGAGGATGGTAGATATGGACTATGGACTAACGTGCAAGAACTTGTTGGATGTGAAAAATAAATATGTGCAAATTAATATGTATCTTCTTATACATACAGTTTGACATAGTTATATGTTTCTATATTAAATACAGCAGTGGTTGGAGAGTCTGTTATATGTAAAAATATCACTTGGAACTGAAGACTTGATTTTGCAATTGTTAGTCAAATAAAAGTCCAGTTGATTTCAGGAATCAAGCCTTGGAAATATCTGAATAGAGTTGCGGAATCTGCTACATTATGCAGTAATTTCCAAACAGCTAACTTATTGAAGAAGGTTTCAGTTATTAAACTTTTCCATGTAATGCAACATGTAAACCTATTTGAGATCCAGAGCTCAGAGACAGAGACTTGAATATAACCCCAATCTTCTGACCTCTACCATTTCCCCAGAAAAAGCATATAGCAAATGAGGTTCTAGTACCTGAAAAATGATCATTTTTCTTGGTGTCTTGGACACAAAAGGTGATACCAAAGGCAGGAGGAAGCATCAAAACCATCAGATCTCCTGAAAGAAGCTAAGAAAGAGGGATTTTGATCAATTATTTGCTTAGAGACCTCTTGCTGCAGAACTGTTCCCTCTTGCTTGATTATGCCTGTGTTTAGAGAACTCACTTTGAATATTCATTGCAAATAAAGAGAAACGCTGATTCATTGAAAAACGTATCTTAGTTTTTCATCATTTCTCTTCAGTAAGAAGATACTGATACATGACAACATTTTGACAAAGCATTCAAAATAAAGAGTTTTAAAGGAATAATGGAAATAAGAACGAAGAATATAATGAAAAATACTTTTTTCAATCAGCTTGTTTAAGTAAATATTAGAATAAGAATAGTTGTGTACTCATAAAAGGCTTAATTTAAACATTTTTAAGAAATTGAGAATAAAAATAAATACAAGGACATTAGTAAGTAATAAGCATACATCTGCCCCTCCTCTTTCAGTCCCAAAAGAAGTGATTTATGTCCTGAGCTTTTTTTTTTTTTTGCAAAATTTAAAATGGGCTATTCATTCAGCATTGACCTTATATGACGAAATCCAAGATCAAGATTGACATAGACAAGTAAACTTAAAAACTTTTGTCAAATATATTACTTACAAATGAAAAAAAAAAAAAATCTGCTACTTCAAGTATAATCCCTTTGCTTCCAAATGTCATGATGATTCTGTCTGATGTAGCCATTCATATTGAATGGGTGAACACTGAAAAGCCAAAGAATGAATATTTTCAGACACTTGTCAAGATCTTTTGACTATATGAGGATTGGTCTCACTTTGAATGTAAAAGAAAGTGAATTTTATTTTTCAGAATATCTCTTAAATATTGCAGTATTACAGTGATGGACACAGAAGTGAAACTTAGGGTGAAAAGTGCATGTATCTTAAAGGTTATTATTATTATTATTATTATTATTATTATTATTATTATTATTATTATTATTATTATTAGATTTCAAACTTTTTGGTTAAACAGAAATATTCGATGGGATTTATATGTCAGAACAAAAAGGCTTAAAAGTTAACTGTTTACAGCAACTAGCCACAAACTAGCTACAGAGAATTAGTCACAGGAATTATTCACTGGATGATTGTGAATAATGAGCTAATTTAGGAAAATCACAATCTGTTCATGGACAATTTGTGAGCTGAAGAGAGTTAAAATTCATCAACTAAATTATTTGTTATAAATTATTCACCAAGCTCTAATGAGCACCCAAAAATATGGTTGCTTATCTGAAACTTATTCAAATTATCCGAAGTGTTTCTGTATGTGTAGGAAAACCAGAAATATTCTTTTGTACTTTTTAATATCTCTTGACAGTGTTTTCATTTTACTTACGTTCCAAGCTAAAATATGAAGCACAGAACAATGCAAAACTGAGATCATAACAACAAAGGAGGAAACCCCCTATTCCGCATCTAAAAATATTTTCATTGATTTTAATTCAAACTTGTGGTGAAAGCATAGTACACTTTAGTTCATTCTTTTATTATAGTAATTTGCATTGCTGTAGCACAGCCGTCTGATTCTGAGATACCTAAAAATAAGACAGAAAATGACTGAAAATGTTTCTGGAAAACAAGTTTCCATGCTATATATTCCCACCAGTGCTAATTCAACTTTCTAACAAAAAGATGCTTCACCTGTTGTTGTCTTTGTCATTAGTGATACTACTTTTGGTATATCTTTTCAGTCACTTAACCACATGAACAGTGAATACTTCACTTTTCCCCTTAACCTAGCAATGCCGATGATAAACGTTTCAGTAATTTATGACTTTATGTGGTGTGCAATGGCTATCAGAGAATAATGACAACACATTACAATAACATTCCTCAATTGCAGTTACCTGGTCAACCTAACTGCTAAAAGTGTGTTCGCTGTCAGGTAAAGCACAAGCGCAATGTGCTTCTGCACATTAAATGCAGGTGCAACTGCATCTGCTGTCAGCAGTGAACAAGCACCACAATGAATAATATTACAAATACTTTGTCTCCAGATTTGACAATTACTGAAGGCAATTACTGAATTACAATTTGTGAAGAGATTTAAATTCATTTTAAAGGGAGATGAAAAATATTTTGGGTGGCAATTGTGGAGTGTTGACCTTGGTTGCCCACTAGGTACATACCAAGCTTCTCCATCACTACTCTTCCTTGGAGGAAACTTTCTCCAAAATAAGAAGAAAAGCTCAGGGGTCAAGATTAAAACAGTTTAATAAAGAAAAGCAAAACCTTCACAAGGAAGTAAAGGAAAAAATTCTCTATTTCCATCCAGCAGGCAACATCCAGTCACTTCGTGGGATCTGGACCTCAGCACACACAGCAGTTACTTCAGAAGACAAATGTCTTGGTAACTAACGCCTCCCTTTTCCACGTTTTTCCTTGTCCTTGTTGCTGAGTATAATGTCATCCAGCATCTCTTCAGTCAGTTTGGGTTGGATGTCCTGATTGTGCCCCCTCCCCAACCTCTTGCTCATTCCCAGTCTAACAGCCCTAGGCTGCAGAGACCCTTGATGCTGTGCCAGTTCTCAACAGTAGCCAAAATATTGGAGTGTTATCAACACCTTTCTGGGTATAATTTCAAAGCACAGAACTATACAGTGAAGAGGGGAAAGTTAACTCCATTCCAGCCAGGTGCAACATGGCAATGTATCTTACATAGTTTTAGTCACATAATAGAGGGTCAATTAATTTAATGCAATTTTCTATATGAATAGTATTTTAGGCTAGTCACCATAGGCTTCCCTCATATCCAGTGACAAGAAAAAGGCATGTTAAGTCTCTGATTTGCCACAACTATTTTAGATTTCCTTTTTTAGTAGAAGTTTAATTTCCTTAAAGAAGGGACACATGGCTCTAGAGTGGCTAGACAAGGACTCTGGATTGATTATCTCAGATCTCAACAGCTACCATAAAGGACATGTGACTCACTATAAGCTGTTTCCTTAACTCTATTTCTATAGTCAGTAGAAAGAGAAAAAGGCTCATCCAGAAAATGACTTGAGAGTTTAGCTGGTCTGAATAACATCTGAAGATTTCTTTCTTCTCTTTTTTGACTTTATGGTAACACGACTGCAAAACAAGGAGCTTCAGTCATATACAGAAAGTCAAAAGAGAAAACTGGGGTACAAACATTAAGCTAAAAGGATCATCAGCCAGATTTCTAAACCTTGCTCAGTGAATGTGGGATTTAGTAACTAAACTTCGACAGCATTGTTGGATTTTTCTTTCTCTGAGATTCCACACACGGTATTTTTCACTTGTTTCTCAGTCTTAATTACCTATTAGACTGCTGTGACTTTGTTTCTGGTTTTGTTTTTGTTTGTTTCTGGTTTAGTTTTTGTTTGTTTGCTTGGTTGGTTGATTTTGGTTTATTGAGAAAAGATTTAGAGAAGAAAAGAGGTTCACTGCAGCAATTACTAATAAACATAAAACTGCTCATCCTAGGATATTGGCTCATTCTCAGAGTGAACTTCACATTTAGGCTGGCATACAATCCTCTGTCTTAGTCACCTAAATGTAAGACTCCAAATACCAAGTTTATTTTCCAAAAATCATCTGTTTTCACTAAAGCAAAGTAGGTATTCTCAAGGTACAACTCATGGCCTGTTGAAATCAAAAGTATGTGGATAAAAGCTCTGCTGATGTGCTTACTGTTTACTCAGTATGTACTGATACATGAAGTCTAGGGCAATAGTTCATACTTAGATACCAAAATTTTAGATGTCCAGAATGAAAATAATCCTACTTTTATGGTTTTGTTCTGGTTTAGTGTTTTGTTTGTCAGTGCAGACAGGGAACAAACCTGCTGGAAAATAGCTCTGTGATGAAGGACTTGTGATCCAACCAGCACTGCACATTGCGGGCCAAGAAGGCCAAAGGTTTTTTGTGGTGCATTAGAAAGACCATTGCCAGCAGTTTGAGGAAGGTGATCCCATCCCTCTGATCTGCTCATGTAAGGCCACATCTGGAGTGCTGTGTCCAGTTCTGGGCTCCTCAGTACATGAGAGACACAGAGCTCGTGGAACAGATCCAGCTCAGGGCAACAAAGATGATTTTTATCTTAGCCCATGAGTTTTCTCACTTTTCTGATTCTCTCCCTTATCCCACTCAGGGAAAGTGAGAGTGCCAGTATTAGTTGCTGGCTGAGGTTAAAGCACAAGAAGTTGTCAAAACAAAGGTGAATTTTAATGACATGATCTGGAACTGGAAGTATTGCCACCCTGGGAAAATGCTAGACCTTTTCAAATGTTCAGATTTTATTGAAACTTTCTAAAATGATGTCAGAAAAGCTGAAGATATCTTTGTATTGAAATGCAGAACAACTGGATGAAAAATGGAAACAGAAAGGGAAGATGAGAGAAATATGAAAGCGTTAGCAAAAGAAAGATCTCTTTCAGAATAAGAAAGACTTTTCAGAATTTTTCAGGAGGGAAAAAGAAAACAAAACAAAACAAAAAATCGGGAGAGATGGGAGATTCTTCCAAGCTCCATCACTTCAGATTCAGCTGTAATTTCTAAGTTAGACATTGAGCAACTAAAGATGGAGGTTGGCTGGGACCCACATTTATGAAGTTGAAAGACACTTTTCACAAATCTATAGCAGAGCCAAGGTTATCACTCTTGAACCTGGTGCAAGAATACTTAAACCTTTCTATAGACTGAAAACAACAGCCTCACTTTCAATTATCTCATTTATACTTTGTTCTATATTTAATTATAAATAATGGTATAAGGAAGGATGAACTTCCAGTTAAGTAACAAAATGAAATCATAGGACATAAAAATTCAATATAAGCAACTGCCATATTTTGCCTAAGTAATTTAAACCAAAAGGAAAAAAAAATATTATTTTTCCATCTCTTGTTTCCCATCTTGAAAATGAGACTATTGAACTCTTCACAGGGACATTATACAGGTAAGTGTTCTGTGGCATTCAGATATTATTGTGATGGGGCAATATAAAGATAGATAGCTAAGGATTGCAGAATAGAGTATTTCTACTGTAACTGCTCAGTATCACTGCTCCCACCTGGATTCTGCAAAATACATCACTGTCTGCTAAATTTCATGCTCTCGTATGTGCCAAAGATAAATAAATAAGATAAAGCACCTTTCACTGAGTAAACCCTTTATTTGGTATAGCTTAGAGCCTTGCAAGCTTTTACATAAAACTAAAGCAATAATTGTGACTCACAGTTTGCATTTTGTGTCTTACTACTCAGAGATCTACAGTTAGCATCACTGTCATTTCCTCTTTAATTAGGAAAGGTGAAGATTTTATGGAAATTATAAGTCAAAAATGTTTCATCTATATTTACTCTTTAGTTATCAGCAGCATAAATGCAGAATAGCTCAGATCTCAGTGTTTTTCACAAAGGCACACAAGGTATATGCTCTGTAATAGAATTAAAATTTTATATATATGCACTTGACTTTCCTAGTCAATGACTATTTCTAGTTCAACATTATAGTAACTACGCTTGTAACTTGACTATTGAGCATTTCATTATACAAATAATTCTGATTTTTTTCTTCCTTAAATCTGTCTAATTAATTTTGTTATGATAGTTTTATTTCAGTAAATCTGACACTGGATAAGGTCATCATGTTCAAGCTTCAGAAACCTCTACCAGTGATAAAATTGTTCTTCTATTTCCTTTCTGATGATGTCTACGTAAATGAACTAAATAAAGCTAAACTTTCATTGGAAAAGTTAATTCTTTAATGAACGAGTAGATGAGCTTGTTCACTTTGAGCTCAATTAACACTGTAATTGTTGAATACAGTTGGGCTGATAACACAGCTTTAAAACAATGTGAGAAGTGCACATGCACCTTCCAGGTCCTGTGCTGCTGATTATGCATATCAGAAAATAAAGGACACACTCCCAGCTCTGTAGGTGCAAAATCTGCCTCCAAATCTCACTTCTGAAATATCTGTCTATCTACATATTTGGGAAAGTTCTTCTTTTTTTTTTTTTAACCTTGTTTTTTGTTTGGGATATTTATAAACCTTTTAAGTACTGCCACAGCTGTAAGCAAACTCAGGCTCTTAATAGGTCCAGCACACACTGAGGTTGTGCATCCACACAGGCATCTCTGAGAACTTGGACAAATCAGTGGGCAGCATGAAAATATGGGGTTACTGAAAGCACATTCAGGTCAATGACTATGAGCTATTAAATGATATAACTATATTAGGCCTCAGTTCTCTAGCACATTACACAGTTAATCTCACTATCTCCACTGAATTCAAAGGAGAGACATGAATACATGATGTCTCTATCTTAACCTTGGATTAGTCTTCCTACAAAGTTTTATATCAATTATGCTTGCATGAATATATATGCTCATTTTCACCCTGCTTATAGTAAAAAGTCACGTGTATCTAGAGCTTAGATGACTCTTCATTTTTTATCCCTAAAAATTTGCAATGGGCAAGTTTTGTCAGTATTTGAACATGCATTGCTGGCCATTAGGCTATTGATTCTTTGCATGGATTCTCACCTGGATTCAGCTGGATATCAGATATTTGCAGTGGCTTACCAGTCAAGTCAAGCATTCTAAACAGAATTTATCTCGCTGGTATGACTCCCTTTCGCTTCTGCACTTCGCTTTAGATGATGCTGAGTGCAAGTAGCCTATTAAGCAGTAACAAGCCTCCATACCTCCACTGCATCCCGATAAGCACAGGAAAAGTCTGCCCCTTATATCACCTCAGTGAATATGTCCAAATGACATAAAAGAACAGTGTCAAAAAGGGTGAGTGAAGAGAAGTAGCTGCCTACCAGGATAAGTGAATTTCCTAACTCCAGCAGTTGTCAATGGGTTGGGCTTTTTGACCTATCACTCAGCATGATCTTTACAAGTCTCCTCAGCAGTAATTTTTAGAAGGCTTTTCTTTTTTTTTTTCTTCATAAGCTCCCTTAATAACGGTTTCCTTACAGAGCTTTAAATTTAGGTGTGGCTTTAGGTGGTGAGGTTTTAAAACATATTTGTTGCTAGCCTGTTCTATGTTGATTTAAGTAGAAATATAATTAAAAGAATAAAGAGACTGCTAAGAAGTCTTAAGATCAGAGTTTTAAAACTCTAAGGAGAGAAGACAGAAATATGGGTCGTATTACAAACCTTTAACAGGAAAAATATATCTTTTAGCTTTAAAGAATTTATAGACATAAGCATATGTAAAAACACCTCTACCTCTCTAAACTTACCTTTAAATTCTAAAATGAGTTTAAAAACAAACAAAATTAACCCATCACCTTCAAAAATCAGACCCTTACAGTTCAGTTTCACTCCATTATATTTAAGTGAGGAATGGAAATAGCCAAGTTTCTTTACAGTTGATGCAAAAGAGGTACCACAAAGGAATGAACTAAATCAGCAAGTACAGAAGTTTCTCTACTATTTTAATTATACTAGAAACCTGGGCTGCTACACATCTAATTTGAATATTTAATGATGGCATCCATCTAATATTTTATGGAACACTAAATTTCACTTTTTTCAGAACTATTTGTAAGAGAATTGGAGGACAAGCAATAAACACTGACAACTCAGTTTTTAGTATCTCCAAACTAGCAGGATGTAAATCTGAGCCCCTCAAGGCTCTTCCAGGAGTTGAAGAGTTATTTTGGCCTTTGTGAGAATTGATCCCAGTCATATCAAAAGACCAAGCTATCTTTATCAAAAACTGTACCTTAACTGTTTGCTTCCTTGCTTGCTGAAGCTCTGTCAGCACTTGAAGGTGCATGTTCCTCCATTTCTTGTCATATTTGAAAATGTCCAAAGCCATAAGAAATATCTTTTAAATACAAGTTTTGTTTGATGCTGTTTAAACTAAGGTCGGCGATTAATGGTAAACCTGAATCCTTGGTAAAACTCTAATAAAATTTAATGGGAGGAATCTAATATTCTCATATCAACAGGTTAAAAAACCCACCTCCTCATGTGCCATTTTTCTAAGATGTTTGGCCTTATGTTTTGCGCAATCCAGCAATGGAATAAGGATAAAGACAACACTAATGACAGAGCAGAATACACTGAATTACATTGTAAAAGTGGATGCCTCCATCAACTCCAGCATGGAAGAGAAGTCTTCACGAAGGTCATAGACTAGTTTGTGTAATAAAAGACCTTTAAATATTGTCTAGTAACTCCCTCTCCTGTCAATGAGCAGGGCCATCTTTAGATCAAGTTGCTCAGAGCCACATCCTACCTGACCTTGAATGTTTCCAGGGATGGGTTGGGAAATATGTGCCTGTGTCTTATCAGTATCATTAAAAAAAAAAAAAAAAATCTTAGGTATAAGCTAAATTGATGTAATGTAAATTTAAAATCATTACCTCTTCTCCTATCACAAAATTCCCTGCTCAAGTCTGTCCCCATCTTTCTTATAAGCCGACTTCAAGTACTGAAAGGCCACAATGATGTCTCCCTGGAGCCTTCTCTTCTTTAGGCTGAACAACCCTAACTCTCTCAGCCTGTCTTCATAGGAGAGGTGTTCCAGCCCCCAATCACCGTTGTGGCCCTCCTCTGGATCCTATAGTCACTACACTGTTAGTGATTTTTTTTTTTTTTTATGTTGTACTAGTACCTCAGGTCAGGCTCTATTGTTCTTATTCAGGGATAGAACAGCAGTTGTAGACAAGGTATACTGTAAATGGGCCAAATATTAAAAAGCTGAATGAATAGATGCTAGATATGAAGACAAATGATCTACAGCATACCCAGAACAGAGCCCTGGCCTTGGCAGACCTGCAGCAGGAGACAGGCCACAGTGGTATACTGGCAGAGGGTTGGGCCCGGTTAAACTCTGTTTATGCTTAAATGGCTCCCTACAACTAGCCAGTTAATGATAAAGTGATTGCCACGGTGACAGCAACATCCAATTGTTGGGCACTGTGGGAATTTCAGCCAACTATATCTTCTCCACGAGTGATGTGAAGCAGAGAGGTCATGTACACATCAAATGTATCTGTGACTAAGTGTGCATCGGCAGCCAAGTCTAGTTAATCTCCATGTTATCAATTCATTTTTGAACTGCAACAAGTGCATAAAATGGGAGCAACCACTTAATGACTGGCAGAGCACATAACAAAAGTGAATCCATGTAGCAGCAGTCAGCACATGGCAGCAGAAAAAGGAGATATCAATGAGAAAATAGCTAGATATATTTTAAAAATCAAGAAAAACAAGATTTTACAAACTCATTTTTAGACAGAAATAGCCGCCATTCCCACCTTGTCAATTCAACCTTCCCTAACAACAGTTTTTCTTGTCCAGATTTATGTCAATATTATACTCATTAATTTGATAAGCCTGTGAATTCCAGGCTGTTAAAACCAGATTTCATGCAAATAGTATATACTAGCCAACAAAAGAGTCTTAGCACAGCAGTGAAAACATTAATTAGCTTCTGTTTTCCTGTTTTCTTGTGGATTTCCCCACACCCTTTCCAGCTTCTCCTTCAAAATATCCTTTGGCTATCCTTTTCCATTTTTCTCTCTTTTATGAAAATTTTGTCCGTCAGAGCTTAATTTGTAGTTCTCTCTGCCTTATCACCATATTAAGTTATATGTCATCTACCATGACGACTCACAAATCTCTTTCCTCAGCCTTGATTTAATTTTCATACCCTATTTCCTGATACATTACCTAGATTGCCCTTTTAATTGTCAAGACTAGGTATTTGAAAACCTGAGCTTTTCTCTTTTTCTCAACTATACACCAGTTTGTTCTTCACTGGTCTACTCATACCAATAACCAGCCATTTGGTCCATTCTATTATCCACTTCTTTCTCCTCTTCAGCCTCCTTAGGGCTCAGCTGGCTCTTTGCTTGCAACACACACTGGAAAGAATCCTTCCTTTAGATACCCACAGTTAAAAACGAAAGTGTCTCAAATTTCAATATCTTCTGGGTAATAATGACAATGTGTCTACAAGTATTACCTGAAAAAAATACCCTTTGGGAAGGGTTTTAAATTTATCTATAATGTTCTGTATATGATTGAATCTCTAACATTGTTTTCAAATAATAAATAATGAGTAGCATATATATTCAGTGATTCAATATAATTTTTAGAGTAGGTCTAGATGTTGAATGGTTCATCCTGTCTCTGACATATTTTACATCATTTTATTTCTTCTCCCTCCCTACCTGTTTGTTCATCGTTCTGGCAAAAACTTTTATTTAAAAGTAACAGAGATTCTACTTTTTCTCAATTTTTTCTTTTTAAATGCCTGAGTCCTTTAGCAGTTACACATTGTGTTGCTTTTAACACCAGCTGGACATTAAACTCCAAGTAGGCCACTCCCCTGCCGCCACCCTTTCTGATAAGACAGGGACAAAAGCAGAGACTATGGGTGGAGATAGGAATTTACTGAAAACTAAAATCAATGGAGCAAGAAATGCACAGTAACAACAGTAATATTGATAACGAAAGTATACAAAAAAGAAGGTGTTTTACACTCAAAAAGGTGTTCACTACCTCAGCTTAGTTTCGTGTGCCTGTCAGGACAAAACGAAAAGGGAGGACTCTTCCTATAGGGAGCTCCCTGCAGAGTTTCTATTACATTACAAGCTTGATAAAGAGTGCTTTGTCTTGATGATCTTTAGAAAGTAGATTTTTACACTTTCAAAAGATATTAATATTTCTAATCAAGCAACACTGTCATCCAGTGGGATATAATATAACTTTTGGATGTTGCATGTATAGAAATAACCAGTACTTCCCAGTGCAGTTCTAATAACTGTAAAGAACTGTAACTGACCTCACAAAAAGCTTGGATACTGTGAAAGATATATAACCTGACTCATATTCTGGATTTACACATTCCATATGAGTCTACATTTTCTACATTCATTACACATTCTACATTTGTAACAATTGTAAGATAGATTTTTTGCTTTCATGCCGCTAAATTCATCAAGTATTTTGTTTACAACTGTTCTTCTTCCTTGGCCCTGACAACCCCACAATGTATAAATACTTTAAATTTTATTTTATTTTCTTTACATTACTATTTAGATATGGGCTTCTTTTGACTTCTTGTTCTCCAATACATCTCAGGCACCTTACTGGAAAATGGGTAGCGTGAAGCCAGACTTTATTACTCTCTCATTAGCTTTTGTTTTCATCTGTTGTTCACTGAAATGTCTGTACATGCCCACTGAGACAGTTTATTTTAATGTGTAACAAAAAAATTGTTGAGAGACGTGAAAACATTGGCAATGAATAGGAAGTAGACCTAATAAGACCATTACTAACCTAGACTACAACAAGCTATAAAGTGATATCAAATTGTTTACTTGTGTAAAACTGTTGAGCTGGTGTGTCTCTTTCTCTCTTACTCTATTCTTGCAAAGGCCATGATTTTGTCATGTGTGGTTATTCCCCATCCTTTATATTTATAACAGCAATAGCAAAAAAAATAATGCAGTGACTTTATGATCCCCATTGTTTAACATGATTCAAACGATGAACGAAAATACGATTCGCCTTGACACCTTTCAGGTGTTGGCACAACTGTAGTTTAGAAAATGGAAAGTATACAATTTAGTTAGTAGGAAAACAAACCAACCATTCTTCAGAAAAATGTCATTACTTAAACATTTGTCTGATCTTAAAATGTGAATTATTTATGTTTTATCTTAAAATATTAGAATATGGTAAAAAGTATGATGTATATAATATTAGATTTTTCCTACTATGTTAAAGTAATGTGAAACAATATCATTAAGTGATGCATTTTTACTTCCTCTAAATGCAATATTTGCCATTTCAAACTGGGATGATAAAATAACTTGCTTTGATAATGTTATTTCCTGGAAGTATTCAAAATGAGTGTAGCTCTTCAAAATACATTTTCGGATGTAATTTTATATAAGTAATAAAAATTAGATTAGATAATAATTAAAATACTAAAATTTATTAAAGTTTGGTGTTAACTTAGATAATCCATTTGGAGAAAACTTTCATTTTCTTGAGCTGAACATCTATATACATATCTCAGGAATTATGTTTTTTATGTAAAGTTTTACAGAGAACTGGTGTGAAATTTAGTACTTCAGTTAAATAAACCATTGATTCTGTACAGTGGTCATAGATCCACTGTCTGAAGTAGCTCATCAGTTGCAAAAACTGATTTTCAAATTCCAGGGTTGATGTTGTTGGGATCACCGTCTTGAAATGGCAACTGTTAACACTATAAACTATGCTCTGAAACAAACTAGATTCTATCTTTAATCATTGTTCACAGTCATTTGATTCATGAAAATTGTTACACTTAAAGTACTTCAGCAAGTCCATAAAGAGGAAATAGAACCCATTTACATGAACACAAATCTAAATATATGAAACATAAACATATATACACAGAGGTATTTATTCTTTTGACATTTTAAAGCTAGATGTTATTATACTACAACTATTTCAAATTCCTTTCTAAATTTTTTATATTGGTGTTGAGAGTTTAGACGAGACATTCTTAATTGCTTCTTTCTTATTAAATTGTGAGGAAAGTATGATCTAAATTAAAAAAAAAAAATTCCAGCTTATCGGGCTTGGCTGTTGAAAAAAAGGGATAGAGAACAAATTACATTAGTAAGAGTCAACAGTTTACTTTCAAGGCAAATTGCATGCATTCAGAGCTGAAAATATTCCCATGAGACTGTCACCTCTGCAAACAGTGAAGTTAAGGCTGGTAGGTTTCATGACATTATGCTACATTTTATGAAGTCACATGCCAAAAATATATTATGCACAATTAATTCAGTGCTTTGTAGATACAGTAATTTGGAAATGCTTATGACAACAACTCCTGGCCAGGATACTCAGAAACAGGTTTTTGTCAATATGGCTTGCAGAACTTGTCCCAAAAATCTAGGCTGCAAGATGACATATGAGGAAGTAAAATTTTTACAGGTGACCTTGTGCCTTTGTATTTTGCTTTCAAGTTCTTTTTTTCCTCTATGAAAAGAGTATTAGAAGTATTATTTCTTTTTTATACACTATTTTAGACCAATATTAGCCTGTTTAAAATGTCTAAAGAGCATGAGAGTATGATGGAAGTATAGGTTGCATCAGAACCTCATATTTCTGTATGTATGGTTTCATACATGCTTCTTGCATAGCTTTTCATGTCCCTTTGAAATGCATCCTCCCTCCCTTTCATGCTATCCCTCTTTTTTTTTTTTTTTTTTCCAATTTTTAGAATCATAGAATTGTTTGAGTTGGAAAGGACATTAAAGATCATCTAGTTCCACCCTCCTGCCATGGGCAGGGACACCTTTCACTAGACCAGGTTGCTCAGAGCCCCATCCAATCCAGCCTTTAACAGTTTATACCAGATCACTTGTCTGACCTAGTTTACCATGTGACACGAAGGTTTTGTTTGTTTTTTTCCTAGTAGAATGGAGTGACAAACCAAGAGACCCTGGGCAACTGGCAATGAACAGCTAAGAAGGGCTGTGTGATATACTGATAGAAAGGGGTGAGGAATTGTGCCATTGGGGAGTGCAACAAACATTATGGAGAAAATGCAAAAAAAAAAAATTCAATTCCAAATCATCAAGGGTTTAGTTCTATGTGTGTTGCCTAATTCCACAAAGTACACATCAGTAGATTTTTGACAAATATTTGACAATCACTTGCAAAGCAGGACTCTGAACCTTTTGTACAGTCTGAACTGCTACAAGAAAGGAGATCTTTGCAGTTTACAGAATGTATGACAAGCACAGGAATGAAGATGTGAAATAAAAAGAATTTCCATAACACCTATTTTAATTTCTCGTTAATTCATATCAATTAACACCATTACTTGCTGAGAATACAAATGACTATAATTTACTCATAAAGTAATACATTTCTTTGTGAATTCAGTATGCATCTTTGGCTGCTCGGCATTCTATTATATTTCCACTCTAACTTGCAAACAAAACTTCATTTTGTCACCATTTCATTTGATGCAATTCCTCCTTTGCCTTTTATATCATGGAATTAGTCACTTGAAATTCGCTTTGGAATTGCATCTCTTGCTCTGCTGCACACTGTGTAAGAACACCTGTCTTGCCAAGAAAATAATGGTAGTCAAGGGCAATTTTCAGGATGGCGTGGCTCTGGCCAATTAGAATAAATTGGAATAAAAAAGTAACAACTAAAAACAAAACAAAAATATAGCCAGTTTAAAGAGATGCTCATGCAACATGTTGGAACACATGACAATTTTAACATACGATTTTTTTTTAATTTTGATTTAGTGGTAGATTTAAATATTTGTCTGAATTCCTTTATTCATCTTTCTCATCCTTTCTGAGAATACAGAGGAAAGGCAGAGAGCTTATACGAGGAAGGAGCTGAAAGGGTAGAAATTTAATTGTTTTGCTTTATGGTTCAGCAGGCATCCTCCATTTTACAAAGGCAGGTACAGAGATAAAAGTGGCTTCAAATAAACGTTGAGGTCTGACCATGTATTAGAGGTATGCTAAATTAGCAGTAACCATGTGATAAATACAAATTGTCTTTCTTTTTTGAAAATAACATAATAAAAAAACCCCATGATTCTCTAAAAATCTCAGTAAATGTTATTTTCAGTGAGGTGAGACATCTATAGAGAAGTTGTGGCACTTTCCAAGACACTGAAAGTCTCATTCCATTCTCTTAATGGTTTTAACATAACACGATTCAGCCATTGCTGAAGATCCTGAGAAAGATAAACCACCTAGTTGAAAAACTGCTAACTATAAGCAAAGTTATGAGTTAACATACTTCTACAACTGAAGCTAATACTTAGGACTCAGCATAATCAGAGTTCAGAGAAAAGACTTTAATGATATTGAGAGATGAGTCATACTGTCAATAAACAGAGGGCACTCTTCAGATTTTATGCTTGTGAATCCCTCAGCAATATTTGATACTGTGATTGCTAGCTCATTTAAGAAATGTGTCAAGTTCAAATGACATGTTTAACTAATATTATTTGATTTTTTTTTCTTTTTGGTCATTATTTGTGTTCATACTGTGGGAAAAATGTTTTAATATTTACTATGCTGTACAATTTTGTTGCTCTCATCATCCAGCCAGGGTATAATATGGCTCCTTCCCACAGGCTCCTTCCCAATGGCTCTCAGAGGCTGTTTTCCAAAAGAAAGTACATGTATAGGTTTGATCAAGGTCTTCAGCAAGACAACTGGGAAGTGTTTAAGCCCAGGTCCATGCTGTATACCACGGAGTACATATGAGTTCCAATGTAAATTCAACCAATACTTTGAGATTGCTTTGAACTCTGTTTTCCCATCATTTTCTCATCTCCTGACTATCCACACTGAGTTAGTTTGAACTCCATTTGTATGTTGACTTGAACTGCATTATGAATAGCATTCAATATTTCTATTCAGAAGGAAGTGTAAGACTGACAGAAAGACATATGTGATTTCCTGAATGAAGAAAAACTGAATGAAAAGCAACTCGAGAAATACAGAAACAGAGAGAAGATATTTGTAAATCTCACACTGAAATAAAAAGACTGAAAGAAAAAGTGAAATCTTTGCTGTTTCAGATACGAAATCACAATTAGACAGTTCAGTGAATTCTTTTCAAAACACACCTGCGTCCCTTGGTGATCGTAACATCCTTCACAATCCATCATTTCTATCTGGCTACAAGTCTCCATCCTGACCAGCAATATATCTCCAATCCACCCAGCTTCAACCAGTCCAATATATCTTCCTAGCAACACAAACAACTACAAATAATGGGTTTTTTTCCCATTTACACTCTTTTGCACATGTAAAAGCACATTAAAACTTTCAGTCAAGTTATAAAAGTCCTTAGTGCCTTGGTTCAGAGACTAAGACCACAGAAACACAAAACAGTTGAGGCTAGAAGGGACTTCTGGAGGGTCACCTGGTTTAACCTCCTGCTTAAGAAAAAACACCTAGTGCTGTGTGCCCAGCACCATGTTCAGATGGCTTTTCAATAGCTGCAAGGAAGGAAACTCCACAAACAGCTATGCCAGTGCTCCACCACCCTCACAGTGAGAAAGGTCTTCCCTGACGTTCAGACAGAACCATCTAAGTTTCAGTTTGTACCTGTTGCCTCTGGTTCTGTCCCCAGCACCACTGAAAAGGGTCTGTCTTTGTCTTTCTTGCATCTTCCCTTCACATATGTATAGACATTGATGAGATCCCCCCAAGACTTCTCTGCTCTAGGCTAAACAGCCTCAGCTACCTCAGCCTTTCCCCATATGAGAGAGATGCCAGTCTCTTCATCCTCTCTGTGGCCTATTGTTGGAAACTCTCTATGCCTGTTCTCCACTGCCGTTCCCAGAACTGGACTCAATACTCCAGGTGTGGTGTCACCAGCTGAGATAAAAGTGAGCTTCTTTGCACCAGCTGTGCTCAGTCACATGCTTTATTATTCACTGAGTTTTATGTGCTCATGGCCCTGGCTTATCTCCACGGAGCTTTCTTCCATTTTAGAGGTTAATACAGTGAGTTACTTTCTACCTCTAGGGGTTTAGTCAGTCACAAGGGGGTCCATCTAAATGGAAGCATGACCTTTTGGCATATCAGACACTCTTCCCAGTTTTGTGTCATCAGCAAACTCACTGAAGGTATAGCCTGTTGCATCATCCATATCAGTGCAGATGTTAAACAGGACTGGAGCCAGTATTGACTGCTAGAGTACATCGCTAGTTACTGGCCTTCAACTTGACTTTATGCCACTGATCACCATGCTCCAGGCCTGCCCATTCCACTAATTTTCTACTCAGCTCACTGTCTGCTCATCCAGGCTGTACATCAACAGCTTCTCTATGAGGATCACTAGAGACACAAAGACTTAACCATTCTTTCATTCATTTAATACAACTTGTGAATGTATTCTTCCTTCCTCTTCACCTCTGTGTCAAGTCTAGTCCTTTCTGCACTACAGCCCTCTAGGTGGTAGAAGACCATGATTAGATCTTCCTGAGCCTTCTTGTGTGCAGTCTAATCCAGCTTCTTCCGTCTCCTCATATGAAATATGTTTGAACTGTCTAAATGTCTTTAGCATTAGGGGACCACAACCAGAGATGATTCTCTAAGATATCACAAATACCAAATAAAGAAAAATAAACCATTTGCTTGGTCTGTAATATATGCTTGCTCTAATATACCTCTGTAAGCTGTTTTTTACTACCGAAAGAATGCATTGCTGACTCATGTCTGACTCACAGCACAACAGGACATCCATGCTTAGTCTGTACTGATGCAAGTTATTCTGTCTCACCTGCAGGACTTGGAATTTTTCTTTTCTTGATCAAGAAAAATGAAGAAAAATAAAAAATCTGAAATAATGGGAAAGTATACTGAAAAACAAGGAAAAGTATGAAACAAGTAAAAGAGCAAATTAGGAGAAAAGCTACTTCATATATGTACCAATGAAAGCAGAGACTAAAAATTAAAAACACATTGGGTGATTCCAGGAAAGGCAAAGAAATACTTGACTGTATTCTGTTTAGACTGTGCTTCCCATTCCTGAAAGAAACAGGATAAAAATGAAGGGGAAAATAATGAACTGGAAAAGACAAGTCTTATTGTCTTTCTACTGCTGCAAAAAAGTGATAGAAGATGGAAAAGGAACAAACCATGGAGAAGTCATATTGCAATAAATGAAAAGGCCAAAGTGAAAGACTGGACAAACACAATTAAGAGGAAAAAGATAGGAAAAACTTGAGGAAAAGGTAGATTTGACATTCAGATTGCTGCCATATAATGGGTTTGACCTTTAAATTACTGAATTAACATTTTTCTTATCTCTGCATTGTACTTAGTTCTAAGGAAAATTTTACATTTTAAAACACTTTGATCAATCCATCAAGTTGAGCTATTCATGAATCTAAATAAAAACAACTGCCCTTCTTAAAAGTGTGTTTTTCTAAATATGTATGCTGTAACTGCCAACAAGGAGCTTACATGGTGCTGAAGTTAGTCGTGTGCGTTTCTAAAGAAGTATTTTTTGAGATTTCTCAGAAAAACAGTTTCGATCTCAGTCAATATGGCCCTTATTAAATTACATTGCACACATGCTGAATCCTTGATATCACATTTAGTTAGTCCAAATGTTGTGAAGAATACCAAGGCAGATGATATTTAGATTTTATATGCACTGATTATATATATGATTTCTTTTTTTTCTGCTTGTTTTTGTAAATGTAGAGATTAGGAATGCAACCAGGTAAATTTCTTTAAGTTTTTTTTCCTCTTAATTCTCCTAAATAGCACAGAACAAATAAAAAACAAAGCTAGAAAATCCTTGGACATTTGGAGGAAAATAACTATGTTAAGGATATATTATGGTTAAACAGTATGGCATTTGCAGCAAGCAAACTTATGAACCCGCCAGGCTGTAAGTTACAGCCTGGTTTCAACTTTGCATTACCTTGAAGTATTTCTCAGTGAATACAATACTGGTTCTGTAGTTTGAGGGGTGGGTTGTAATAAAGTATACCCTTGTAACATTATGCAGTATTGTGTTTCATTCTGTCTAGTAGGGTCTATAAAAGTTACTTATTTCAAAGAACATTGCAACATACTTAAATAACAGTATAGCTTCAAAGAGTGAACCGTTGAGAAAACGTGCTGTAAAAATCAAAGGTTGTCCAAGGTTACAACTAAATTAATTTAGACTCAGTGCCTGAACTGAAGCTTTGAAAGTTCACACTACATATACTTTGCTAGGTAATTTCTTTCTTATTTTTCTGTTAGCAATCAGACCAATATAAGAATTGCTCAGTTTAATTTGTCTGTCTTGCTTTCATTAAGTTACATACCAAGTCTTTCATTCTGCACTCAAGAGAAAAAAAAGGCAGGAAAGAAAAGTAAACTGCGCAAATAAATGTTTTGTCAGTCCCTACTTTCCCTCTTTTCTTTTTATCATTGTGTTGGATTACCCTTGACTGGATTCCTGATGCCTACACAGATGTTCTCTCACTCCACATCCTTGACTGAACAGCGGAAGATTAAAAACTCATGGGTTTAGCTAAACAGAGGGAGATTGCCTTCCACATGGGCACATCATCACATGGACATATCACAAAAACTGACTTAACTTGGGGAAAATTTATTGCCCAATAAAACTGTAGGACAGTGAGAAACAAAGACAAAAGTAAAACACCTTCCAATTACCCCTTTTCCAGGCTTAGCTTCACTATTTCTTTCCCAATTCCTCTACCTCCTTCCCTGTGGAAAGTGCTGGCAGGATGGGGAATTGGGAATTGGGGTCAGCAGCAGTCTGCTGACCTCACATGTTTTGCTTGGTCCAACATGGGTCCTGCTCACAGGCAGAGTCCTTCAGAAAATGTCTAGCTGCCTCAGCATGGGATGCTCCGTGGTCTGTGGGGGACTAACTGCTCTGCTTTGGTCCTGTCCAGCAGCTGCAGAGGAACATCTGCTCCAATGTCTTGAGCACCTTCTCCTCCTTCTCCGACCTTGGTGTCCACAGGGCTCTTTCTCACACATTTCCCCCCACTCCTCACTGCCTTACAGTGTTTTCCCCTTTCTCAAATGTGTTTACCCTGAGGTGCCACCACCTTGGCTTGGGGCTGTGGGACTCAGCTGTACCCTACCGTGGATTTGCTGGAGCTGCCTGGAGCTGGCTGTGTCCAGCATGGGGCAGCTCCGGCCATCTCTCAAGGAGGCCACCTCTGCAGCCCCCCACTATGAACACCTGGACACCTGCACCCAATGCAATCAACAATTAAAGAGAAAAAAACCCCAAACCCTTTATTAAAATCTAAGAATACAAGATACAATAGGAAACAAATTAAATAGGATGTTGGTACTATGATGACAAAGAAGGACAAAATTTGGCTTAGAGTCAAACTGAATCCTATTGATCTCCAGGGTTTAATTCCTTCTATGGTTTTGAAATTCTGTTAAAATAGATCTAATGCAATGAGAGCACCAGTAAAAGTAGTCGGTTAGAGGATAATTAACCAACAGATCGAAAGGATAAGATTCATTGTCTTTATCAATAGCTATTTAAAAGTTAAAACCTTAAAAAGAAAACTAATCATACAGATTCTTTATGTGGTTTATGGGGGAAAAAAAGGCAGGAAAAAGATATTCAGAGATGGGATGACTCAGCCCTCAAAGCTGATGACCCCTCTTGTTCTGTTGATTATGAGTTAGACCTTGATTAGCAGAGTCTTGCTAGTTTTTAGATCCCTAAGTAGCTTCAATATCTATTCTAGTGCTGCTATCAACTGAGATTAATCCCAATTCAAATTTCCAATTTCAATAGCAGTGAAACTGAGTATTCATATTCTAATGTACTTTATGACTCTTACCAGGGCAAGATAGGCTGTTCATCTTGTTCTCTTTTTTTTTCCCTTGCTTGTTTTCACTTGTTTTATCAATTTTGTTCAACTGTAAAATTTTTGATAAGTAATATCTTCCTTATGATTAATTATGCTATTCTTATGTCAAGGACATGCTAGTCCCTGATCAAGCTTGTGGAGTCTCCTTAAGATAAAAATAATACGTTAAACTAAATCTCCATACGTAGAGTCTGACTAATAAAAATGGCAAATACTCCTTTCAGATTTTTCATCAGTAAGAAAACAGCTTTTTCTGATACTGCCCTTTATTTTTTTTTTTTAGACTGAATGTTAATGTTGCAACTTTATCTTTTACTTATTTCTCATTATTATGACAAAAAAATTACCCTGCAGGTACAATACAATATAACTAATGAAAAATTGCTTCTTGCATCCTAAATCATGATTTAGGAAGTAAAATCTCAGCCTTTCATGAGCTTTAAAATATTTATTTAGTGAAGAATCCAGCATTAGGATACCTAATGTGTATTTGACTTTAGACTCTGATTTTAGACCGTGTGATCAGTTCTTATAGTAATGTAACTGGTAACAAGAAGTTTTCTGGGGCACTTACCTGTAACTGGAAGAGATTCATACATCATTTCCTTTCCTAACTTCTTTATTGATCAAAATATTTCCAGCGGCTCTTTTTATAGGTTTGATTTTTACTGTACATTTTATTGCAAGATACTGTTTTGTACAATGTAAGTTTAAGATTATGTAGAATCATTCATATATGTTTCTGATAAGAAGTCAATCTGCAAATTTGATTGATAGAATGTTTTCTTGATTGCTGAATGGTACTTTTTTTTCAATGACTTTGTTGCTGCAAGCTGTTCGTAATGTCTGTTGCATTGAACAATACACAGATTCAGCACAGTTCCCTCATTTGAAAGTTTTGGCAGAACGCTCTTTGAAATGCGTCAAATAACAAGCTTGTATTAGTCAACTTTGTGCAATGTAGATTTAGTGTGTATATTTTTCTAACATCATTCACTCCATTGCTTTTTCCTTTAATTCTGTTTTGAAGGTGTTAAATGTTTTCCATTGGAAATAATATAAATAAATAGTGTGCCATTTTAGTCACTCTTTGCCTTTATTAGTGAGAACAGTAAGGCAATTTGATGTAATCTGCCTGGAGATCTTTCAGTGATTAAAGCAAAAAACATTTATAAAGAAACTAAATGAGATTTTTTAAGTGAACAAAACAAGTTTTTCATAATAGCATAAGAATTAAGATTTCACAGCATGATCTTGCTTCAGAGATGCCAAGAACTCATATGGATTATTAAAACACAAATGAACTTTTAAGAAGCTATAATGATCTATACACTACAAGAATGTTTAAATGAAAATAGAAAATTAAATTTAAAAGCATTACTTCATGAAGATCAAAGCAGAAGACGCAGCCAGGTTAAAAGATTTTGAGAGTTTATTACATCAGCAATAACCTACCAAGCAATTTTTTCTCAAAATATGTAATGTGGGCAACTTGTTCTTCACAGAGTCCAAGTGGATGAATAAAAACTCTACATGCTCTTTTTCACCCCATCTGGATACATACTATAGGTCCAGGTTGTTAACAAGGATGTACAGTTTGTCCCTAGTAGTTCCCCCTTTGATGTGGGCACATAGGAAGCAGATGAGGTGAGGAATGAGTCATCCCCTACTACAAAAGGGATATTTCTCACTAATTGGATCATAACATAGGCCCAGTCAACAAGGGTTTGAGAAAGGTAGGTCTTGTATGACTGATCTGATCTCCTTCTATGAAAAGATCACCCACTTAGTGGATAAGGGAAAGGCTGTGGATGTTGTTTACCTAATCTTCAGTAGCTGTTGACACCATTTCCCACAGCATTCTCCTGGGGAAACTGGCTGTTCAAGGATTGGATGGAAGTACTCTATATTGGGTAAAAAAATGTCTGAATGGCTAGAGCCAGAGAGTGGTGGTGAATGGAGTTAAATCCAGCAGCTGACTGGGTACAAGGGGTGCTCTCCAGGGCTCAATATTGGGGCTGGTCCTGTTTAATATCTTTGTCAGCGACCTGGACAAGGAGATCTAGTGCACCTTCAGACAGTTGGCCCATGAAACCAAGTAGGGCGGAAGTATTGCTCTGCTGGAGGGCAGAAAGGTTCTGCAGAGTGATTTGGACAGGCAGGATTGATGGGCCGAGGCCAATAGTACAGTATAGTATAGTTAGTATAGTATAGTATAGTATAGTACAGTACAGTATAGTATAGTACAGTACAGTACAGTACAGTATAGTATAGTATAGTATAGTATAGTATAGTATAGTATAGTACAGTATAGTATAGTATAGTATAGTATAGTATAGTATAGTATAGTATAGTATAGTATAGTATAGTATAGTATAGTGCAGTGTAGTATAGTATAGTTTAGTTTAGTTTAGTTTAGTTTAGTTTAGTTTAGTAGCAGGCCAAGGACCAAGTTCTTGCTCTTTCTACCCCTTTCTAAAATTGGGTGCAATGTGTCCCTTTCTGCAGTCACAGGGGACTTTATCTGGCTTACATGGCTTTTCAAATGTCATGGATAATGGCTTGGCAACTACATAAACCAATTCCCTCATGACTCTGGAATGTGTCTTGTCCTGTTCCATATTCTTGTGTTTATTCAGGTTCCTCAGGTGGTCACAAATCTGATTTTCTCTTATGGGCTTAAGGATTTTGTTCCTCCAGTCCCTGCCCTGCAGTCCATCCACTCAAGAGCTTTTGGAAGAGAGATTCCCAGTGAAGATGAACAAAAAACATCGTTGAGTACTTCAGCCTTTTCCTTGTCTGCTCTTATCAGTTTGCCAGCCTTGCTCGTCTGTGGGGGTACACTTTTTCTGACCTGCCTTTTCTGGATGAAATACCTGTAGAAGCCCTTCTTGCTGTTCTTTCTGTCCCTTGCCAAGTTCAGCTCCAGCTGCATCTTGGTCTTCCTCACCCCATCCGTACACAACTGAGTAGCATTCCTATGCTCTTCCCAGAATATGGGCAGTGAAATATCCATTTAAGATAGATATCCTGCAATGGTAGTATTTATGATCTATTAAGTAAAGAAACAATGTTTTAGAAAAGCAAATATATAACTACAGGAAAGGGAACTAAAACAGAGACACAATGCTTTATTTCTAAATTAAATCTTATGCTGCCTGGAGTGATCTCTTAAATGCGTTACTATCATGTAACTGAACCTTGAAAAGGAGTGGAAGATATTTTTTTTTCCTTTGTTTTCTTTTGTTTGGTTGTTTTTTTTTTCACTATCCAAATGCACTTTAATTAACAACAAATGAAATAATTTTTCTTTAGGCTGAGTCTCTTTTGCCAATGACTGTAAGTGGTGCAGAATTTCCCTGTCTTTGTCTTGATGCACAAACATTTTCATTTTATTTTCTTCTCCTGTCCACTTAAGGAAGAGTAGTAAGAGTAGAGTTCAAATCTGTGAGGAGAAAGTGTACACAGACTTTGTATTTCATAGAAATGAAAAAAAAACCCTAGTACAGCATCTCTTTCAGCCTTGCATGACATTCATAAGAATTTAAGATTAAAGATCAGTGCCACTAATCAGTGTACTGTCACATATCCTGTGATGCCTTGTTGCCAACAATGGTCAATATTTTTCAGAAAAAAAGATACCTGGAACTCTTGGAACAAATATGGGAAAGTGAATGTTCCCTTCAGAAAGTGCTTATTTAGCATATCTGTCCTCTTTAACCTGCTTATTCAAAAATTCTGCAAATACATTATGCTAACTGCATCAGAAAAGCAAAGATGTGGATGGATATTAATGAACTATCATACTTTTAATGACAAAACACAAAATTATTCTTTATAAGAGATCACATTCACAATCATAGGGCTAGCTTATAATACACATGCCAAAGTAATATATTTCAGCATTATTCCAGGCTCTTTTATGATCTAGTATAAAAGTGTGTGAAGACATTTCCTTCACTCCTTCTTTCTCTGTGTATAAAACACATTTAGAAATAGAAAAAAAAGATTTGTTGAATATGGAAAGAGTGACTCTTTTTCATTTTTGCACTTTATTGTCATTAACAATATCTTTTTCTATTTAAGATCATGTACTGTCTCTCTTTTACATGAAAAGACTGGGAGGATAACAAAGCTGACAGTGAAACCTGGTATGGGCAACATATTTCACAAGTCTTTAAAGTCTTTAGGCATGAAACACACTAAAAGTATAAAATATGCAGTAGAATTTGCAAATTGTGCCTTAAAATAATTCTACTAGAAATAGCTTTTAAATTTTGTAGGAAAACAGCTCTGCAAAGCATTCCTCCTTTTAGACAATTCATTGCCTCCTGGTTTCGGTATTATTAGGGAAAGATAAATGCTTCCATTTTGATGATTTTAAAGTTCATTAGTTAAAAGCATGATAAGAAAAATATTTTAATACTATTTTTAAAAAAATGTCCAAATACTCAAACCTTATTATTTGATTTAAGAAGACATTTACATATTTTGAGCCAGAAGGAGTATTGAATATGAAGTTATCCAATACAGAAGCGAAGGGTGAATTCAAAATCTGCTGCATTCTAAGTGATTTGCTATCAACAGAATGTCACTGAAAGACTTTTTTTTGTTGTAAATTGAGTCATCAGTGAAACCCCGTGTATCTGCCAGTATTGTTATCTGCCATGGACATAGAAACTGATATAGAGAACATTTGGATGTCTTAAATCAATACACCACTGTTAGAGTCAAAGACAAAACAAGGAGACTTTTAACTGGTAGTCATTCAAAATGGCAGCATTATCTTTTTCTTCAAAATAGTCCTGCTATAAAACTGGAAAGGTGATGCAGGCCTAATTCTGGAAAACACTTCCAGACACATAAGTACGGGAAAATCTGAAAGGTTTCACCAAGGGGGAAGTCACCCTTGACCATCTTGATAAAGCCCTGTGATAAAATAATTCTCTTGGTGCATGAGGGGAGACCGATCGACGTTGTCTATCTGGGCTTCATTAAGACTTGAGACGCTGTCTCCCATAAAATCGTCATAGAAATCTGTTGGAGTCTGGGTTAAATGAGCAGTGAGGTGAGTTAAAAATGAGCTGAATGGCTGGGCCCAGAAGCAGGGAATCAATGGCTCAAAGTCTAGTTGGAGGCCAGTGACTAGCAGTGTACTCCAGGGATCAATACTGGCTCCAGTACTATTTAACATCTCCATTAATTGAAATGGACGTTGGGGCAAAGCAAACCTTGGCAAGTTTTCTGTTGATACAAAACTGGAAGTGTGGCTGATACACCAAGGATTCATGCTCCTATCCAGAGGGGCCTCAACAAGCTGGAGAACTGAAATGAGAGAAAAATCATGGAATTCAACAAGAACTGTAAAATCCTGTGCATGGGAGAAGCATCCCCAAACATGAATACGTATGATGGGAGCCACACAGGTGAAAAGCAGCTTTGTAAAAACATCTCTGTCTCATTGAAAGGGTGTCTGATTGAACACATCCCAGCAAGGTGCCCTTGCTACAAAGAAGTCCAGTGGTATCCTGGGTGCATTAGACAAGCTATTGCCAGGAGTTGCACACAGATGGAACATTTCAGCGCTGATGAGGCCACTCTTTGAGTCCTCTATTCAGTTCTGGGCTCCTCAGAGTAAGAGAGATATAGGCATACTGAAAAGTCCAACAAAGGGCCACAAAGATGACAAAAGGACACGAGCAACTCTCCCATAGAAAAAGCTGAGACCTTTGTAACTTTTCAGCCTGGAGAGCAGAACTGTCAGGAGTAAAATATGTTAAGAGAGGATCTAAAGAAGACAGAGCCAGACTGTTCAGTGGTGCCCATCCATAGAATCAGGGGCAACAGGAGAACACTGAAACACAGAAGGTTCTGTCTGAATATCAGGAAACACTTTTTCACAGTGGGAGTGACGGGTTGCTATGGACACTACAGAATGTACATCATTGGAGATAGTGGAAAGCATGGTCCTGGGAAACTAGCTGCAGGTGGCCCTGATTGAGAAAAGGAGTTTAACTAAAAGACTCTTCAGACTTCCCTTCCATCCTCAACCTTTCTGTGATTCTGTGACTGTGATGTCATCATGGATTTTTTCACTCCTTAGATCATCAGCTGATTATTGTGAAATAACATGGAAAGGGGTAGCATCTAAGATTTATGAAATTGCTGGCAAAATTATGGTTATGTACCAAAAAATTCTGTCTTATAGACATGACAGATGCTCACTCTTGCCTTTGAATAGACTTTATCTGTGAGTCTATGACTAGAATCTTGCAAGACTGGATTACTTTTTTTCAGCTCAAAATAAGTTATTTTAGATGGTATTTTTTTTAATCTCAATTTTATTTCTTTCCCAGGAAGTTTCTGAAGAATGATCATCCATTTGAAGATGAGAAAATCAAGATCTTTTTAAAAAGAAAAAGGATAATTACAATAATAAGACAATACCTTTATGACAAAAGGGATAAAATAAATAGGAAAAAAGCTATGTGGAAAAGTTGTGTGGAGAGAAAAAGAGGGAGAGAGCAAGAGACTGCATATGAAATCTAGCAAAGATTCTTGATGTGACACAAAAACTATACTGTCAAAATAGTTCACAGTCAAATTTTTATAGTGTTTTTGATTGAGCAATGCACTTATTTAGCATACTATCCAGTCTATTGGTATGAGAATGAGAAGTAGAGTCAAAAAAATGGAATAGTATGTCCATTGTAATACCAAATAAAGAAGGTATCAATGTTATATATCAATATCAAAACCAGCAATTAGTAAAGGTTGAAACTTTAGTCTCAAATGACTGATTTCTAACTCTGATTGTCATTCAGACATAAGAGAACAAAAGGCAATTCTTTCTGACAGTCTCCATTTCAAACATTGCGGTGCAACATGAGCTCAGGATAATACCTTGTTTTAATCTATAAACAGATTATGAAGAATTCTTTTTTTCCTGCTTTGTTTTGCCATAAAAGATTTCAGTATCAAATTACACATCCTTCCTTTGATTATACAGGTAATATTGAAACTGAAATTCTGAAGGAAAGACACTTTAGGAAACATGAAAGGTTAAAAATTGTTAAGGCTTTTGCAGTTTTAAATTTACTAGCAAGAAAGTAAAAAGAAATCCAGAATATAACAGTTAAAAATTACATATTCCTGCAAAACAATAATGGGATTTTGAAAAAAAAACCCCAAACTACTAGAGTTTTTGCATGTATTGATATAGAAATTAAGAGAAGTTATAATTGCTCTCTCTAATTCTGTGGAGACTGTGGTACAACGTCTCTTACCAGTTGCTGTAATTGGCAGCTTCATCATACTTTTTCAAGGCTGGAGAATTTGGGATGGAGGTAATCCTTTCCGGATGTCCTTGATCCTTCCCTATGCAAAAATGCATGCTACAATGCATGTTTGTTTTATCTATACTTAAAAAAAAAAAAGAAAAAAAAAAGAAGTAAATGCCGCTGTATTTTTTACATAAGAACTTCTTTTCTAAACATTGATTTCAGGTATCTTTTTTTTTTTTTTTATGCTCTTATCTCTTGGAAAGGAAAAATAAAGCAAGAGAAAAGAGCACTTGAAGTTCAGTCCTGGAACATAGCCTTTGCGAGACAACAGAGAGTGATGAATAGACCATTCTATATCCCATTCTCTCTGAATTAGTACCTTAGACCTTATTTTTAAAGCATTTTTAGCAAAAACATATATTTCTATATGACATGATTATTTATCAGGTTAGCCAGCTTCTTTTGACAAAAGCTTCACATTTGCTGCAAAAACCACTGGTGAAGTATTAGGTGACCTGAATCTCTCAGGCACAGTACACTGTTCCCTTGAGGTTGATTATTTGGCTTCCCGAATATGTCATTCTAAAGAACAGCAGATACATCTTCCAGATTCAATTATGGAGAGGCGACACCATCATTTCCTCTTAATATAACAGTTTATCTTGTATTGTGACGATCAGGAAAGCCAATCCTAATGAACAAAATGTCAAGCATATGGGGGTAGGAAAGATAGCTGAAATGGCTCATCAGATCGAGATATGAAGCAATCCAGCCCAGGAAAATTAAATAGCAAATGATTATTTTTTGCAAAGACTGGGCTCATCTGTGCATGCATTGAAACTATTGTTTTAATTTATTTCTAAATAAAAATACAACTTCTTGGATTTAAATACATCATCTGTCTTTAATAAATCTGTCGTTGTGTCTTTATCATATGAATTTGAGAAGTAATCTTAGTATAGGGGAAGCATAACTAAATAATTTTTTAATGTTTGTAACATACACAAATCACATATGCAACAATCTTTTAGTATTTGGTCCTAGTGTTTGTCTTAAATGAGGGTATGAAAAAATTGCCTCATCTTTCCCACACATTATATTAAACTTACATGTGTGACTACATAAGTGTCTTATTTGAAGTGTCTGATATTCAATAAATGTATGGTTATTCTTTATAGAAAAGGACTCAAAGGACAGGGATCTAGTTCAGAACTAATAAACCATCATAATCTGAAATTAGGGTAACTGTTATAAACCTTATTGTGCTCTGATCTGCTCTGAGAAATGGAGGGAATACACTCCTAAACCAACAAGAACAGGCAGTATTCAGAGGCACTAGGAACCAACCTTGTATTGCACTGCCTCTGCAACATTATGCAGCAGTTAACAGAATGGCAATAAATGTTGTTGTTCACACAGAACCATTTAGGTGCGAAAAGACCTCTGAGATCGAGTCCAGCCTTTGACTGATCACCACTTTGTCAATTAGACCATAACATTAACTTCCATGTCCAGTCATTTCTTGAGCAGCTCGAGGGATGGTGACTCCACCACCTCTCTGGGCAGTCCATTCTAATATTTAACAACCCTTTCCATGAAGAAATTCCTGCCTGAACCTCCCTCTACACAGCTTGAGGCTTTGTCCTCTCATCCTGTCACCGGTTGTCTGGGAGGAGAGGGCAACCCCCACCTGGCTACAACCTCATTTCAGAGAGTGATAAGGCCTCCCCTGAGCCTCATTTACTCCAGGCTAGACAACCCCAGCTCCCTCAGCTGCTCCTCTCAGAACTCACTCTCCAGGCCCTTCATCAATGGTGTTGCCCTTCTCTGCACATGCTTCAGCACCTCAATGTCTTTCTTGTAGTGAGGGGCGCAGAACTGCACACAGGACTTAGGGGCAGCCTCACCAGTGTTGAGTACAGCAGGACAATCAGTGCTCTGGTCCTGCTGGCCACACCATTCTTGATTCCATACAAGATGTCATTGGTCTTCTTTGCCCCCTGGGCATGAGATGGTTGCCAACCAGCATCCCCAGGACCTGTTCTGCTGGGCCACTTTCCAGCCACTCTGACCCCAGCCCGCTATGTTTCTGTGACGGTGACTACATCACAGCTTTTCTTGTGCACTTTGGTTTCCAGCTCCTCCTATTTGTTATCCCTACCACAGGCATTAGTGTTAATGCACTTCAGTTGAGCTATAGATTTCACCAACAGATTTGGCATGCCACAACCAGGCTAATGTCTGCTGAGCCTGGTCTTACGCCCTTTTCCCTTCAAACCAAATTTAAAGGCCTCTCAATCAGCCCAGCCAACTCATTGGTTAAAACCATTTTCCCTCTTTTAGACAGTGCACCTCGTCTGTCTCCATCAGGCCTTGTGGTGTGTAAAGCATCCCATGATCAAAAAAGCCAAAATTCTGTCCATGGCACCCATCCTTCAGCCACATGTTGATCAGGTGGGTTTTCCTGCTCCTTTCAGTGTTTTTCCCTGCAACCAAAGGAATGAGGGAAAACACCACCTGCGCTCTCGTCCCTTCAACCAGTCCTTCAGATTGCCCTAGGATTTCTCTCATTGACCTCGTCTCTGCCTAGCTGGACAACAAGCAATGGGTAATAATCAGAGGGCTGGAGTATTCCCAGTAGTCTCCTGGTCATATCTGTGACCTGGGCCCCAGTGGAGGGAGCTGCTCAGGAACCCCTTGTACAGCTCAATCCAGCCCTCACCCCTGGGCTCACCTCACTTGCCACTGCTATCACTGCTGCTGCTGCCTCACTGGTGTTTTGGGCTTTTTTTCTACAGAACAGCATCTAACATTTTATAAATGTTCTTGCTTTGTCATCAGGTAAAGCAGAGACCTTTTGAAATGCCTCGTGGAAAAGAAGACACTAGACCAGTCAACTGGCTAAAACTTTTTCTGCTCCTTTTGTCCTATATTTTATCACTAACTTTCCCATTTTTGACAAGGGAGAAAGATTGAAGTTAGCTAGTTAGCTGAGAGCACTTTTTTTCTCTTGAAAGTTGAAGGAAGATCTCAAAAATGCTCTCTCCAGAAGAACGTATTCCAGCTTGTATTATGTGGAATAAATATACGGCAATAACTTTTTCTTTTAGTCTTCTATTTAATGATTTAGAGTTCAGCTGCCAGAGTGTAAAGCAGATTTGTCATTTTGCAACTTGGTTGGTGCAAGTGTTTACAAAAAAAATATGAATCCACTTTAAGTGACTGAGAAGCCCTTTTTTCCCTCCTACAATAGGTTGTAATTCAAGTCACTCAGAGGGAAAAAAAAAAAAAAAAGATTTCTTTGTAGAACCATGTAACTTGGACTTTGTTCAGGTATTTAGTTAAATGATTTCAGGTCTCCTTATATACTGAATTTTGAGACAAAATTAGTTGATGTTTTTGAGGAACTATTGTTGCACTTTTAATTAACAGTTTTATCCTGAATATAGAATGAAAAAAACCTGAAATTTCAGTGAGGTACCAGTGCTTCTGCAAGAAAATCTTCCTGTTACCATTTCCTACATAAAATTTAAATTATCTCAAACATTAAATTGAGGTATAGAAATCAATCCAGATGAAGGTGGTAGGGACCAGTGTTTCCCACAGGATGCTTCCTACTAACTCAGGTGGAGATCAGCATATACATCTACTAATGGATTCTTATAGTCTCAAGAACATTTATTTTCTATACGTGCCTTCCTCCTGCAAGTTTGGGGTATTTACAGATGCAATGAGGGTTTCTAACATATAGTGTGTTTGTAAAAATTACTTCCCATTGGAAAATACAAATTTAAAGTTCCAGTCAACTTTCCATGTTGCTTGGATTCAACTGAGTTCTTGTAATTGACTAAATGTGGGCATTAATTGCTTGTTTTAATTTTTTAAATCTTAATTTTCAAAAGTTCTTGGATCCTAAAGAAGCTACAGCCTGTAAACCTTGTATATTTTCTTTCTCATTACTTTCTCCAGGGCTATACTGATAATGAATTTTAAAAATAGTTCAGTACAATAAAAAAAGACAATTAAGTTCAATAAATAAGGAAAACAATCAAGGAGTTTGTGGAAAGCATGGCATGCTGCTTCTGTTTTATCAGAGTTAATTTTGTACCTTGAATGAGATTATAAATGCATCAAAAGAATTTTCTGAAGTTTGTATGTTACTTATTCAGTTGCCATGTCTGGAATGCAAAATACTTATTCTTTTATTGTATTTTAGTCCTTTCATTGTTCGGATCTAGAGAATAAACACATCATTACCATTACAATCCAAGCTGGGAAATGGGAAAATCAGAAATTGAAAACTTTTTGATGTCCATTATCAAGCGCAATAGGTAAAGTAGCGAAGGAAGACACGTCTAAAGTACCTTGATTCAATTTGTGCATAAGAAGTCAAGAGAGGTATCATTGTGGTGCCTAGGGGAAGGTCATGTTACAAGTGCAGAGCCTGATTTAGAGCTGAAGGCCATCACACACCCGGACTTATCGAAGTTTCAGAGAGAAATGATGGAATGCATTTCAGGCTGCAAGCACTGCAGTAAGGACAGTCCTTTTTCCGATAAATGCTGAATAAAAGCTTGTAAATTTATAGTGCCACCTGCTCTCTTTCTCTCTCATACTCACTAACTTCGTCGACCTTTATTTTCCTTCCTTCCTTCCTCTTAGCAAAATTAGATACAGCGTAATTTTTTATTAGAAAAATAACAAAAGAAACTTCAGTATTTGATCTTATTCCTATACCTTACAGGTTTGGGGTTTTTTTCCTTTTTTCTTTTCCTTTTTTAAACAGAACTGACTAAAGATCTTGGACAATTGAACACTGTCACCGATTACTTGTAAAGCATGAGAGACAGTGTGAAAGGGAAAGCAAGAGAGCTCCAGTGTGTCTTTTGTCCTTTAAAGAATTTTGGGAGCTTATACGTTGTGTATGCACATAACAAGCATCTTTCATGGTCTTTCTCTTCTCACAAAGGCTAAATAGAATTCAATATGAAAGAAATAAAGAGCAATTATTCCACAAGTCAATAAATACACATAAATGTTACAAGCTATGCAATTTTTTACTTCTTTTGAGTGACCTACATTTTAAATATTTTTAAATAATTTTGCAGATTGATATAATTATTCTAGTAAAACATAACACCAGATGAAGATCCTGTTGAGCTGTATAGATTAAGTAATATGGTTTTGTGGGTCTTGTTTGGTTGGTTGCTTTTTACTCTCTTATTTGCCTTTCACAATCAGTTGTATCAGAATTATGTCTCTACTTACTACCGAGAATTGTAAAAGATTATAATCTCTCCTAAATTCTGTGGTCATACAACTACAGTGTACAGAATGCCAATAATAATTATCTACTGCATAGGTTAATACTGCAGAAGGAGATACGAGTGATTTTTTTTTCATAAGAAAAGTGACTGATTTTGCAGCTTCTTTCATCATTACAGTCATTGGACATACCCTTTACCCTTTTCTGTGTATGTATTTTTTAGTATGTATGAACTTCTATATTAACCAGTACACAAACATTTACTTGTGCTAGCACGTTAGTGAATCTTTTTTGGTAAAACATGTGAAAAGAAGAATCAGGTAAATAAAAGACAATGTGAAAATCAAAAGCCTTGAGTAAAGCTTTCCAGATCTGCCTGTAAAATTATTGAGATATATAAGGATAGTTTTGCTTTTATTCAGTAGGAAAAGCTTCACAATAACAAATCCAAACTATAGCTTCCACTCATGTCTTTTACTGCAGTAGTCCTTTTATGTAGCTGTTAAACTTTGACAAGGGGAGCTATTGTGTTTGATAGAAAGCTATGAAGGTTTAGATATTAATGGGGTAATATTTACATATATAACTATTTGAGAAGACATACTGTTGATTTTTTTTCCTGTGGTTTTGTATAAACACAAGGAGAAAAAAAAAAAAAAAAACCAACATAAACCAAGCAAAACAACCTCCCCCCATATCTACAACAAAAGAAGTTGTGTATTATACTTGCTATGGAATTAATTGAAGATTAAAACAAAATGGGAGTTTTAGAAGACCATTAACCTTCTCTCAACATAAATATGTATTCAGTATTGCTGTGTGGATCAATGCAGTACCGGACAGTAAAATGATGCACTGCATATATAACTGAAGCTGATAAACGAAACTTTATCGAGTATGTACATGCACAGTAATTGACCTTAATGTACGAAAAAGTTAGCTTTACAAAGTGTGCATGAACATGAGGTTTTCCCAATATTTCCAAACCAAATTCTCCCAAATTTTTATTTTAACATCACTTCATTTCTCTCTCATTTTTCTATTCCATTTATTTCATCTTTTTCTTTTGGACAAAATATTATATTCCTTGCTTCCAAGTAGCCCCATATAAATTAAATTTTAAGCAATCCTTTGAAATATATTTTCAAAATCTTAATGTGTTTCTAGAACTGGACAGATTCTTTTTTTGTATTCAGACACTGAAAGCAAGCTTAAATCAAAAGCATGTCATAGCTTCTATCCTCTAAATCAAGCTGTGATATTTATCTCCCTCGAAGAAACTGTTTCCTACTCAGGAAAAGATGGCTGATGAACAGCTTCTACCTGCTGCTAGCACTACACAGTTTGCACATCTTCAGAATGAAAAGCCAAAAGGCTGGGTGTGTTATTCTTGTTTTTAATTTTCTTTGGACATAGTTAAATTATTATGGAATCTCAGGAAAATACTAATGCTGAAAACATTTTTCTTCTTTTCCATTCCAACAGAATACTATTTTAAAATAACAATTTAACCTTAAATTTTGATACCATAATACTGGTAATATAATTAGTTTTATTTTGCAAACTGATAGGTCTTTTTCCTAGGAAACTAATATAGATGTCTAGAATTATATCAAAGCAAGAATCATTGCTCCCTAAAATGGGTTTCGAAGAAAAAAAGTATAACTCATACACATGACAGCTTTTTAAAATGGAGCCAAAACTATCTCATTAGATAAACAACCCAACTCAATACACAGGGTGTAGGCATTACAAATACAAGACAATTCTTCTAGCTCTAATTTACATGTGGATATTTATTTATATTCTTTAATTTTACCTAGCCGTATAAAATGACAAGTATCGTTTCTTTCCTTAGTTTGGTAGATGAATGTCATGATATGAAATCATAACTGCATCTACTTGTATCAAACAAGTAATGAATTTTTTCTGAACTGCAATGCTTGACATTATGAGGTTTACATCTTCAAAAGTATTTCAGACTGCATTTTTCTATTAATGCCTTGTTGGAAGTCATGCTTATTTCATCAAAAAAGACTCATTCCTTCTGCTTATAGCACTCTAAACAAATACCTTTCCCACATTGTGACATTTCTGAGTCATGTAAACACTTTCAGAAATCAGAAAAATCCTTTAGTGTTCTTTTCACATGCTATCCATCTTTATCTAATTTATTTTTAAAATTTGTTAGGACAAATTTGGATTTGTTTATTTATGGCAATAAATTGATCAATACCAAGGAGAAAATTTTCATAGTACTCATGACTGAAGACATTTCCTATTCATACATCTTCTCTTAGACCAGTTAACTACCCAATTAAAAAATGTGTGAACATGCCATCCTCCAATCTAATGACAGACAGATAAAGCAGAAATGTGCTAATACACTCAGAGTTATCATCAGTGCAGAAAATTAAAGATAAAACACTTGATTTCACAGACATTCACATGAGTAAGATATTGAATATGGCACAGTCATCAAAAAAAATGCCATATGGAAACCCATATGGCTCCATAGACAAGTACTAACAGATTTAGGATTTGCTCTTCTTAAAAAAATTAAAAGGAACAGTGTTTTCTCTAGTGAAGAATTACTGCACGGAAAACTGCAAGAGAAAGGCTATGAAGGCAAGGCCAGGAAAGTGGAAAGGAAGAAAGAAAAAAAATCATCACTTTATTGGTGAAAGACCACTCACCAGAATTTCTCTATATAGAAATATATATACTACAAATATTTTATTGTAATTCCTATTTTCTCAGTCACTTTTACTCCTTCAAATCTTCTGACTATACTCAGAGTAATTGAGAAAACAAATAAAATGAGACATTATCTAGAACATAAAGCAATAACTTGATTATTGATAAATCTTTTTATCTTTTAATTTTGTACGGGGCAAGCTACTGGGAATTGCCATAATACTGACCACTGTCATCCTGGACAATTGTTACAGAGAAGCACTGAGAGACTCCATGTATGGTTGTGTTCTACCTGTAAATTGTTCCTGAATCCCACCACTGTCATCAGTCTATCAGTAGGATGTACAGTTTGTGCCTTCTGTCTCCAGAATCTGTGAAGAATTTGATATGGTTACATTTCCTGCCTCATCATTTTTTCACACGTATGAAATTGTGAAATGATAGAATAACTTAGTTTGGAAGTGGTCATAAGCTACATGATGAAGTCAAGGAAAACTTCTATTCTGAACTAAATTTCACCAGGCATAATGCAGCAGAGTTCCAAAAATCTCTGAGCAAGGAATTTCAGAATCTCTGGGGAAAAGTTGTCCCTGTGTCTGACCACTCTGTTTGGGTTTTTTTTATTATTATTGTTGCCATTTTCTCAACAGCAAGAGGAAATTTTCCTGAATGTAACTTTCATTCATTCGTCTCATCCTTTTGCTGTGCCACACAGGAAAACCCGTTTAGGTCTTCTAAACACACATTCAACAGTGGAAGACAATGTTAAGTTGACCCCTCAGCAATCTGTTCTCTAAACTAAACAAAGCCTGTGCACTGAGCTTGTCCTTGTGATACTCTATAATCACAGATCCACAGAATCAATCAATGCATTTGGAAAAGACTTCTGAGATTATCGTGTCCAACCTTTGACTGATCACCACCTTGTTAACTAGACCAGGGTGCTAAGTGCCATGTCCAGTCCAGCCCCTACACAATCTTGTGGATCTCCAGTGTCTCACTCCAGTTTGTCAATGCCTTTCTTGTGCTAGGGAGCCCCATCCTGGAAGAAATATCCCATTTTTCAACAACCATATGGTTTAATAGTCACTTTTAAACTGTTGGTTAGGCTTTAATAATAAAGTCAAGGAGGAATTTGGCCATCAGTGCCATGTTCGGAGAGAATAATTGGAGTATATGAGCTCATGAGGTCTTCTAACCTTTTGTATTCTGTAATTTTGCAATTTAAAATGTAGAAGAAAGGATAGGAGGAGGCAGAAATCCCATATCTCACTGGGCTGAGGACAGCAGTTGAATTCAGGACCAAATCACAAATTTGATATGACTAACATCTTCTACTTCTCAGGACAGGCCTGGGAAGAGAGCACATTTCTGACATGTCCAAGTTCTGAAAACTGTTGCTATCATTTAATTTTCCAAGTGATAACAGTATAAAGAAAACAAGGTAATTCTTGTAATATCTTCTTCCAACATCTCCCTTGAGTAACTCAAAAAGAACATAAAATGGAATGGAAATAAAAGCTGCCCACTTCTGAAGTTCATGAGGATTAAGGTCTTCTAGCAATGATAATTAATACAAGAATATTGATTTTTTACAACTGGCTGACATTTATATAAAAAGAATGTTACATGTAAATCAGACACGAGGCGTGTAATATTTGTACCCTGATCACCCATTATCTATTTACTATTTAATGTTAATTACTTTTTAACTACTGCTCATAGTTTTTATGCTCTTATTTGATAAAATACTTTTTGATTATCACAAAGTATTTTTGTAAACTGCTGAATGCCCTCAAAAGTACAGTTTTAGTTCATAAATATAGATCTAGTAGCAAGAAACAAAATGCTGCTGCTTTTGCCCATTACCAAGAAAGTAACACATACTTATAAAAAACACATTTAAGCAAGAGTTGGGAATTATATTTTCTGGTATCATTTTAATTCAGTCTCTTGCTCAGTTTTATTGCTGTGAGTAATAACGTCTTGCAATGACATCACATGAAGAAGACAATTTTTATTCATCTGGAACTATGCATTTTCTTCCCTGAATGATAAGATAATCAAGTAATTTGATACAGAAGAGTAAGCCAAAGAGAGGGAACGGTCCAGAATAGCAATAATTTCAAACACAATCCTTGTTTTTGTTATTTCAAGAACATACAGTCAATATTGAAGAGTAAAAGGGACCGTTTTTTGTTGCAAAGGACTCAGTTATTTCCTAGTGTTAAACATGGATTTTAATTGTATGTTTTCTTCATTTTATGTTTTAGTTTTTCATTCTTACTTTACCTTCAGGGTGTAATACAAGACATTTAAGAGAATGAAAGCTATTAAAAAAAATTCTGTGAGTGTATGGCAAGCATGTATGGTGGGGAATGATGGGTGGGGAAGAGTATTTTGTAAACAATAATAATCCTATATAATTGGAGGAAAAACTACCAGAATGCTAAATTATAGAATTCTATGGTGACATTGATGATGAATTCATAGGAAACGCATCATTTATTTACAGGTAAATTATACATATATGAACTTTGTTTTGTGGAAAATGAATGTTTAAAAAGGAAATTATGCATATTATGAAAAGGAAGGCACTTTAAGAACTTGTCCTGAAGCCATAAGTCAATAGATTTTGATGTTGACACCAGTGGAAAAAATTCAGGCCTTTATGGCCTGATCTAAACACCCCTGAACCAACTGAGAAACTTTCCACTGCATTTGATTTACTTAGAACATCCATAAGAATAAAAAAAAAAAAAGAGACTTAAAAGCATGAAGGGCAGTTAGGCACCCAGCTCTCAGTGAATACCAGAGTCAGGTACATTGTCCCTATCTTTGGAAATATTCCTTTAAAACAGAATTTAAAACATTTTTCTTTTGTTTAGCAAAAACATTTATTATAGGAATAGTTAGGTAACTTTCCAAACCCTGTGGCCGTGGTATAACATTGCATATGTGTGGGTACTAATGAATTTTTCTAATTTTTTTTTAATGTTGGCATAATTGTTCTGAATTATTGTCAATTCTTGGAAGCATATAGGCAGCAATATTAGCTTTCTTTTTATGGGAGGAAAAATGGATTTGGTTTTAATATGAAGGTACATGTACATGCATATTTGCACTATATAGGGAAGCTATGTAATTCTCTGAAATATACCTCCAGGATCAGGTATAACATATTTGTTTGCAGGATTTTACAGTCAGTAAAATCACAGAAGCCCCTGAAACCATAACAACGTCTGCATCACACTCCTTGCATATTACCTTCAAGTCACAGACTATTATGTTGAAGATACTCAAAGAATGACAGTGTCTGCACCTTGGTCCTTAAAAATGAATTGCTTTTTGCCTGATATTTTCAATTTTTCAGTAATATTTTCTCTACACAATTTGATTATTCCTTTTTCTTATTTTATGTTTTTTAAAAAAATAAACATTTACATCAAAGAAAAAAATCAATTATTAAAGGAAATAGATGGGTTGAAAGAGGGTGAAATGGATTTACAACAAAAAAAGAAGATGATGAAAATTGGGTGCTGGGTATAACTCAGTGGGGTTTTTTTGCCATGCCTCTATACTCTTTGGAAGAATTATAAAGCAATTTCTAGGTTTACATACCCTAGAAGCATGCCTGTATATTTTGGTGTAAATAGAGCTGTGCGTTTCCCATTATGCTGACATTAAACACTCCCAAAAATTTGTTTTCCATGATCCTAAGTTTATATATATATATATATA
>VZRN01004392.1:509482-520424 GCA_013397935.1 Dasyornis broadbenti
TCTATCCTCTATGGTTCCAAGAGATATATCCTCAAACACATGAAGACACTGTAAACTGATGAACTGCCTTTTGCCTGAGGGAAGTAGAAATACAGAATAAAGCCTATGAGATGTATGAATTGCCCCATTCATCTCACTCTGAACCTCTAAGACTTTTTATATCCAAGGAAGTAGAATTTGCTGCAATTTTTCCAAGAGCTTTAATGCTTCCAAAGATTAACTGTATTGATACTGTTGTGATACCAGCCATATATACATAGATGCATATAATGTATGTAAAATAAAAAGATATCTAAATAGATTTACTGTTTCCTGTGTTTCTGGTAGCAGGCCATGGATTTTTCTGCTTTCTTGTTTTTTGTCGATAGCAGAAAATGTAGAGTACTACTCAAAGTTAATTGGAGTTTGACCTTCAAGGACTAATAATCGTAGTGAAAAATTTCTAAACTGTTAAAAACAAACAAACAAGCAAAAAAATAAAATAAAATAAAATAAAATAAAATAAAATAAAATAAAATAAAATAAAATAAAATAAAATAAAATAAAATAAAATAAATAAAATAAAATAAACCCTGATTTTTTTTTTCTATGAAGGTGGGAAAACAGGGAAAATCAACATGACATCAAAACTTTTGTCTTAATTTCCATAAAATATTGAACATGATCATTATTTTTCTTTGAAAGAAGTTTGCAGAATCTTGGAACATAAGTTGAGATGGACTTAACATTTCCAGTTCTGTATGCTATACATACTTACACTTAATTCCTATACATCTTGTGAACTCCTGTGGTCAAACAGAAAAATCATACGAATTAGTGTGATAACTTAAGATTTATAGGTGTGTGATCTGTTTGTATCGTGGTTAGGCATTTGGATTAAATCCAGTGTAGTAATTTGTAACTATAAAGAAGTTTTCAGGTTTCCTTTACAAAATTCATATAAGCTCTTGCTGTATGATCTGTACTCTTTTGTTGCTACAGAGCCCAGTGTTGAAGGTGGCCTTACTCTGAGTGCAGACGTGGGCTTGTTGGCCTCCCAGATGGGCTAGATGTCACTTCCAATGCATATAAGAACATAATTTCTTGATTCTGATCATAAGTAATGTGCACATTGAAGAAAATATTTTTATTTGGTATAATATACCTTTTTTTTACACAAAGCTATCAAAGGCGCTCAATATTATGAATAATATTCATATTTTTCTGAATTTTTATACCAGCTCATACTGCTACTGTGCTTTTTCAATTTTTTTTTATTTATCAAATGGTTAAACTAAATGACATTTAGTTATTTACTGTGTGTTGGTCAATTTTATTTCCTCTAGATGAGTGCCTGAAAATGAAATAAAAAGTAACAAAGGAATTCTTGAGTGAATAGTGAATAGTCTTACAAATACTCCTAAGCTTTGGAGGTTTTTTTTATGGAAATAGGGGTATTTTCTAATGAAGGGCAGCACTTGCTGCACATTTTTGCTGATAGTCTCCTTTGCACAGATGTTCATGTCTGGATGCTTCTTTCAGCATTGTCCACATCTGTTCTCTTCTGTCCTTGAAGCGAAAAGTGGACTTCTGATCTACTTTCAAAAAACAGAATCAGAGCTGAATTCCTAAGATTAAATCCAGAAACAAGCTTTCACAAAATCTAGATTTCATCTTGGTAGCTTTGCCTCAAAGCAAATTTGTTATGAAATGCTATAGCTGCTTCACAGATTCAAAACCTCTTCATATGTTACTTGAAAATCTAATTCAGTATATTATTATCCACCCCATAAGGTTTGCCATGTAATTTAATTTCCTTCAGCTTATGGACAGAAAAAACCCCAACAACCAACAACCAAAAGCAGTTATTTTAAGACAGAAACACATTGCATGACAATGAAGTAGAGGCTGACTGGAGCTGCTAAGCAATTTTTTTAAGAGTGAAATGTACTTTTTTTCCTATCATATTAATATTTAACTGTGCTGGTATAGTAGCAATGTATATAGTTCCTAGATTCCATTGGGATGATTAGACACACAGAAAAAAAATTAGAAAATAAATAAGGATGAACTCAAGGGAAACTGTAGTGGAATTGTTCTTCAAAACAGATGTTTCTATAATTAAAAAAAAAAGGAAGAAAAAAACTATATGAAACCCTACAAGAGGTAAGATGAAGATTTGTACACAAGAAAAATTATGGAAAAATTAAAAATTAGGAAAAAAATTGAGGGAAGAAAGGATGTCACTAGGAAAGAAATGGTAAGCCTTCAAGAACAAAACTAGACAACAAAGATGTGGAACAGTTAACTTTAATATAATTAATTATATAAAATGTAAATTGAATACAAAATTTAAAAATTTAAATTTAGTGTAAAATACAACTTGAATGCAAAAACTTCATTTTGAAGCTGCAGGTATCTAGATACTAAGTTGCCTAAATTTCTGTTGTCACTATGCTCAATGAAGACTCAATTCAGGTGAAATGAATGTGCCACATACGACACTCGAGTTGTGCACATTGGGTAGGCTTGCTGCTGTACATGATCTAGAGATTCCTATCTGATTTCCATCGACCACACACAGGTCTTCTATGGGTCCTCTGGCATACCTGAAAGTCCCTGAAGATAACTTAGACATCATAAATTACCTGAAATGGCACTTCTTGCCTATGTGAGGTCTAGTGTAATTACCTGACTCCATGTATATACCTATAGCAAGATGAGCAGACGTGCAGATTTTCTTTACTGTCTACAATGTAATTAAATGTCCTGGGGATCTTAACATTTAGCCCACATGTAAGAAGGAAAATTCAGGTCTCTTAATCTGTAGTTACATCCAATGAGATTGTTTAAACTGTAGTTCACACAGAGGCAGAAGACAGAAACTGAAGGCTTTTGAACTCTTGTGTGGAAACCACACAAATGAAAGCATGCCAATCTCACTCTAGTTAGATCTTAATTGCATTAATTTTTAAGCACAATGAAGAATATGTGAAAGCTGGTTTTGACACACAACTCCTTGATTTGCTATGATGCAAACACAATGTAAAGAAAGGAGTGATGAAACAGATTATTTTTAAACAGTTTTTTCAACATACAAACAGTATGTTACTGTTTAATCAGATTCGTAAAGTGAAAAAGTGTAACCACATTTCATGATAGTAATCATTGGAATACATTAAGAGGAAGAATAGTGATTTTAGTGCAGTAGGTGTTCCTTGTATTGGACTCCAGCTGCTGTGAAAGCTTAAGCCAGGAAAGCTATCTTGAAAATGGATTGCTTGATGACAGACTGTCAGAATGTATTAAGGTTCTTAAGATAACAAGAAATGCTATGTGATAGGTAAAATTGCCCTGTGTTTGTAACTTACTGTGTCATTTTGAATGTTTTGATAGGGGATGCCTAATATCACTGTGATGTGTGTGGTTCTGAAAACCGACTTATTAATTGCGTTACTGACATTCTGTATCATGGGCAAGCTAGTGCTTTGCCTCTTAGTTTTCAAGTTCTCCCTTAGCAAAAAGATATTGCTCTCATTCCTCTTGGTTTAACCCAACATTAGTCAAAAGTAATATAAACTCTCAGTTATTTTCAGAGCCAATTAAGAGATTAGCATCATAATAAGTACCAAATAAACACCTACATCTTTTGTTCCCATTTCTTCTCAAATATTTTCTCCACACCATCTCAGTTTTCCTGAATTAACTTATATGCAAACACATTGCTAAGAAATAAATATTATTATTCTTTCCCATTATATGAAATATATAATATCAGGAAAATCTGTTCTCTTGCAAGAAAAGTTCAGTTGTTTAAAAAGAGTATTTTGAAATTTGTCAGGTTGAAGAGCCTGCCACAAGGGCAACCTTATATAAAGCTAACAGAGGGAAAAATTAAACAGCAAAAAGTGCTTTGTTGATACTCATAGAACTTCAAGTTGAAATCAGAAATAATAAGGGTGACTTTAAGGATAATTTCATGAGTGTTTTATTACTCCATCCACCACATATTCCAACTCTCTGCACAATTCTTTCAGAATTCTTCTTTAGAGAGATAGTATTCTTTGTTACTGAGTAAAGTTCCCTTGATGTCTTTTAGGTATATGCTCTTCCTTCATTTCTTGTTTAGCCCCATGAATACTACTAACATTTTTCTGCAACAGTAAATTATTTCAGTCTGAGGAGTTTTCCCTTGGAGTATAAGTTGAATCTAAACCACAGTTTAACTATATTAGTAAATGACAGAGAGCCAGGGGAATATGTGTCAAATTAAACGTTATTAATCTGTTAACTGACTTCCTGCCTCTATTACAGGGGGCTCTATTTCCTTCTAAGAAAGCATGGTGCTGCCTCTTAGCATCGTGGTGCAAGATATCCTGTATACCCCTTGATCATAAGGCAAAGTTTTCTATACAGTCCATGTTTTCTTTTCAATCTAGCTAGTTTGGCTTTCCTTGCAGTCAGGAAATAGAGACAGGAATATAAGAGAGTGGGTATGAGATTTAAGTAATTTCTTGGCCAGGGAATTTATTTTCTCGCTTGGGGGAACCTGAAGGAAGAGATCTAAATTCTTAGACAACTCATTAGAGCATTTAAAGTAAGGTGGAATGAGTATGGACTATCTTGACTCCATCTGATAACTAATTGGTTCCTTGTCTTGAGTTTATACAAGCTCTCCTTAGAAAAATTAATTCTTCACATTAACACTGATAAAGAACTTCTGAGCTCAAACTCTGATGGTTTTGGGTTTGGTTTTGTTTTGTTTTGTTGGAAGAGGGTTGGTGGGTTTGTTGTTGCTTTGTTTTTGGAGTTGCTTTTGTTGTTGGTTTGGTTTTGTTTTCAATATACCCAGAATACAGTGATGGTTAGGAGTTTAGGCTGAGAAGTACATTAGGACACTAACAGTTGAATGTTACTTAGTGCTTTTACGTCCATCTGTAAAATACCTATTAGAACTGGCACCCTCATAATAAAGATTTCCTTTTATTAAGAGAAAAAGACATTGTGGTCACTGTAGGTAACTAAGCAGCTTTACTGGCCTTTAGTTGCTTGCATTTACTTTCCTGAAGGACTTTTTTTCCATTGTGACCTGCCTCACTTGATCTCTCCCTTCCTGTCTTCTTTTATTCCTGCCTTCTTACCCTCCTGCCCGCATTCCTATGACAGCAATCGATTTTCAGGTTTTAAAATACTTTATGTTAATTATGATGGCAGATAGTTCTTCAGTAAGAGGAGATTAACATTTTAGCATAATACACTTTCAATAGGAGTTGAAATAATTTACACAAGTAACTACATTGCTCTCAGTAGATATTACTTTTCAGAGTAAAGCAAGAAAAATACAAGCTCAGTGCACTCAGAATGAAAATTGCATCGTTGCTTACTGCTTATGAGACTACATTGCTCTTTGTCTTTTTGTTTTTCTTTGTATCTTTGTCTCACAATATTCTCCTAGGCAAAGTCAAGAAGTGTGAACTGGGTGAGTGGATTGAGAACTGACTGAACAGCATCAGTGTCTATAAAAATCTAAAAAGTGGGTGTCAAGAGAGTGGAGCCAGGCTCTGCTTGGTGGTGCCAAGCAATAGGACAAGAGGCAACAGGCAGAAGCTGATACACAGGAAGTTTCATCTGAATATGGGGAAGAGCTCAGTGACTAAGCACAGGAGCAGATTGCCCAGAGAGGCTGTGGAGTCTCCCTCACTGGAGATACTTAAGAACCATCTGGATGCAATTCTGTGCTACGTGCTGTAGGATGACCCTGCTTGAGCAGGGAGGTTGTACCAGATGACCCTTCCAGAGGTCCATTCCAGCCTTACCCATTCTATGATTCTCTGGTTCTATGATTCTGTGGGCTGGGTTTTTTTTCTTTCTTTCCCTTCCAGCAGTGGTAAATATGAAAACAGCCTGGACTCCTAGAGAAAAAAAAACAAAAACCAAAAGGCTGCTTGCTCATGAGAGTCAACAAAGGAAAAAGAAAACTGCCAGCTAACATTTATTGCACTTTCCTTTTTATTTATGGTTTGGAGTTTTTTTCCCAGCTTTTAAAAATTTTATTTGAAACTCTGTACGTTTAACAAGCTCTGGTATGCTGATATATTATCTCGATCAAGCTGCAAATATCAATGATAAAAAGCTTTATGCTGGTTTACTTTAACCTAAATTGATATATCTATCACTAAAAAAACCCCAGCACTTATGTATCAATATTTGCATGAAATTCACATTTATATATATTAATGTATCCACCTAAAAATGCCTGCTTTTCTTTTTGATATTTAAATGTTTTAGGTAAATAAAGAAAAATTTTATTGGCAAAAATATCACAATCGCTCTACTGTCGTTTTGGAACGTGGCTTTTAATACATTATGTTTGTGATGTAGTTTGAATTTTAGTCCAAAGGAAGAATCCGTGATTGTTTTCTGAACTGAAGCTGTTATTTTAGTTCTCAGTTTTGGTGACAGCTTTGTCTCCATAGCCTTTTGGGGCTGAGGGGCGAGCATCACCAAGCAGTGATCAGCTCCTACAGGCGTAAGAATTGATGGCACAGAAATTGGTGTCCAGTAGCTCTGGAAACAGCTGCTGCCTGCTTAGGTTAAGAATGTTTTTGCAAACATGTCAGGGACTGACTCCATTTACAATTAAATGTTCTGGTCTTGCCCTAATAAAGCTCATGATTTAGACCAATAAGCATATTTAAAATTCAAATACATACAATTACAATTATACTGTTAATTATTTTGGGAGTTCTTTCACCATTTAGTGCTGCAGCTTTAATAATAATAGCCCATAAGCATAATTACAGAGACTTCTGTCCCAGAGATTTGAGTAAAACTACTGAAGAGAAAGCCAATAGACTTTTTCATTCTCCATATGTGTCTGTGGAGATTTTTTGATGCATACCTGTTTTCCACACATAGACAAGCATGTTGTTCCTTGGTGTTGTGAGATTTTATCCAGTACTTGTTATACATGAAAACATGTTATTGAATGGTGTAGGTTATGTGCATCCCACATGTTCAAGGCTATATAGAATCAGACATGTATGTTTTTAGCTTCTTGTACAGAAAAGAAAGGAGCTATCTGGTTTGTCTAAGAAAAGCAGAAAAATATAATCTGATCTGTCTTAAATTAGTCTTACTCATTACTGTGAGTCAGAAAAAAAGTATTTAAAAGCACATACTTCAAGAAAGCTGCTGACCTCTCTTCCACAGGAGACACTGCAGGAAAACCAGAAGCAAGCATCTGGGATACCAATTATCCAGGGGATTTGAAAGGTAAATGAGAGGCTTTTTAGTTCCTCTAAGTTAGCTGAAATATAAATAATTTCTGTACTTATGTAAGGTTAAGTATGGTGTAACTAAAAAGGGAAAGTATGGGTGAGGAGACATAACTGAGGCCTCTGTGTAAGGAACTCGACACTAATTTCCTAAGCAATCTTAGAAAGTCACATTGAAAGAGGAAAAAATCTACCAGGGTGTGGGGTTTTGTTTTGTTTTGTTTAGTTTTTTTGTTTTTGTTTTGTTTGTTTTTTTTTTTTAATACTATTCTGCTATCATATGCAAAAAATCATATAGCTTGGATGTTTGCCTAAATTTTGTCAATTAACCACGATATGCGTACAAAAGTATTTACAAACATTGCAGTTAATTATCCTTTTTCTTCATTGTTACTAGTTGGGGTTTTTTTGAGAAAATTATCAAAGTATCTCTAGGTCTTTCTGTGACTGCTTCATGTTCTTCTCATGAAGAAAAAAGAAAAAAGAGTTAAATAGCATTCAAAAATACAGAGATTCTAAACTTTTCTCTATAACACCTTTAAAGCACATTCTCATGTCAGCACCTTACACCATCAAATTTCTCAAATGTCTGCATTGCATAGTATAGCCTGCATTAAATAATAGACTAAGTAATAATTTGCCAAATAAACTCCTTGCTCTAATGAACCTGTTAAATATGCCCACAATTAATTAACTACAACAGCTTTTGATCCCACAGTTCATCCATTTTCCCTGCACACTGAACATGAGCACCTAAAACTGTATGCCAAAACTGTCTGATTTCCTTGAGCTCTATAGTCTTTATAGTGTGCTGATTTTTATCTGTTTCTGCTTTTTATGATGATTGCTGATACTGCTATAATGATTCTTAATATGTGGCTAATATTTTTATCCTGGCAAGAATAAAAGAAAGGAAATTGAAGCATTCTTTACTTTTTCCTCTCTCCTCTTCCCGTCTTTCTTTTACTTTGGACTGTGTAGAAAGTTGTTATCACATTAACCTTAGTCATCACCTTCTACATAATCATGTATAATAAACCAAGATCATTGGCACTAAATGAAAGAAATAAAAGAAATTCCAGCCCAGCCAAATTTGAACAGATATGAAACCCAAATTACCTAATGGCTCCCAGAACCTTGTGCTGACAATGCCTCAACCCAGGGCTCATCAGGATCTCCAAAATCTGAAATGTCACCACAATGACACGTGGCCATCAGAAAAAAAGTTCTGAATAATGACTTTTCTTCAATTTGTTAAATAAAAAGTATGGTGACAACATTGTCATGTCCAAGCAATTATTTTTCATCTTCTTCTTACAAACTGTATGGCATTAGGTAAATCTCCTCAGTCCATTGTTTGTATCCTCCACTTACTTGTTTTGGATTATGAACTATTTGAAGCAAGTTTGTTTTTACAAAAGCTATGATTATTAGGAAAATACATTCCTAAAATATTGACTTATAGATATTACAGAAATATTATTACTGTTACCCAAAGTGACCCAAAAAACTCCCATGCAAATTGTAAATAGTTGTACTTAGTTGCCCATAAATGAGTACAAAATATGGTGCATTAATATTACAGGCCTGAGCACTAACTGATTAGCAAGACACATTTACCTAGAATGTATTGCGGCATGGAAACACTGGTGGTCATCATAATACATTTTGATCACATTAATGTCTGTCAGCTTCCAGTCTCGTACAAATGATGAGCTCTTGTGAAACTGTTCTAGTCATTCCCAATTTCCATAGCACTGATAGTCTGTGGATAATTCATGTTTCAAAGTTTAGCACTTTTTGCAGATTCACCTGTCCTTTACTCTGAACTTCAAACAATTTTTTTTTAACGTTTGACTGTGCTCCTTTCTTGCAGAAAGTTACTGTCCATCCAAATTTCAATTCATCTTGTCCTAAGCATCCAGAAACTTCTAGGAAGAAAAGCCGAAGTTTAAAACTTATTGGATAGCGTAGGCAGAGGCAGTTGTTTTTTGTAGTAGTGTAGTAGTTCTTTGCTGCTGCCTAAATTCACATTTCCTTTACTTTTTTATTTTCCTGGTGGTTACATTTAAATATTAATATAGTAGAACATCAAAGTGCCCCTGAAAAGGAAATTTAGTGTTTCACTTACTTCACTGGAAGCTTAAGCCAAATAATTTCAGCTGCCTGCTTGATTAGATCTTGTGAGGCGGGGTTAGAGTAACAAATTGATCAGCACTGTACCTAACACCATTAAAAGAAGAACACAGAGCATACAGTATAATCATTTGAAATACATACAGTGTAGTTTTGGGGGAAAATTTATAAAAAGGAATGTGAACTAAGTAGTTTTGGTCATGGTAGGTTTAGCATGGCAGCTTTACCTGCTGTTAAAAAATCAACTATATAGTTCATCTATATTTTTATAAAGGTGAAATTGTTAGAGGGAAAATAAGTCCAGAAATGGAGGAGAAAAACAAAATAATGGAGCTTTAAGTCAGGTGGAGAGAACTCAGATGAATAGTCTTGAATGAATGTTCTTTTTCAGTCAGTTACTAAAACAAGAGGACATATCAAACAAAGAAGAGTGGCAGTGTGATATGAAACAAACTATTTTCTGATGTCTCATCTTTTGAATGGCGTCAGTTCTCTGCATTAAGTTCTTGCAGTTTAAACATTTACCCTACCTGTTGTCAGAGACTGAAATGTTATGGTTAATGGCTTAAACATTGTTATGAAGGACTTTTTGCCCATTGTGGTAAAACTGTATAAAGCACCTGCAACCACCAAAGCCCATCCCTCCCTGAATATGCCTCCTGAATGGAAGTCTGGGCTATAAGTTTAGCCACCTAAGGGAACTTGAGATTAAGGCAGGTGACACTATTGGCGAATTATCTCAGGTCTAGGCAGAGGTAAACAAGGCTGAGGGAGAAGAATGTATCCACAAGAGAGCCAAACCCAGCAGGTGTCCTGAAAATCAGCCCTGGCTGGTGGGTGGGGGAGGCCATAGCCCACAGACTCATCTGCTGAGGCCAGATTTGTACGCACTGGTCCCACAAGCAAGAAGGGAGGAGGAGATTTTTGGGAGTGTAGTGTAACCTCTGGTCAGAGCCAGCGAACACCCATCCTCCCCTACACAAACTGACTCAGCTGTAAACCATCCCCCCACTCCAGGACGGCCACATACGCACATGACATTCATGTGAAAGGCAGCTGAGGAGGTGTCATAACCCATCAAAAATCCCAAAAGTGCCCCCAGACTCATTGCTGAGGCCTTGCACCAGAGCACTGCAGGTGACACAAAGTGATGCAACAGATCCAGAGTCTGTTGCAAGACACTGCGTCAAACTTGCCCCTGCCCAGGATAGGTACCTGGGCATTCCCACCTGGTCCAAATGTATATGAATCCCTTGAACTCTGTTTTTCGGGGGACCCTCTCCACCAAGGAAATCAGATGGGGAGGATCAACTGGACACCATTGGGATCCATGCAGTGGTGATATTTGCTACTTAATCTGTCTCTGTCACTATCTTTCTCTCCCCCCACTTCTTTTTTCTTTTTTCTTTTTTCTTTTTTCTTTTTTCTTTTTTCTTTTTTCTTTTCTTTTTTTCTTTTCTTTCTTTTTTCTTTTTTCTTTTTTCTTTTCTTTTCTTTTCTTTTCTTTTCTTTTCTTTTCTTTTCTTTTCTTTTCTTTTCTTTTCTTTTCT
>VZRN01004392.1:528239-623746 GCA_013397935.1 Dasyornis broadbenti
AAAAAAAAAAAACGATGGAGAGGATCCACTATACACATTTTGAATGCTTTACTTCAAATTAATTATTGTCTGGTCCCCTGAAATGAGTATCATCCTGGAGTGGGCGCACACTGATATCCTGGAATACAGTTCATAGAATCATAAACTCAGTAAGTTTGGAGAAGGCCTCCAAGATCATCAAGCCCAACCATTAACCCGGCACAGTGTGTTCACCCCTAAACCTTGTCCCCAAGTACCACAGTTTTGAGTTTATTTTTATCTGAATGGATTAAATCTGCATTCTCCAGAATGAGAACCTAAGTACAGGAAGTGGATATGATCAGGAGATTTCCTGCAGAAGTATGCCTTTGATCCAAAGTCAAATGCTGATGTAGATGTATGGACAGGCACTTTCATCTTTAGTTTTACTGACAGATTCAAGTAGCTGTCAAAATACGAGTTTTATTGACAATAAGGTGGGGGAGTTTTCTTACTATATAAAGTGATGAATTCTATTCAGTGGTTTATTTTTATCTTATTTTTTAATAAATAAGATAGTTTTATGAGCTGTCACTCAAACAATTTTTGTGTGTGTGTGTGCACAATATGAATATTTTTTTGAGTTTAGATGTAATTATTTTTCATTTGAAAGAATATGGACATGAAAAATACAGGAGAGATACATATAATTTAGTACAAAAAATATCTATCATGATGTGCTGGGTCAAACTTGGAAAAAAGCTTAATGCCCACCCAGTTGTTCATTTCTTCCCCCACCACCCCAGGGACATGCAAAGGAAAAGTAGGAGGAACAGTTGTAAGGATAGCCATGTGTCAGGATAGAAAGGCAAACAGCTTATGTACCATTGTGAGAAGAAGAAACTTGAGGAAAATTAATTTACTGACAAGTAAAATTAATATTTAATTACTCATTTGTATAGTGGGAAATAAAAAGTCAAACAATAAAGGAATATCTTTCCTTCTTTTCTTTCCCAGGCTCAACTTCACCTCAGACTCCTCTCCTCACCCCAGATGCTGCAGGGAGATGAGGTGGTTGGGGATTACAATCAGTACATAGAGGCTTGTTTATGCTGCTTCTTCCTCATATTCCTTTCCATTTCTCCACTGTGGCCTCTGCAACAGGATGCAGAGAATACCTGCCCTGACACCTGGAGCATCTCCTGCTCCTGGATCAACCTGTGTCCAGCACAGGGCAGCCCTGACCTCTTCTTACAGAGGCCACCCCTGCAGCTCCCCACTTCCAATACCTGGGCATGTCAACCTAATGCACATGAAAATTGGCTTTTCCATGGATCTCTAAAAAGCAGATGTTAGAGAACTAGCATCACTTTTTCTCCACCCTTTTTGAGTCCTCTCAAAAAAAAGGTATCATGTAAAAATAAAGGAGAAGAAATGGTTATGCTGTAATCTGTGCTAGTCAAGAATAAGTCTACCCACAGTTTTGGACAGTAGCTTGAAAAAAAAATGCATATATTTGGAGGGAATTTAGAGGTGACACAAAGAAATAATAAAAGGTTTGAAAAAAAGGAAGACATTTGAGAAAAGACTAAGTGAATCAGGCATGTTCATTTTATAGACAAAGACTGAAAAGACATATTCTTGTCCTTGAACACAAAAAGCTATAGTTTAAGGAAGACAGGGACCAATTGCTCCCCCTAGACAGTCAGAACAAAAAGAGGAATTATGGACTTCAGTAGCAGAAGAGAATTTTGCATTAAATATTAGGAATATATCTTAAAAGCTGTGCTAATAGTCCAGGACAAGACTGAGTTGCAGAAGTGTAATTGGTCTTGGTAGAGATATTCGAGGTTAGGGTTTGACACTCATTCATAAGAAAAGTTTTAGCAGTCCTGAAATCAAATTTGTTGGACTGACCAAGTAGCCTTGACCAAATGAACCTTCTAGACCAAATCATTTCTCTGTGTGTTTCCATGCCTTGTGAGAGAAAAGCATTCTGCCAGTTCCAAAAACCAGAGTATTTTTACAAAACAGAGTGTGCTGTATCTGCACACAGGGGGAAGGAGTTGGAAACAGGATGTGGTGCAGTCCTAATAGGTCTGTTTACTTTCATGAAGTGGTTGCCTTAATGCACGTTCTGGGCAAATGAGTTTGTTAAATTCTTTCCTTATTTGTTATTAATTCATGATGCATCTAGGGTTATAGACACAAAGCGGTGAATAAAGCTTTCTATTTAACTACAGGATTGGAACAGCAAGAACTGTCAGCTTTCTCATATTGTCTCATCCCTGTATTATATTTCCAGCTGAGAAGGTAAGAAGAAAGTTGCGTCTCCATACCCAGACATCTTCCTGCTGGGGTTACATTCAGATAACTTTTATTTGCAGCATGCACTCTATCACTTATTCTAAATCAATGTTATCGTTCATTTTCTTATTATTATTGTCTTTTTTTCCCCCCAAGAATAGAAATGAAAATTATTTTTAAAATATTGTATGATTTTGCATGCAAACATCTCTGTTCTGAAATGAGATCTGCATACATATTTAATAAAAAAAAAACCCTTGAGAATCATCCAGCAGTCATTAGGAATAAATGTGCACAGAGAAATATATCTGCAAAGATATTGTTAAAAGACTAGGGTCTTAAATACAGTTTCTGGATTTGGAACAACTTCTTTTCTCTATGTATAACTGTTGTGGCAATACCTTGCCCAAGATACCAAGTAAGTACCACACAGTACTCACTCCCCTACCCTTCCCCTGCAGTGGAATGGGAAGAATCAGCAAAAAAGTAAACCTCATGGGCCTCAAAAGCAGTTTCATAATTGAATCAAAGTAAAAGACAATGTTACTAATAATAATAATTGTAAAGGAAAAGGGGAAGAGAGACAGAAATGAAACCAAATAAAGACAAGTCATGCACATTGCTCACCACCTGCTGACTGAGCCAGCCCATCCCCGAGCAGAGATTGAGACCTCGCAGCCAAATCAACCCAGTTTATACAGTGACCATGATATTCTGTGGAGTGTAAGATCCCTTTGGACAGTTTCCATCGGCTGTCCTGACCCTGCTCCCACCCAGCTGACTGGCAGAGCATAGGAACCTTGCAGTCCTTGACTCAGAGTAAGCACTACTTAGCAACAACTTAAACATCAGTTTGTTGTCAACATTATTCTCATACTAAATCTAAACCACAGCATTATACCAACTACTAAGAAGAAAACTAATTCTATCCCTGCCAAAATGAGGACAGTAACTCAGTGAAACCATATTAAATAAGCTGACTAGAACATATAAACCTCAACCAAAAGCTGGCATTAATCCCTTACATGGTGCTGTTCTGTGTGACTCAGAATCCAAACTCCAATGTAGATGCAGAACTCTGATTTTATTCTTCTGGGGAGTAACACTATACTGATGTAAATTGGTTCTTTCTAATGGAGCTACTTTTTAATTATATTGGTTATTTATATTTATTATCCCAATAAAGCCATCCGTTCTGAATATGACACTTATATCTTATGAGGTAAAGCAAAATCCCATACCTGCACACCCCTGAATTGATTCTTGTGGCATGAAGCCATCTCTGTTAAAATATATATTATAGTTATTGAGTTATATTTTATTTCTGACATCTGGTCTGCACAGTCTGACATTTATTGGATGATTTCATTTTATTTCATTTCATAGGTGTTTTTCAATTGCTAGCTCTAGGTTTTCGTACCTTTGCTTTCCTTATCTCCACCATCTTTTTCCTGTTACAGTCAGGGGTTGGAGCAGTTTCACCCTGTATTCCCACTCCAGGCGTTGTCCCCTTGCAGGAATTCTGTCACTGCTCCCTGAGGCATGCAGTTCTTGTCAGCTTGCCTCACAGACCCATCAGAACTGAACATTTTAGAAGCTGATTTCCACCAATGCCTGCCTTCCAACCATTGCTTTTCATGACAGACTGGGAGTATGCTAAAGCACATTCTGCCATTTTGTTGTTTTCATCAATCTGTTGTGTGGTTAGAGAGTAAACTGTGGCTTCTTAGATTATGATTTGCATCCTCAAAAGCTAGAGAGAAATACAAATACATTCCTTTATATGGACATCTTTGGCAATATGTCATATAAAAAAGGCCCAAATGAGAGTTTGGATTTCTTCACAACACTTTCCCCACGCATGACTATTATGTTTGATTTTCATACAAAGACCCATTTTATCTTCACATATAACACATTTCCAAACTACTATCTCTCTAACATTAGTTTCTCAGACTACATTGCTGCTTGGAAGGCCATGTGATAGTAAAATTGCCAGAAGTATTATCTCTCACTCTGTGTAGGCAATGTTGGTATTTCCTACCAATGATACAGTTATTTGGTTCCATCTCTAAGGATAACCTTCCATTACTACATAAAATAAAAGATTACATGGCATAGGTATCACTCACCTTATTTTTCTGAATGTTTCCTTACTTCAACAGTTTCCATAACAGAAAATATAAGGATAAAAAACCCCACAATATTGTGTATTTGGCATAGCAATTGTCTGTTAAATAGTATGTACTACAAAAATTATAAAGGAAACTGTTGTGATTTTTTCAGCTCTAAAGCTGCAGTAAAAACAGCAGCCAAGGATTCTGTGGAAAATAACTGTAAGGAGAAACAAAGAGAAGGAAAAACAAACTTGGGAAGAATTTGGGATTAACTTCTTCTTAGGAGTGCTTCACAGTCTTGCTGAGAGGGAATTTTTGTTGTTATTTTGGGGCTTCCCCCCCGCTCCCCCTTCCTTACAGTGCACCCTAATATTTGCATTTTGAAACCTGAGAATTACAATTTTTAGTTTCTTCTGGTTTTGCGGTTTGAGGTTTGTTTTCCTTTTCTTTATTTTTTTAAGAAAGCCTATTACTAATTTTTACCCACAGGTTCATAACACCTGCATCCATTCACCTTTTCTGTATTCTTATTCATTATAAAAGAATTCAACAGCAGCCTAATAACCAGGAAATGCAGGTTTCTTTTTTTAATTACTATTGCATATGAAGAAAGAGGATTCAGCTACTCAGCTATTCAGGAAAAGAGGGTTATTATCAATCATTTGCACTGAGAAATCAGATTTGTTTGATGTCTTTTTTTGTTCCAGTCTGAAATTAGCAGGTTAGTTGTGGTTACAAAGCTAGCACTAGTAGGCTCACTGAAAAATTGAAGAGTTTAGATTTTATATAAGACAATAACATTAGAGAGAACAAATAAGTGAAGTTAGTTGAACTAAGACAAAGTTTTGAGATGTGATGTTGGAGTAAGGTTTGTGCCTCCCTTAAAGTAGCTGTAGGGCCACACTGATATTATTGGAAGAAACCATGCCCATAAACATTCTTGATACTAATGTCATTCAGCAAAGAACAATCTTCATCCTTATTATTGCCTTCCTTGATCCTCCAAACATGGAGGTCACATCTAAAATACTGGTTAGAAATGCTCTCTGTGCTAACACACGAAGTATGCACAGAAATTGTTTAGGAGAGTAAATATTTACTTGGGCCAAAAGCTTATCATAGATCATTCTAGCAATTAACAGTACAGAGAGCTGAGCTCAGTACACAGGAAGGCTCTCTGGCGATACCTGTCTTGCTAATACTTCAGTTTCCTCAAGGAATATGTGTGCTACCTGCACACTCAAATTTCTGATTTCACATATGGAGCCCTGTGTTCCTGGATTTCTGCATTTAATTTCATTCAAAATCAGGAGAATATCTTTTTCCACCAAGACAGAATAGAGTTTTCTTGCTACTTCATATATTTTCAGTCTTTCCTTATATCTACAACACCTACTCATATAAATTAATTCTTTCTCTTTGCTGAAGCAGATCCAGAGCCCCATTAGCCATCAGAAGCCTACAGTAACCAGACCATGGATGAGTGTGGTCCTGGCACTTACCTTTAGGATGATTCTCTTTAATGTAAAGAATGTTTTGGAAAAGGTGGGGAAAACAGTCTGATAAATATTCCTTACCTTAGCATCCAGACCCATTCACTTTTCCATCCTCCCACAACCCAATCCAGAATCATGCTATTGTTGCTTCTTTGAGAGCACTGCTGACGATATTAGGAAGAGCCACTTTGCAGAAGTGACATCATTGCTACATCCTTATTAATCAAAATTGGAATGGTTGCCATCGTGTTGCCATCATGAAGCAACAGTCTTCCTTGTCTGGCTTTCAGTCAGAAGCAGCCTGACATCCTGGTGCGGTCTTGAGACTGCAAGTTAGGTTGCTATCCCTATTGTTGTTATATTGTTGTGTTCCTTGTCTCAGTTTGGAAGTCTATGTACATACAGAGGAGAGGAGGTGGTAAAGAAAGCTTCATTGAGAGGTTATTTAAACTCAGCCATGGAAAATTTTGAAATCAGAAGTAACTGAAAGGGGATTGGAAGCTGGAATTTTGATATACCTTTTGTACTGTGTCCTGAACTGTTGTTCCAAACTTTAGAAAGATTCTCAGGCAAATATAATTTCAAGCTTTAAGAGTATATTAGGTATTTCTTTACTTGGTTAGTGCTGATCTGCTTCCTCACAAAATGCTATGAGGCACAGTGAATCTTTCTGCAGCCTTCTAAGCCTAACACTGATTGACTTATAGCAGATATAATATATAATACATAGGAGGCTGAAATGTTTCTCCCCCTAGACTATTTTTCCTCTCAGACTTCATGAAAAAGGTTGATTGTGGCCAGAGGCTCAACACAACTAAAATTAATAACATGTAGGTACAGACAGAAGCAAGAATGGAGAGAGAGCAAGCAGTTTAAAGAGTATTTAGCTAATGCTAAAAATATTTAAGACTGCAGGGCTTGAAGAAATTTATACTAGAGCAATTGCAGGACTTCTCATTCTTATCTCTCAACTGCTACTTATTATTTTTGAGAAGTGAGGAGGGTTGATTTAAGTGTGAGAGTCCTAAGGAATGATGCTCCTCAGTTAAACCAGCTTCCAATGAAGGGGAAAAGAGGAAGTAGTAAAAATCTGTACAAATAAACAAAGCAACAACACACAGAAATGTTCTGCTAGCTAATTATTAAATGAACAGTGTGTAAGTAGAAAGAACACAATAGTGGAATAAGAAATAGAAATGATAGATTTTTAGCAGCAAACTGTGTAGAACTATTTCAATTCCAGCTTTTGAGAAATGAGAAGGATGGGATAGAGATGCCAGAAATCCACAGGAATCTTTATCGGGTATAAGCTGTTGCCACAATCTTACGTGCTTTGCATGTTATGATTGTAAAGTGGCTGATTGGTCAGTTGAAAATAAATAAATAAGTATTTTAAAAGCACCTTCATGAATAGCTGTTTGTTCGAACTGAAAAAAAATTTTCAAATGAGGCCTCCCAGGGTATACCTTCACTCCACAATGCAGTGCTTTGTTTCAGAGAACTAAGCTCATGCAATACTATTCAAAGGCCTTCTCAGGAATGCACCCTCTTCAGTGTTGATTTCTTGCTTTACAGATACACCTGTTCTGATTTTGGACACAGTTTACTCAAAGCTAATAGCTTTATGTTTATCCAGCAGGTCACTGCACTGAGGATCCAATGAACCTGTCTTAGAAAAAGATAGTTTATTATTTTCATTAATGTCTTGTATGATGAAACAGGAAAACCCACTTAAATATGCAGGCTGTCACCAATCCTGTCAGGATTATAAAATCTATAAAGAAAGAGTTTAGAATTTAGAATGATCATTATCCATTGCAGCAATGATCTGAAACTGGTAAGAGTAAATTCAATATAAGAGTAGGAATAATACCACATTAAAAATTCCCCAAATGTGTAAATCTGAAATGGAGATATGAATGGGTCAAGCAGAGGCTGAATAAAACCATGAGGTTAATTTGGAAAAAAAAAAAGATAATTTTGAAATGTATTAAGAAAATGGTTTTTAAAAAGTAATCTGAATATTTCTCCTCTCCTTAATAAATCTAATCTGGAAATCGTCTGTAATCTCTGCAAGATTCTTTAAGAGTAACCATTGCCTTAAGAAACTTTATTTTTCTGATATGATAAAGAAAACTGGTATTTTGAGTTGCACCTCTAAGATATGTGGAAGGTAAACCTTTTAATAGTCTCATTTTGTCTTGTTTTCAAGTCCTTTTAAATAAAAACTTGAAACAATTAGAGAAACTTCTAAAGCTCATAAAATACTTAGATGCTGTGGTAAAATAGGCAAATTTTATCTGCTTATAAAAAAAGATAAAAGAAACTCGAATTGTTTGATCTAGAAAAATGAAGGCTGGTTAAGACCATAACACCATTTTTTGTATGCATAAAAGATAAGCACAGAGAGGACAGCAACTAGTTGTTTTTCAGATCAATGAAGAGCAGGACAGAAAAATGACGTGTCTAATTTTCACTCATGCAGATTTCCATGAAACTTTGAATTATCTTACTCTGGGAGCTAGGCATATGAAAGTGACAGAATAATTTATTATTCAGCACACAAAGAAAATTGTATCAAAATCATGTCCATTCATTTCTACTGGACTCCTTGTAAAATAAAGTGGAACTGTAAAATGAGTGTTTGTATCAAAGTCAGGTCCCACTTGAGCAATTGGCTTTGCTCAGATGTGTCTCTGAGATTATTCCAATTACATAGTGAAAGCATATTTTGCCCTGGGTCAAATCCCCAGCAATCTTGCAAGTTTAGTAGAAATGCTGAAGAAGGAAAATTCAAATTTAACTAACAATCATTTTGTGAAATCAGAATGCAATTTGAAGAAAAACTTCAAAATACACTTCAGAAAATCAAAAGGAACTAGATAGTCTAATGCAGTCTCATTCTGGGATAAAAATAAAAGGAAAATACAAAGGGAATCTCTTCACTTTGATGTGAGAGAAGTATAAACTTTTAACAAAAAAACAGTATATGCATTTTGATGTGACCAACGTAACAGTAAAAGACATATCCACCATTGTGATATCCCACATAGTTAAAATTACCTGTGCTACTACACAAAGAATAAAATATTCCTCACTTTTCCTTATAAATGAAATTGAAATGTTTGTTAAAATTATCTTTTCATCTCTTTTTCTCTCCTGTCACTGCCTGCATCTTCTCCTTATTATTTTCTTCTTCAATCCCTGCCCACTCATACTGAGCTCTTACTGACAGTAAAAAAAATTTAAGTGATAAATCTTTAATCCAATTCTGAGCACACAGAGATTTTCTGATCAGGCTTGTGTTTGGCACAAGGTAAGTCCAAAACAAAAGAGCAGGCAGAAAGATGGCTTAACCTCTTACTGTCCTGAGGTCTCACTTCTGGATCCCAAATTGTTATGACTTCCTATTGTCACAACACGAAACAGTCCTTAAGAAATCTAGCAATCTAAGGAACCTCACATGCTAGTGTTGCATGACACATTGATCTGCTGATAAGAAGGGCCTCAGTGTGTCATGTATGATATATAAAATTGAAGGAGGTAGGTTTATTTTTCAGTTTGTTTATTTTCTGAATCAATTGCACTTGCCCTCCACCTATGTAATCTGATCATTTTCCTCACCAATACAGATCATCTTGATGCATCTTATTCAGCTTCAGGATTTACCAATGTAAAGACAGCTCTTTGCTAAAAGGAGTAATTACCTCAGCACAGAAGCTAATGAAGTCTATCTAGAAACTCATAGCAAATAGCCATTAATTTAAGGAAACAGAGACCAAACTAGGTTCCTCTTTTTAATTACACTTCCTCAGCCCAGATAACCGTAAATCATTATTGTAATAAGTATTGCCATTTGTTTACTGCTGGTTGTTCAAGTACTGTCTGATATGAGTGAATTGCTTTGATTATTAGAAAATGTATGATTTCTGAGATTTCAGAAGGAGCAGAACGCTTTTGCCAATTCATAGGGACTGGAAGAATTGGTCATCTCATTCATAACAATACATCCAATTGTCCAAGGTGAAAGTTTGAAAATCTATACTTCCAGAGGGGGCATTTTTTCTTTTAATTTTTTTTTCTTTTCTTTTCTTTTCTTTTCTTTTCTTTTCTTTTCTTTTCTTTTCTTTTCTTTTCTTTTCTTTTCTTTTCTTTTCTTTTCTTTTCTTTTCTTTTCTTTTCTTTTCTTTTCTTTTCTTTTCTTTTCTTTTGGTTTGGCTTTGTTTATTTGTTCGTTTTTGTTTTTTAAGTAATTTCATCTGTAACCAGGGATGTTGAAAGAATTTCAAAGTAACAAAATATACAGGAGAGGAGATCATCACCAATGCTGATGAAACTGAAGTTATTTGTGGTGACAGCACTAAATGATCTTCTTCACAGTGATGGGATGAAGAGCTTCTGGCTGAGCCAGGGGCCGAAATGCACAGGAACAAGATTTTCCAATTCAAGGCCCAGCTGCAAGCAGCAGTAGACTTTTCCCTTACTTGCCCTTTTTTTGCTTTTGAAGCATTAAGCACAAAGTGTTATGCATATCACATAAAATGGGATTCAGCTAACATAAAAACTAATGTTTTAGCTACTGACAAACAGTGCTTGCACAACTTCAAGGCCTTTCTTTTTCACTCTGCTGCCCCAGAGAGTACGCTGAGGATGAACGAGTCGATGGGCGTGAGCCCAACTGGGACAGCTGATCCCAACAGACCTAAGGGATATTCTATACCACATAACATCATGCTCAGCAATAAAATTGGGGGAATTTTTCTAAAGCATCTGCTGCTTGGAGACTGGCTGGGCATTGAACTTGTGGTGGTGAGCGATTCCTTTTTTACCACTTACAACATCATTGAGGCTGGAAGAAGAATCATTGAGTTCTAAGATTGTTGAGCCCAGCTGTTACCCTAGAACTGTGTTAGCCCACCATGTTCACCACTAAACCATGTCTTCAAGTGCCATATCCACAAACTTTTTGAACCCTTTCAGGGATTGTGAGTCCATCACTTCTCTTGGCAGCCTGTTGCAATGCCTGGTCAGCCTTCACAAAGCAAATAAAGAAATGTTTTTAGAAAGATGTATGGAATACATGCCCATGATTCTAATATGTTACAAGATCCACCAGAACTGTTTTATCAATGACAAACTTAAACAGTTTATACTAAACTTTTTCTGTCTCTCACACTTGCATTTACCTTTTTCTTGACCCACAAGTTCTTTCTTTTTTTCCCTTCTGATTCTCTCTCTCATCCCTTTGAGAGGGAGATCAAGTATCTGGGTGGAGGTTTCACTGCCACTCATTCATTGGTAAAATCATCACATTCTCAAAACTTTAACAAAATTCTGATGAAAACCTGAAATTTAAAAAAAAATATTACTAACTCCTTCAAGGTTTTCTTTTTTNAAAAAAAAAAATTTTTAACCCCTCCAAGGTTTTTTTTTTTTTTTTTTTTTTTTTTTTTGCAAATGTATAAATACAACCTATTAAAAATATGAATTTATTAGAGTTTTTAAAATTTACAAAAATTATCATGAAAATTAATTGTTTTGTTTGCCACCTCATTTTAATTGAAGTCAATGGAAGAGTATTCAATGCATGTAGCAAAAGCTCTTATATCATAACATGGAAAAAGGTCTGTTCTATTGCCACTGTGTGGATAGTTTACTTTTTTCACAGTACAGTGAGCATACAATAGCTGCATAGACAGAATGAAAAATGGAGTTTCAGACCACTTCCAACTTGAATGAAACTCAAGTCTCCTAAGTAAAAAATTGCATATTGACCTCTTAAAGCCCAAGTCATAAAAATATACTATGCTTCAATGTTATATTTTTTTTATAACTCCCCAGTCTGAATAATTTTCTGATAACACTGAATTATTTCACATCATCTGTGAGGATTTATATTTTGGTTTGAGAAAACATGACATCTGTAATATTCTGTAGAAGCTATACAATAGTATAAAGAAAAGAAAAAGGGGGAAAAAATACTCAAGCTGATATTAAACTGTGTATGTAAAAACAGATTCAATACATTCCTGGAAGACAGAGAAGAAAGTACAAAGTCATCAGACCGTATCTCGATAATTGATTAAGCCACAGTATTTCAAGTTGCGCATTGCAGATGGGTCACTTTTTTATGCAAAGAAAGCAGTGAGTTCCACTGGAAATATTGCAGCATCTGTACTACCACCTTAAGAAGCATACAAGTTATACCCTCTTTTCAAAAAATATCAAAAAAAAAAAATCAATCTCAGAGGATGCATTCCTGTCAGAACTTCTGTTCATATTAACTTAAGAGTATGAATAATCCTTTTTGAATCTTCCATTGCTAATGTGAAGAACTAGATGAATATTTGAACCTTGGATAGTTTGGCCTTTGTCACTGAATTTGGAAATGGCTTAATGCTGAAATTTATCTCACCACACTTTGCAAATTTAACAGATATGTGTTTAATCTAATCAAGTTCTAAACTTTATCTCTTCTGGAGAGAGTTAGTGGGACTTCTGGAACATACATCATTTGTCTCCAGCAGAAATGCTTCAGGCTCTTTCACTATTGCTTAAGTTGGACTTGATAACAAGCTGCTTCTGAAATGGGTTCTCCTGTCGCTTTCCACCTTTCCCTGTGGGTTCCTCTTTCTTGTCCCAGCATAAGGACTAAAGTACCAGTTTGACTGGGTTGCTTGAAAACTAGTCACTATTCTGCTGGTTTGTTTTAAGCTGAGCCTCTTCCCTGGGGCAGTGAGAATTGATTCTGGAGCCAGAGGCAAGGGAAAAACTCTCTTTTTTGGCAGAAGCCCTCAGTCAGGCTGGTTTAAAATTGTGTGGCATAGTTGCCTGATTAATCAATTTTATTTAATAGAGTTTATTTAAGATCAGGCTGTTTCTGACAGTGATTTTTCTTTTTTTTCTCTCTCCTTCTGGCCTCCGCCATGTTTTCTGCTGCTTTTCTGTTAGTGGTCCATAGTCCTGTTGAAGGACAAAGGTAGCAAGGAGAAATACATGTGTGCAGTTAAATCACCAAGTTGTTCAATTTACTCCACAAATCGGTCAGGGTTATATCCAAAACGTAGGAGAGAGAGAAAAGAAAGCTGGTGAAAAGATCAGATGAAAAAAGAGCAGGACCATAACTTGCAGTGGAAATCTAGGCTGCTATCAGCTTCTGCTGAAAATAAACATTCAGAACAAAATATTTAGGACAATTTGCCCTCCTGAGTTACCTTTCACTACTGTGCTTACAAAGAAAGAATGGAAAATTAGTTGAGATAACTAACTTGGGTTTTTGTGTGATATGAATCCCCGCCTACATGACAAGAAATACTGACCTATGGTTCTTCGACTTGCTTTTTGAATTTCTCTTAAATATAAAAATAAATAACTAAACAAAGGAAAAAACACAGCCAAGAGGACACGAAAAAAAATCTTTACTGGCAAACTTTGAAAACCAAATTGCCTATCTCTTGCTCTTATTTCTCCAGCAATCATAATGGGGTAAAAGATATTTTTTATAAAGTTATTTTTTAATATAGAAACAATTTTAGATTGCAGTTATTAACAGAGAGTATCTAGAGATCAGTCATGTCTTACTCTTTCATTAAATAAGCAAGTTGAGGATATCACAGATCTGAAGTCAGGTAGAAAATGTTTCCTTTTTTTTCTGTATTAAAATCACTTTGATTTGCTTACTTTATGCATGATATCTGATAGGATAACATTCTAAATATGTCCACGAAAAAAAGCTGCTTTAAAATTTCCACAAGTGTGTCAAAGGGCTAACACACTGAAAGGGATGTGAAGAGAAGAAGCTTATGAGCTGAAAAGTGGTTCACAGAGTTCAGTCTGCCAGAGTGAAATGTGGTAAGGAACTCAGGACTGATAATATTCACTGGCAGAGGCTACCGTCTAGGAAAAAATGCAGTGTATTACATTGGCTAAAAAAAAGGATTTTGCACTCATCTGTGAAATATGTAGATGCAAACCAGAGCAAGTAAGATCTTCAGCTGGATTTTCAGAAGGAAAATAAGAAGTCATTTCTTAGTAGCTGGATTTTCAGAAGATAAATCAGGATATGTATAAGTTAGAGGAATTTTCCTACTGAGGTTTCTTAGGAAATATGGGTTTAGCAGTTCCAGAAATACAGTATGTGAGGTTATTTAAGTTAAAATTTTTTGGAAAAATAGTTCTCAGTTGTGACGGGAGTTCCATTTCTGGCAGTTATTAAAAAAAAGTGATTCCTTTCTCTAATTCATCTTGTCTATTTTAAACAGTCCTTTCCCCTGGCACTCTCTTTGAAGGGAAAGAATATTCTTCCTTGTCTTTCTACACTCTTGATTTCTTTTTCTTTGTCCAGGGTCTTGCATCCACATGTAGATCCAATGCAGGAGAGAAATTTTTCTTCTGCTCTGGATTTACCTGTACCATTGAAATTAAAAAAAAAAAGAAAAAGCAATAATATTGACACTCAGATTATAGAGATTTGATATTCTTTGTTCTGGATAGTCAGAATTACTTCATAAAGGAAAATTATAAATAGACTTACATGAAAAGCAAGAAATCACGAGTGAAGCTGCAGTGTGTGTTTAAGCACAACTTCTTTCTACCTGAGTTATAAAATTATTTAAACTAAACCAAATGCTTCAACTAGAAATCCTGAGATTGACTCACTGTGGGACTTCTCACACCGTGGTGTTAGTGCACGTTAGAATGGAGATGAATTGCAGTACCAAGTCTTCTGAAGGCCAGACAAGCAATGCAAAACCATGTGCTAACAGGAGGAAGAATTACAATTGACTAAAGTGGGTAGAAAATAAAAGTAACATAGACAACTTTTAGCTGATCATAACATAGATGCAAGATATTCTCATGTCACACATAAATCTCTGTGCAGAACTTGGTAGTGGATCCTAGCAGAAAGTGTCTTAAATTAGCAGTGGTGAAAGACCAAAGTACATAAACACACACAGACACAGAGTGGTGTCTACTGGGTAACTGAATCTTCATAAAACTCAAAAACAGCTACAAAAACACCAAGATAGCTCAAATTAAAAACAGCAATTATGCTGCGTCACTACTATCAAGTTTTTAATTTTTATACATTAAATAAATTTACTATATTAATAAACTTAATTTCCTTAAAGCACTTGATATTTGTACGTAGGTAAAATGGTATATAACTATATAAATATAATAGTCTGGAATGGAAAATAACCCAACAATAATACAACATTAAAAGAAGTTAAGTGGAAGTAGAATGAATGTATTTTTTAATTGAAGGTAAATTAACATATTTTTCTTCTACTATATTTCTTTATTTTATCATTGGCTTCTCTAGCCACCTGTTCCCTGACTCCAGTTCTTGATTCTTATAGGTCCAAATCCATAAATGAATCATCTTCATCTGCTGCTGGTGCTCATTTGCCCTCCTGCTTAAGACCTGGTTCCTTGCTTTTAAAAACCTGTGAAAACACACTGCAGGTAAAAGGCCATTCAGTTCAGGCAGGAACAATCACTACTTTGGCTTAAGGGTATGGCTGCCAGCCATAAGCACATCTGTCATATTGCTTTGAAGAAAAGTGAAGCTTCATATAGGGCCAGAGATGCATTTGCATAATCTTTTTGACAATAAGTGACAGAACAGGAATAAGGTCTATTTTGGACTATAAAAAATTGTGAGCTGTGAGTTAAGAAGGTGAGGTGGGAATAATAAGACAAATATTGAAGGAGAAATAGGAAAGAGCAGATGGGCTAGACAGATACCTGCATGGTGGAGACTAGTGTTATGTACAAATGCCTTTTCTGAAAACGGGTATTTTTCTACTGGTATTTCTGAATAAAGCCAGAGCACTAGAAAATTGAAATAACAAAGGAAGATCAAAAGATGAATCCATTTGGGAGTGTAAAAATAGCTATAAGATGGTGCATAGAGTTCTGCTGTGGAAAACAAGGAATACATTAATTATATGGGAAATCTTAACATTTGAATGTCAGGAATATTGACATGTGGGACCTATAGCCCGTGTATGATCAGGACTACTTTGTATTATGTGATATAGTATAGATATGAGTAATCTATACACAAAAAAATCAGTGCTTAAATGTTTAAAGAATTTATCCTATTAATATCCTTACAATGGAAAAATATTCAGAACCGTATGTTGTCAGTATATTCACATTATGTACATATTTTAAATGTATTGTTTATAACACTGAACTGCATGTTGTCATTATATTTAGAGATGATTTAGAGATGATTTAAATTTACCTTAGATTTACTAAACACCTTGTTGATATTGATGTTGTTTACACTTTGAATTATTGGCAAATGTTGCAATTTGAATTGTCTCATGTGTGATGGGTCAGGTAAACCAGACACTTTTGTTTCCAGAATCTGATTATCAAATACACTCAAAACAGACTCTTTCACAAATACAAACAATGAGTTTCTTCAAAAACGTGTGTAAGCAAAATGCAATAGTCCACAGGAACTGCAATGTAGTTGCATTTTGATCCACAAGTACATTGGTGAAACTGGGAAAATGAAAGCACAACTAACGTTTTCAGAATGTCAGATCATAGCTGTCACCAGCTCTCAAACCCTTCTGGTGATTTACACTGTGGTGGAGTAAACTCATGTCTTGGCCCATCGCTTGAAAATCTAGGTAACTAGGAATGGTCTCTCTAATAATGTATACCTTGTTCTTCATGTCTTACTCTTAAGAAAATGATACTGATATAATCTTCCAGCACACAGATCAACTTTTCTTCGCTCTTGTGAATTGCTTTCTGAACACTTTATTGCAAATTGTTGAAAAGATCTTGCTGACTGGAACAAATTCCGTGCAATCAAGGATGATTGCTTTACAATGGCAAATGAACATTTATTGGCAGCTTGTGTGCCCACGATCCAAAAATGAGCTATCAAGACCTTGGTACAAATAATGACAATATTCAACTCAATCTGCAGATGAGGTTATTCCTTTTACAGGGCTGTCAGCATGCAAGCATCGATCCAAGATGGTTGAAGTAAATACGAATTCAAGTTGTTTAAAGCAGAAGTTATAAACAATGTTAGAGTTATTAATCAATCTATCCTTTAAACAGAATGAATAGAAGAGTTACTTTCAACTCAAATATTTCAAATGTACCAAAAAACCAAGAAATTTTAGGTCATACACTTGCAGAATGACAAGGACTTCCTGCTTCCCTCCTGGACTTCCAAAAAAATCTCTCATCTCCTTTCAGACTTGGGTCTAAAATCTGATTGTCTTTAATGACTATTTTCTATTCAGGTTATACTTATAATACATATCGTATCTATATTATACTGATTTTTTTCTTTTTTTTTTTTTTTTTTAATTTTCACATTTCCAAACTGAAGGGCTTGGCTTTCAGCTGAAAAATAAAACAAAAAATAAATCAGAATAAACCCCTTCATTAAGAAAAAAGACCTTGGTATTGGTGTATTTGTGATTTTCTGGGAGAAAAGAAAAAAAAAAAGCACACGACCCTTACAATTATATTCTCCTTTTAATTTGATCCTAAGTGATATGATTCTGTAGTATCTTCCTGAATGCCATTTACTTTTCATAAGACCATATAACAGGTTTTGGGTTTTTTTAACTTCTAGAATTGAAGTAACTAATAATATTTTATGCTCACATTGTCCCTGAAGAGATATGCTCCTCATCCCGATAGCACCTTACCTCCTTGCAAGGTCAGCTTAGAGACTTTGTAGCAGCCAAGGTAAATGAGAATAGCAAATGTAACACAGTTTTACTTAGTAGAGTAGTACCTGATGACCTGTATTGTTGTGTTCATTGTACTGATGGCATGAATTGTATTTCTCTTGCCTGCAAATGTCTCCAAAGACAAAACACACAGAGGAGTGGAATAAGCTCACTTGTGAACAGAGCCCTTCATAGACATGACTGTTTTTAATGGGAGAAAACCACAAAAACCCTAACAAACCAACCAAGCAACCAAAAGATCACCCCAATAACAAAGACAAAAACCACAATACATTCCCCTCATAAACAGCTATGTTAAGCATTATGTGATATCTGCTTTACTCAGCATGAATGACCCTTTTGAAAAATTATTTCAGTATGATGGAGCGCTCTTACTGCCCATCAAGTGACACTTTGTAAATAACTACTTACAGTGCAGCCAAGGAGTTTATCAGATCTCTAGCTTTCCACCCTTTGTTGAAACAATATTCTTCAGTAACCTCAACAGCCTATCTACATACGACATTGACATTTTTTCAGACCCTTAAGCACTGTTTGCTTCTTTCTCAAACCCTTGTGATATGCAGGAATGCTCTAGGCACTGAACAAGTCAAAAATCCCTCCTGGTATTTGCTTGAGTATTTTCATTGAGAGATTTTCCTTTAATCAAAATAAATAGTCTGTTTCATGCCAAAAGTGATCTTATTGACAGATCCTAAAAATGTTAAATGAGCAACCTGTTCTGTAAATGTTGCTTTTCTAATTTAAAATCATTACAGCACTGGAGCATTGACATGGTGTTATTTGTTATAATTTCTTGTTTGGTTAGTGTAAGTTATTGCTGTGATTTCTTCTTTGATTTTAGCTTTATTTAAAATCATTAGCAAGCATTTACATTTATATTTACAATCCTCACAGTGAACCAATACCTGGAAGTGATGGAAACCAATACTGTTTAAATACAGGTTTTGGCACTTGCTAAATTAGATATCATAACTTTTCAATATTCAACAGATTCACGTTTCTAAGTTAGTTATTTAATAGATTTATAATTTCTCTTAGTATTCAGCTATTTCTATTTTTTTCTGTGTTAATTCATGATATGTGTAATGAACAATGAAGCAATAATCATAAAATATAGTGAATAACTAGGTGACGTAGCATATGGATAATTAGACCACAGCATTTTAGGATAAAATCTTTGGATTTTAAACTTTGCTATATTTCCAAGAGAAGTCAGAACCCATGGTTTTGCACTCTGATTTTTTAAAATATATTTTGATTTAAAACACATAGAAATCACCCTATAGCAGAAGTATTACTGAGCAGAGCAAGATCATGATAATTTCATAAAATATAAAAATTAATTACACAGATGTATAAAGAAAACTCCATTTCATAGATGGAGTGTCCACTGCCTCTTATCCATATGTTACGCCTTGATTTTATGTAGAAAATTTCAAGAATTTGCTTTGGAGGCAGATCTAAAACAGAGTTGAAGACCTTTATGGTTACAGTATTGTTAATTAACCTTTGTGCCTTCTGAAATCTTTCCTCAATTCATGTTTAATTTCAGCTTCACGGAAAATGAACTGTTTTAGTTTGGGGTGCAGATAAGTAACATTATCATTGAAATAGTTCAATTCTGAGGTAATCCAGTTTCATTTATTTATATGTAGAATAAATATATCAGTGATAAATAACATTAATGAAGGCAAGAGTCTATCACAATCTCCTTTTCTGCAAGCAGTAATTAAAAGAGCTCAAAACATAGCCTTGAAAATTTGAGTCTCTTTTATAGTATTTGTGTCCAGACAATAGGAATGACAACGCATACACATTTATTGATAGACAGTTAGCATTATAAAACCAGAAATTTAATGATAATTGATGCATATGCACCATTTCTATATATTCTGGAGGAAAAATAGTCTAAACATTAAACTTATTTATTTTTAAAACCTGACAATATCATCATATTTTTTTCTCCCAATGTGAATTTTTCTTGTTTTTCCAGTTTCTAATGGAACCTTTATTCAACATAGAAAGTTTTCATTTGAGTATTTATAATACTTCAAATAATGAAATTTAGCATTTAATCATATAAGATTAATCTGTACAGCCACCCCAATTAAAAATAAAAAAACAAAAACCAAAACAACCCAGCAACAAACACCTCAACAAACTAGAATCAACAATACAGTAGACTTAGGTTTTTATTTTTCTAAAGACAAAACATAAATTATCCATCTTTAGAAATACAGAATACACTAAAATACACCAAATAGTATTTACTTGTTAAGGTCGTGGTAGATCTCCTTCCATATTTCTTATTGTTTCACTGTTACAAACTTTCCTGAAGGCTTCCTATTTTCATAGTCGTTGTGATGAACCCTACAACTGCTATTTGCTTTTTTTTTTTTTCATTCCACATTGGTCTATGTCTAATATTTTAAGAAATATGTGATCTCTACCATGAAATGAAAGGATAGTAGGTGTCCAGTCATCTCCAGGAAAGCAGGGCTTCATCACGTGTAATGTTGACTTCAGAAGAGAAATGTCATCACTCCAAACACCCTCCTGCTTCCCTCAGCTGAGCGTGATGTCATCACAAATCCAAAAGCTAGCCCCATACAAGCTATTATAAAGAAAAATAATTCTTTCTCAGTGAATATCAGTACACCGTGAAATCAGAGATATTTATGGCCTGTTTTGGTTGTTAGTTTTGTTTTGGTCTCATGTAATTCCACACGTATGTTTTAGGATTTCATAACTGTCCCCTGTTCTGCAAACAGCTCAGAAGTTGAATACTGAAAAAACATTATATCGTGCTTTAGTTAAACAATATTAAAAAAAATAACTTGCCTTGACTTTCAAAGGCAAAAAGCAAAGGAGTCTCCTTGCTGATTATTCATTAAAGTATTATGCGCAAGCAGTGCACAAGCAGGAAAACGCAGGAAAGCACAGAAAAAGTTTGGTGATGTTTGTGCTCTTCTTAATTCTTTTATTATTTTCTTCTATCTGAAGAGATTTCTAATTCTAATCTCCACTTCATTGCCCAGGAGTATCCAGTAGATTTTAATTTTAGTCTTCAAAACCTATGTTTTAATGACAGCTATGATGGCTAGATGATGCCAAGAGATTTCTGCAAAAATATCTTCGCCAGCCTGGTGTGAACTTCTCGTTATTCTGTCCATACCTTCCTGCAATGGGGAAGACACTCAGATTTTAGTTGCCATCGTTAAAATTAGGCTGGACTGCCTGTTTACTGTCCAGGAGCCTTAGGCAGAGCTCTGATGAGATGTACATGGTTGCTGAAACCCAGGTGTGATCATACCCAGCAACCAAGCTGAGATTTTGTACCTTTATCCTTTCACCGGGAAGCTATTTGTTTCAAAATCCTCAGCCACCTCTCACTGAGATTTACAGAGAGTGAAAACAGATAGGTCACTTACAAATTCCATGGGAGGTACACCTGCTCCCCATTCCTCCAGTGTTAGAGATGCATTTCTAAGGGCCTGGGGGTGTTTACACACTGCCACCTGCTGCTTTGATCTCCTTGATCTGGGTTTGCTCTGCTCTCAGCAGCACTGCTGGTGATCTGCTCCTCTCCGCCTCTTTCTGCTCGTCCTCCTGCAGTTTGATCCAGAGCCCAGTGGAGTCAAAGACTCCTAAGATTTCCTTTGGCTTCAATGGATTTTGGAGTCTGCCAGATACATAATTAATTTATTTCAATGGGCTATGAATCAGGCTTTTTGTACTGCCAGATGTATAATTAATATTTCAGGATGGATTCCAGGTATCTTGCTGCTTTGTAAGGTTCTTCCTACAGTCTCAGTTCCCGTCTCCCATGTAGTAAGGTCATAAATTAAACATTTAAATTCTTAAAAGAACAAGCAAACCAATACAATTAATAAAACCATGATTTGATGCTTTTAAATATCTATCAGTTCCATAAGAATAATACCTCAAAGGACATTGCAGTCTCAAGACCAATAGCTTTTTCATCCCAAAGTTCTCAAACTAGGCTTCTTTTTTCATCATCTGATAAAATACATCTTTGACTGCAGTTTAACAATTTTTTTATAATTTGAGGGAGAATTTCAAGTTGTTTACATAGGAAAAAAGCACAGGTGAATTTGCTCAGATTTTCGGGTAACACCAGTTTTATGCATTGCTTCAAAAATCTTTCTTACGTTAATGATTAAAAGTGGTCAAGCAAGGCAACTGGAGTATTATGTTCTTCTGTAAGGGCTTGTCCTGTAATTACATTCCTTTTCTATTCCCATGCAAGCAGCTTTTTCTTTCTTTCATGTCTTACATAGACTTCAAGACAAGCCTACCATATTCTTGCCTGCTAACAGACCCTCACTCTTCAAAACAATACAGTCCACAGCCTACAGCTCCCACTGTTTTTGCTAATGCATCCTCTCACCTTTTTAGTCCAAAGCAAATTTCCAGTTTCCCCAAGCATCATTTTACACCAGAAAAATGTCTGCTCTAGCCTTATGAATTAAAAGTCCACTTAAAATAAGCATACTGTTAAAGGACACAAAGGAACTTGGCTGTATTCTAATTTTATTTCATGACATTGTTACTGCTTTCTCAGCAAACTGACATGTAAAAATCAGTGGATATTTGAGATAATTAAGAAGTAGCAAAACTGTTTTGTGAACTCACCAAAACAGTATTTTTCTTTCACTGACCTCCTACCCGCCTGTCTTTCAGCTGGATGACCTGGACTGGTTTTCTTTTTGGTTATGTTTTGTTTTGAGGTTTTTTTAGTTTCAGATAAATTAAAAATATTTGCAAAGCTGTGCTCTGAAGTTTCAACAAGTATTAGAAAAGAAATGGCATTGTGTTGTATTTCCATTGATGATTGTTCCTGATTCTCACATGACGGAAAATTGTATAGAAAGACTAACAGAAACCAGTTCTGATGAGCCTTAAAGATGTGATCAACTTAAAAAGGAAATCTGAACAAAAGCTTTGAAATTCACTGTGGGAGCTTGCTTTCCAACAGTAACTTTTTTGATTTCAGTAGAAAACCATGAGCCTCATAAGTTAATTTCTTCAAAAATGGTTTATTTTTATTTAATGAGGGCAGCTCCTAAGCAATGAATGATCATCTTAATGAAATTCACAAACTGATTCAGGAATCACCAATTTTTGAAAAACATGGAAGAAAGGGTCAAGGAAAGGAAGCGTTTCCTGATAATACTATGCTTTATGTTACGTGTATGAAGTACTGCCTGCTAACTTTTGAGAAACTGGGAGGTCATCAAAAGATTCAGCTACTGAAGCTCTCAAATTTTGCTTTAAATCTTTTGGCAGTTGCTATTAACTTGTGTTTTCTGCTGCTCTGTGCTTCAAATAGACAATGTACAAAACATTCAGAGCTCTTACTGATGCTTGAGCATGAATCTTACCCAATTCTGCTTTTTCTCTAAGCTTTAAAGAAAAGTTGTTGACACAGTTTAGCAAAAACACTTAGACTCTTAGATATCACTCTGCTTCTGAATAATCTTTTTAGTGTAGAGATCAAAAGAAAAGCTTTCATCATAGATCTTGAATTGGACTCTAATCAGTGTAAGAGTTCCATAAGCTTCAGTGCAAGACCTTTTCATTTTTCTCGTGTGAAGATCAATTAGATCATAAGCTTTTCAGAACAAACATCAGATTCTTTCGGTGTTTACTGTACTAAACAATGCAAAGCACCACAGTTTTGGCTTCAAGAAAACAAACTGTAATTGACATGTTTGTCTCAGAGTATGGAAAGATCAAAACCAGTGAACTACTTTCACTGCTCAACTATGTAAATTGTATCAAGACTAAACTAGCCATAGTCAGCCCCACAGATCAGGATGAGTGCACAGGTGTTAGATGCTCTTTTAAATGTCACACTCTTATTTTCAGTTTACATAGGCAAAAATAGTTTGCCTTCTCTTTGATTTTAAAAAGGCAGTGTATTCTTTTTCCTCCATGAAAGCACAGAGTTCTTTTTATTTTTAGCATAAGTGGGTAGGAAAGGTATGAGGAAAAAGCTGCCATGCCAGAGTTTTGCTAAATGATATCTTTGGGAGGAAATATGACTACACCTTTTATCTTTTCCCCTAATGCACAAAATCCTTATTAACCATATATGATGAGGCAGTGTGTGGCAGGAATACTTACTATAAATAATATCAATTGCACATTTGGAAAACTTATTCAAACATTATTTGAAGCCAGTGGGGATCTTTCCATTGATTTTTAAAGGGTTAGAAATCAGCCTTTAGCCTTGCTTTCTGCTCATGAATCATTCAGAAGCCAATCCTGATGTCTAGGTATTTGTAAGTATTGGACAAATAGTTTGGACAAGCAACTTCTGGTCTACGGGCTGTTTCCAAAATGTTAATTTTGGCTGTTTGCTGTTCAGTATTCATAATGTGTGATTAGTCATCTACATCATCATGATATTACATCTCTCTAGTTGACAGACTCCAACTATCTAAGCTATAGCATCTATCCATTTGCATTCTTACAATGGAGCAGCTCATTGTTGTAGTATATGAATGAATAATGAATAGCAAATGTTGAATAGTGAATAATGAATAATAAATAATTTATGTACTCTGGTAAGATTTTTAAAACAAATATTCACTCATGCTAACGTCTGTGAAAGTTCTGGATTTGAGAACATTTTCACTAATATTCAGCAACTGCAACAGGATTTTGGAGTAACATGTGAAAACAAATAATATTTATGATTATATTTTTAATGGAAAATTAACTCCTCTTTTTTTAAAGTTTTCAATGAGGTCTGCAGTATGAAAAAGGAAGGAAACTACATTATTGATAGGAAAAGGGGTCAAGGGCTTTTTTAGCTTCATTGCTTTTCTTCTACTCGGAGGCATGCTGGACTTGAGGGAGTAATGATGGGCCATATTTTCTTCTTGACGTCTTCTGAGTTAAGTATGTCCTCTGATTTAACATTCTACTACCTAGACTATACCTCATTAGCTTGGGAGAATCAATATAAATACTGCAACAAGACAAAAAAAAATTAAATTACATTTCTTTTGAATCATTTGCAGCATGCGATATAAGCAACTCTCAAGATATTTAAGCCTCTTATTCAGCATCATCACCTTGCTCTTAGTTCCTTTTATATTCATAGTTGCTCCTAGTGGTTTTTTCCTTTCTCTGGTTTTCTTTTCCTGTATTTTTTTTTTTGTTTTGTTTTTTGTTTTTTGTTTTNATCCTAGGTCTTTGGATCTTTTAATTATATTTATATGATGTCACTTTTCTACTTGTTCACTTTCTTTTAATTTTCTCTGTTTTGGTTTATTTATTTTTTTTTTTTTTTGATTCTCTCATTGCATTTAGTCACCATCAGTGCTTTGCATTTTATTTTATTAACATATTCTTTATTATTTTAATTAATCACTCACTTGTACACAGCTTCTCTTTTTTTCTTGCCCATCTTTTTCCTCACCACATTTTTTTTTGACATATCAACCAAATTGTCTCTGGCAAAAAAGTGGCAAGTGGTTCTGATGTAAACAGAACACTTCTTGCAAACCTTGTAACTCACTGCATATTATCAATTACATGTTTCTAATGCTCAGAGATCTCTTCCTACCCTTTTCTGCTGCAAATCTTTTATTTGTCATTTTCTGTAATTGATTTGATCCAGGGCTCATTTCCAATAAATTTTGCCTGGCACTTTCTTTCTCACAAGGCTATTATTTTTCTGAATACTTATATTGTTCTGAACATAAACTGAGAAGCCTCCTCCACATACAACTTCAACCTCCTGTTCTGTTATAATCTGACAATTAAACCAAAACAAGATAAATTATAAGAGAACGACTAAGAACTAATCCCTAAGTCAAATCAATGCCTGGCTTAGTGAGAAACCACTGCTGCGGATTTAGAGACATTTGATGTTGAATAACATCATAATTAAATCCTGTCCATTAGACATAATTAAATCTCATTAGTAATGTGGCAATACAAAATATCTTTTGATTCTCCAGCCTGAATGTGTCACAGTCTATTACTCTCTGACCTGGTTCTTTTACAATGTACTAGGTCTGGCTGGGATAGGGTTAACTTTCCTCCTAGCAGCCTGTACAGTGCAGAGCTTTGTGATGGTAGCCAGAATAGAATTCCTGACACACCAGGGTGTTGGCTACTGCTGAGCAGTGCTGGTACAGCATCGGTGCTGCCTCTCCAGCCCAGAACACACCATTCCCCAAACCTTCCCAAAGGTCCATAGGGTGATGATGGGCAAGAGGTAAGATGGGAAGGACACAGCCAGGGAAACAGATACAAACCAACCAAAGGGACAGTCCGTGCCATATGACATCAGGCTGAGCAATAAAAGATAAAAGTGTGTATGTGTGTAAGACATTAATTATTAAGGAATCTGTCTTCCAAAGCAACTCTTACGCCACTTGAGGCCCTTCTCAGGAAGTGGCTGGATATCACCTGCTGATGGAAGTAGAGAAAATTTTTCTTTGTTTCTGCATGTGACTCTTGCTTTCATATTTTTTCTTTATCATTTTTTTCTTTTTTGCCTTTACCTTGACTCAGAACTTTTTAATCTCATTTTCTTGCCTTGTACTGCTGAGGAGGTGGAGTGTGAGAGCAGCTTTATGGGCACTCATCAGCCAGCCAAGGTCAACTCATCACATAGATATTCCACACGACAGGAGTTTAATATTTGAATACCAAATTTACTTCTTTGAAGATATTTGAAGCTACATGGGGTTTTGATTTAACAAAGTGATACAGCAGCATACTGAAATCACAATGCAAGCATGATATAAAAATTGAAGTATACAGTTGGAACACAATATAAATTTGATTCCCATTTCCAGTCTCTGTGTTTCCTTTCACCTCATTGGATGAGTGAGCCAGCACAGTCCTTCAAATCAGGAGTAAAGATGAGCCCAGGAAGAAGGGACAGGTGGAGGGAAGGCAGTTTAAGATTTTGTTTTTGCGTTTCATTATCCTAATCTGGTTTGATTTCTAATTAATTAATCCAACTTTCCCAAGTTAAATCTGTTTTGCCCATGACCGTAATCGGTGAGTGTCCTCTCTCTGTCCTTGTCTCAAAACACGACCCTTTTGTTACATTTTCTCCCCCGTGACCTGTGAGGATGGCAATGATAGAGCAGTTTTGGTGAGCACCTGGCATCCAGCCACGGTCAACTGTCCCAGCTGGGGACTATACAACACTAAAAAAAGAAATAAAACCAAAACAAAAAGCACCCCCTCAAAAAGAAAAGATTAAAGAGGAGCTTACCACCTATCTTTGGAAATTCTCACTTTTTAACAGTGTCAGCATCCAAGTAAAATCAAAGAGTTTGTAATTTTTTTGCAGTTAATTGTGTTTATAAACAGTAATTCCCAGTAGAGACTGAAAACGGCAACAAGTCAAAGGTTTAATCAAGATGATCTTTGATTTTTTTGTAGGAGCAGCACAATTTTTCTATAAACTGCATTTAAATTTACCCATGGCTGGCAGAAGATATACTTGGAACTTTTACATAACTTCTTTTTCCCCTTCTGTCTTAGACAAGCAACTGTTTCAAGAGGAGAGGAGAAATTTCACCTGATTGTTTTCCTGAGATGCAGCTCCTTTGTATATTTGTCACCCCAGCTAAAGGAGGGTTCTGAGCTACAGTGTTCAGTATGACTTTAGGAGAAACATCGCTTACAGGAAAAGATAGAAAGTACTGGAACAAATCTTAAGACACTGAGAGGAATCTTCAAACACATATGAAAGTTGGTGAGGGAAGGAAGATGAGAAACTGTCCAAGTCATATCCTTTCCAATTAGAACCAAAAGCAAAGGGCTTAAAGTGTAGCAAGACCAACACATTTCTGTTGATGAGGACAGTCAAGCAACAAGGGACAGCAACCTCCTTGGGAAAACTATGACGTTCTCACATGAACAGACACAATATAATCATTTTTAAACCAGGTTAAATACATATCTGTCAGGAATGTTACAGGCATATTAAGTCTTCATGAGGCTAGAAGTAGATGAAGATGGCATCTAACAAGTTTTTTTAGAACAGTTTTCTATGACTCTGTAACAGAAAACTTCGTTTCTCCAGAATTGAAGCTCAGGTATGCAGCTCCTGATGTGTTTTACATTATTAGTTCAGAACCAAAAGGTGCCACAGCAGTGGGAGCATGGAATAACTGTTGAACCTGTTTCCTTTCTGAGTCGGGGTTGGGTCTTTGCTGCCATGGCTTAGGGAACGTTCCCCTGGCAGATCCCTGCGTAGATCAGATATTACCTAGAGAAGCATTTGTTATGCCAATATGGATATGCTGAATGGATACATTTCCTTTTTAACTACACTAATCACCTGAGGATTTATAGACAACAAAGGGAAATAGACACACAGAGCATATGATTCATCTGACCTACTTTAGATATCTATTTAAGGAAGTAAATTCTGTCCTTAAAACACCGATTAATCTCCAAAAGAGCCAGTAGGATTTCTATCTCAAATGAAAATGCCTTAAATGAGATTCCCATCCACTTTTGTTAACCTCATGATGGCAAGGGTGATATGAGTACTGTATAAAGAAGAATAAATGATACAGTTATAGATAGGATGTTTGTTCCATGATAGTCCTGATGGACAAAGTAACTATCGTCACAGATGGGCAATTTATTTGAGGTCTGTAGCGCATTTTGAGATGGCCTGACTCAGAGCAACAGTGTTCTGCAACTTCAATATGTTTTATAGAAAGTTTAAATACTTTTCTCATTTATCTTCTCTCATCATATACACAAACTTTCACAGATAAAAATGACAAATCTCAGACTGCATCCGGCTACACTCTATAAAGGTTGAGAAGCTGTTTCACTGTACAACCATTGCAACCTCACAATTGCAACAGAGAACCTTATGAATTGAAAGAAGTAAAAATGAAAAGAATTCAAACATCTTAGAACTGAATTGCTAACTGCATAAACCTCACTGAATTTTGAGGTGGTTTTCCTGATTTGTATTATAATAGATTAGATCTATAACTGCCAAAATTTATGTCCCTCTTCTCTACATTAAATAATATGTACTCATAAGGAAGACAAGATGTTATTTTTTTACTTCTTACAAATCAATCAAATAATGTTTTACTTATTTACTTTCAGCATGGACATAACACATTTTTTAGATTGTTAGCAAGAGAAATAATATATCTTAGATCAACTTCCCAAACAGACTTTTTTTCATTTCTGTGTTACAAATACCACCATTCTGGAGAAATGAAGTGCTAAATAGAAATTTATATCTTTCCTGTAAAATAAACAAACAAACAAACAAACAAATAAATGAATGTGTATAAACTACTTGCCTAGAGCAATTAACAATTGGAATTTTACAAAGCTGTTTCAGGCAATGTAGAGGCTTCATGGTTCACTTTCTGAGATCAGATCCCAAATACAGTTGTGTTCAAATAAAATAAATTGCAGAGGAGATCTTCTAGAATTTCATTTTAAAGGAAGATTGACGAAACATAAATGATTTCCAGATGTTACAGAGTGATGATGCTTATTTTGTATTTAGCACATGCTGCATTAATAATTATTAGTTAAAATATAGCACTCTCCCTCTCTTTGAAATGATATCTCTTCTGGTTCTCCAGGATGTAACAGAATTGGATCCTTAATCTCCTGTGAAACTGTAATGGTACCTCATCTTGTCCATACAAAATGAATAGAACTATATCAGCAAATATACCAATTGGAAAATAAGAGAATATACAAAAAAAAAAAAAAAACAAAAAAAAAACCCCACAAAAAACACACACAAAAAAAAAGTAAATTTTATGACATCAGCAGAGAAAATATTAGGAAACCATTTCTGATGCATTAATCGTATTTAGAGTGATGCAGAGGTCATTGTAATCAAACTTCAGCATTTGCATAACATTGAACTTCAAGGCTACTTCAGAGGAGAGATTGAAAAAAACAGTTAGCTTAAACATAAAATGCTCATTGAATAGAATAAAAAAATAACCACAGACCCTACCATCCATTTCAATGTGTAACATGCAAGTGCAAATTGTGATTCCTGCTAAGATTCTACACGTGAGATGATACCAGTGGCAGTATCCAAGAGAACATACATATCACTGACATTACACAAAAAGGTTCTGTGTTTCTCCAACCAGAAGTTTTTTTAATATCAGGATCATATTCAGCATCCACCACTAGTTTCCTATGCCATTCTCATTTCCTCAGATGAAGTGTAGTGCAAATTGACCTGAAGTAGATACTGAATGCTGTCATTTTCTACAGAGCATTGCTTATGACCATACATTGTTCTTTTCTCTTTATATAAATTTCTGTTTGGATATAGCTGATAATTAACCTTTTGACATACACCTCATAACCACCAGGTGCTCCTTTTCTGCAGTTACATCGTAAACATATCAGTTGCCAGTTTCATATATTGCAAGTACTGAATTTATTCAGTTTGGGCCAGAACCTGAAGCTGCTGCCATTTCAGTACCTTCTTCAACCAAAACATAAGATGATTGCAGGAATGGTTGTTTGACCAGCTGAGGACTGCACAGAAACTTGTAAGGAGTTTTATTGCCTGAAATTACATGATTTTGCTTTATACATTTTTCATAAAGCTTTAAAGAACTTCTGTGCCAGTAACTCAAAAATATTACTTATTTGATTAGAGTAAGTCCACTAGAGCCAAGTTAAACATTAATGTTGGAGATGAATCTGATGAGGAGTGTAGAGTGCACAAAGGAAAGGCTTCAATGGTACATAAAGTACTTCTGTAAGTATAAAAACAGCAAGATGATGAGTACGGAAAATGTGTGCCAGTTGCTGAGTGGACCGGGGACCCTGGTGACACATTGTGTGGAAAAGGCTGAGGTACTGACAGCCTTCTTTGCCCCAAACTTCACCAGTAAGACTGTTCTTTGGAAAGCCAAGACCCCGAAACCAAGGTAAATCTGGAGCAAGAAAAGCTTAGACACTGGTCTAGATTGAATTTAGTTACATGATCTAACCCAGCAGACCCAGACCTGACTTTTATTTTATATCATATGTATCACAAATAGTAGAGATATTTAAAGACACTGTGCCAGAAACCAACTTTAATAGTCACTGATACTGATAAATTAAATTGTTACTGTACAGATATCATCTTGTGATTGATGTGATATAGGTCCTAGGTTTTTAATTGAACATTGCAGCTTTCTCACAAAAAATATGCAAGTTGTAATTAATTAACTTGCTACTATCTTTACGTCAAAACATTGGAGCAAAACATATGTCTTTACTGAAACCTTTCAAGACTTGTAGACAGCACAGATTTTTAAAATAAACTTAACCCTATATTCTACAAGAAGTGGGGATAATTAAATCCTTGGCTGTTTAGAACATATTTTTAAACAGAATTTAATTCCAAATTGAAAATCAACATCTACCGTGTACCTTCAATTTCTGAGGAAAGAAGTGTTTCCATGGTATCATAAAACGCAAACACCGGAGTTAAATTTCATTTTAAACTTAAATTGCTGGCTATTTATTGAAAAAATTGATTACTAACATAAGAAATATTTTACTAATATTTGTTATAGATTTCAAATTTTTTTCCAAGTCAGAGTTTAAAACATATTTATCCAGTATTCTGGGAACATTGATTGTACAATAGTTACAAACTGTCCCAGATTCATCTTGACTCAGACAAGCTACAGCACTGGAGCCTTTCCCCTGCTTAGCATTGCCTCTGTTAGTTGTGTGCCTAGTTGTTGTGAGGAGAGGATGTCTTTGGTAGTGTAGGGATAACTCATCAATACCACTGGTTCCTCTCAATCAGCCTGTGGTTCATTGCTTTTTAGCAATGAATAGTATGTTAAAGGGAATTTATTTTGGTAGTGAGGGAGCTACAGGGGTTTATTATAAACTTCAGAGTGGCATCAAGCTGGGTGGAGAGGTCAATACACTGGAGGGAAGGAATGCCATCCAGGGGGGCCTGGGCAGGCCTGACAGGTGGGCTGATGGATCCTCACAAAGCTCAACAAGGCAAACTGCAGGGTCCTGCACATGTGCAGGGGCAATCCCAATTCCAGCTACAGGCTAGGCAGAGAATGAATTGAGAAAAGCCCTAAGGAAAAAGACTTAATTTTGTAAACTTCTGCAGATTTATTGAACTATTAATTTGAAACCCTTGCATGTGGTCAGAAAAGTAAAAATAACACTAAAAAACACCCAAAAGAGACTGCCCTTACACTTCTATTACTTTATTATCTATGTGTACGTGTCCTGGAGAAAATGTAAAGTTAATTTATGGTAGCCACACAATTTGTCTTTTGAAATCTTCAGATCACAAACCTTACCCAGAAGCATGAGACACAACTGTAGAAAAAAGCTGGGCCAATGAAGCACCCTGAGTTCTGTATGCGTGTTGCTAGCTTGAAAATCAGCACGTTTGAACCAACAGATATTGAACTAATGATATTGAAGCTATTGCTTCTACTGGAAAAGCGCAGTACAGTCACTGATGTTCTTCCTAGAAACTGTGCACTTTCTGGAAAATAGGAGATTTTGGAGCATCTCAAGAAAAAAAGGGAGCAGAACACAAGACAGCCACCTTCTCCATGGAGAAGGAAAGCCTGGGCTCCCAATGCATGCTTGTTCTCCCATGTGTGAAAAAGAAAAATTAACCACTTTTGGAATTGTCTTTTTGTGCTTGCTTACCGAAGGGGTTTATTAAAGGCATCTAATTTCAGAAGACTTTGAAAGCCAAATGAACTGAAATGGCTCTAGACTTATTTAAATACAGAGAGTAAATTTTGGAGTTTGAAGGACCCTGATGATATGCCCACGTCTATTGTAGATTTGTTTCCAGCTTTCAAAATGTTTGTTGTTCCTGGTTTGTGGCCTTCACTTGCCTAAGTTTTTGGTTACCCAGTTGTGTCATGAAGCTTCCTCCACAACTGGGAGATGGACAGATTTCTTTTAACATTTCTTTATTTTTTATCATTTATGCTAAAGATTATTTTGGTGCTTCCTTTCCATTGTGTATAACAAAAATTGCAAACAACTTTCATGACTTACCAAGTCTATGAGCTGATGCTTGAATGTCATCAAAAATTCAATCATCTTTTATGTATTTTTGACTCACAAAACTTCTTCTTCATTACTATTTCAGACTAAAATATTGGTCAGCCTGCCTGACATCCCTTTGTGAATATCTATTACTCTAGCTCATACCTAAAAGACAGCCCTTACTTTCTCCTCATGAAAACTACCTTCTGCTTCCTTTCCTCAATTTTGTGGAGCCTCTTGCCTTTCACTCAAACCAAATATCTCAAAATCTGTCCTTGAAACTCACAACCTGGATGTGTTTCTTCTCAGTGTAATTTCACTACTTTCTGAATTTTGCAGGTTATGTCTCTCTTTTTCTTTAGCGATGTTTGCCTTCCTTATCCAACCAAGCTACCTAAGTAGCTTTTTATACCACACTTCCATTTGTCTTGACAATTGATTCCTATTTATATCCATCTAGAATTAATCTTCTTCCCAGTGATATTTTTTTGGCAATGTCACTCCTTTTTGCATACCTGTAGTGTTCCTTGCTTTGCCTGTTACATCAAGCATGAAATATTTATTGTTTCTTTCAAAGTTCTGCTCCATTTATCCTCACTTGATCATCATTTCTCATTTAAAAAGTCACATCCCCATGCCATTATGTCAACCTTCCTTCCTTCCTTATTAGTTCAATTTTTAAATACTGCCTTTCCTTGGAGTCTATTGGGTTTGCATAGCAAGATTTTGGTAGTGAGGGAGCTACAGGGGTGGCTTTTGTGAGAAGCTGCCAGATTTTCCTGTGTTGATGTCCTGCTTCTTGCCAGGACAGGGTTCATTTTTGGGGTAGCCAGGAGGTTAATTTTCCCAAGTTGAGTCTGTTTTGCCTGTCACAGTGATTGGTGAGTGATCCCTCCCTGCTCTTATATTTATCCATGAGCCTTTTGTTATATTTTCTGTTCCTCCAGCTGAAGAGGTCAGTGATAGAGCAGCTTTGGTGGGCATCTGACATTCAGCCAGGGTCAACCCATAAGAGAGAGGAACTTCATATAAATGTGATCAAGATTGTCAGTAAGCGCCTTTGATACTCTTCATCTTCGTGATCTCTATTTAAAAATCTGCTGATGAAGATGGCTAAATGATACCCTTTTTTTGTACTTCTCTGTCTTATTGTTTGCATTTTTTTCCTGTATTTTATTTTTGAATTACAGTGTGTATGGATTAGGAAGTGGATGGTTTGCCCATCCTGTGTTTCTAAAACACCTGTAACATCAGAGTCCTAGCAATCCCAGGCAAGATCTGAACTATTGCCTAATTGATAACATATATCGGAAGGAAAACAAAAGTACAAACACTCAACTGTTTAGAAGCTGGGAGACAGAGACATTGTAGTTTTTTTCTAGAAATCCAGTCAAAATCTCAGAAATTCTGCTCCTACATATGGGTAGACCTGGTATTTGGGCTGAATAAAGGATTTAAATGCATATTTTGTAGTTAAAGACATATGGAGACCACAAAATAGCACATCTGTGCTTGAGAAATCTGCAGTATTCCAGACTGGAATGAGAAGTCTGCATTACATTTTCTATTTGGAAACTAGACACTTCATTGCCTGATGGGACTCAAAGTTCACAAAAATATTAAACTATTAAGTAATTAGATTGAGACCAACAGCACCCTTCACACATGTTAAGAAAAGAGTATTAGCTTTCAAAAATATCAGTTTCCAGAAGAAACCTCTTGAATGCTCTTGTTCCAGAATCTCTGCAATCTTACATGACCAGTAATAAACCTGCAATAAGATTCATTTGCCTTGACAGCCATAGGGAAACATACAAAATATGTGTCAAGGGCTATGTGCTCTGACAGCTGTTTTTTTCCAGAATCCTAACTACATTAAGTATTTTAAGAGATTAGGTTTTTTTTTCATATATACCAATGTGCGGCTTTTCTAGGCCTTTATAAAATTCTGATGTCAACCACTTCTCTTGCCTGCCTGTAATCCCTGTGTCCTAGCTAATCTAAAAGTAATTCCCACATGGCAGCTTCCAAGATAAGGATCTATGCCTTAATTTCTGTATCCTCTGAATAAATTTATCCTCAATTATCTTGACTATTCTTATGTGAGCTCTTTGACTTTGTGTACGCTATTAAAGCATACTTATACTCCAATAAGCAATCTGTAAGAAATATATAATTGGATTCTCTGTGTGTTGTCTCTCATTAACTCTGTCTTAAGTGTACTCTGTTGACAAGACTTTTAAAAAAACAAAAACCTATTCTGACAGTCAACCTTGCAAATTCGTCCTTAGATCTGCAAGTCAAATTCTGACACTATTTAAATTCTACAAGTGGAGTTTTGTTAATAATGTCTTGATTATTTGTGAGCACCAAAAAAAAAAAAAAAATAACCACCAGAAAATCCACCAGCCACCACCCTAGTTCATATTCTCACAGCTTTATAGGCACTGGAGTATGGTGCTAAGAAGAATGAAACAGTAAATATACCGTCAGTAATATAAGCACATCTCTGCATAAATAAGTAAGTGTAAATCATACTAACTACATGGAGGAATGCAACATTTAAATGTAAAAGAGCTGTCATTTTAAACATACTCAGTATTTCAGAGAGAAAATTTAGATATTTGTTCATGTTCACTATGAAAGTAACAATTTTTATGTGACTGTTTTGTAGCACTACCTTGCCACAATAGTAAACCACCCTGTTATGTTACATAAAATACTCTCTTTTTTCAGTAATATTTTTGAAAGAAGATGTGTGCATGGGCAAACTTGCTTTATCATATATATTACGTAAATTATGTACATAATATCACAAAAAAAATAAACTGATAAAGACAGAATTTAAAATCCAGTTTCGAACTTCCTTCTGTGTTTTAAAATGCCAGCTGCTGCTGGCAAGGTCTAAGCAATCATCCATCCTTACCCAGTCCTCAGTACTGCTGGGTCTGATCCAAACTCAAGCTCAACACAGAACTGCACTAGGGCTGTGCAGCCTTGCTTGTTTCCTGCAGGGATTGCTTTGGCTGCTAAGGAATGGGTGGAGCTCTGCATATCCTAGTCCATCTCCCTTCCCATGTTTGATTCTGGCATGACCCTGATATGCCCCACGCCAAGGAATGGGGTAACAGATTGTCTGTAAGGGCATTTGTCCAACAGAATTTTGTGTGGCTTAACAAGGATCCCCCTCAGCTCTTTCTATCCTGTTTTCTTTCAGGTCTGTGCTACCTTGTTAAGCAATTCTAGTTTTAATGAACTTTTCAGTATCTTTTAAAATTATTTTTTAAACTAAGGTATGTATATGTACGTGTTCAGGTATGTTTTCTGTTACACTGTACGTACAAGTAGATGAGCTAATGCACAACGTATCTGTTCTCACTGTCACTGAGGTACTTGGAATAGATTCTAATGCCATAATTGCATTCATTCATATAGTTTCCAGTATCCTTTTGTTGTGATTTATAATACCCTATCAAGTATGATACTTTAGTGTCTCCTGCATTTGTTTCCATTCTTTCCACTGGGATCAGCTGTCAGATGAGATTCTCATTAAAGGTTTTGGTTGTATTTAACACTTCTAACGCAAGTGCTTTGGGGGAAATCTTACACATGAATCTATGTTTTCCCCATTAGCATTTTAGATTATTAAAAAAGGTGAGGTTTTGGGGTTTTTTTATTATCTATTTCAATGTCTGTTTATTAAATGTCCTTTTATTAACTTCTATACTATGAATAAACTTTTCTGGTAATTTTGATTTTTTTTTCCTAGTGGAGATGAATTGTAATTATTTTTAATATCGTCTCTAATTTGTCTCCATGTTTAAATGTTAATCCTGTAAGATATAGACTGAAAATATTTTTTCTTCTACTGTCAAGAAGATAGAGCTTATATTATAGTCATTATTTCATTATTTAAACCTTATGTTTGCATAGTACTTGCTTTGATTTCACAGACTCTACTAACGCCAAAATGAGATTAGCTTGGCAGTACTTGTTAATGGTAGAAACCCTAAATTCTTATAATTGTTTTTTTCCTTCTCTCCTAAAATAAACAAAAACTAAAAAAAACCTCTCTTTGGATGAAAAGCAGACTGGATTGAAAAAAACTCAAAAAATTGTTGCTAGTTTCAGTGAAGTCAGAATTTTGTCTTTGTTCCCTTTCACCCTGTTCTATCTTTTTATTCCAAAAGAGCCTAATCCAGAGTCATCAGAAATCACTGTAAAGATTCTTGCTGATATCATTTGGCTAAAAAAGTTCAATATGGTTTTGTGGGTGTCATTTAATATTTACCTCAGCTGATCACCAAGGAAAGGTATGGAGGAGGCAATGTGTCTTACACATGTATATGCACTAAAGTTCACATTCTAAACTTTAGGTTATAGGATTATTTGAGATTAAAATATGAACTGACTGCAGGTGAAATGCAATCACACTCATAAGAACCTGGTGGCTGGTAACACCCTGGTGTCCTGCCTTGATTTTTAGGGGAAGAAGAAAATTACACCGTGCTCAATTGAAAGGACAACTGTGATTTCTTAAATAGAAGGAATATAATTACCCATGCTGGATTTGGACAAGCAATCGAAAATTAAAACTCTGTCTCTTATAAAAGTATCATGGGGCTTTTAACAACCAAAAGTTGTCACTAGCTGGCTTTTATGTGCTCTCTGAAAACAAAGATTGTCTGGCTTTGATAACACATTCATTTTGCATAGCACGGCTCTTAACATTAGATATTTATTTAAAAATATTTTCAGCTGCAATTTTCAGAGAACTGGGATTAAGAAGTGATTTTATCTCTTGCTGAGGGTTATTTGTGCACCCATGTATGCCACTGAAATTAAATCTACATGAGTATTAGACCTACTTTTTAACTAGTATTACAAGATAAGATACTAATTGCTCCAACTCAGTTACTAATACTCCACCTGATATGCAGTTGTGCACTTCAGTTCTTTTCTAGGTACATTTTTTTTTTTTTTAAATAATCAACGGGTATAGTAATTTAGTCCCCAAGTCATTCAATCCCCTTGATTTTAAATACAAATGCCTCTATTCCCTAGGAAAATAGTATTTTCTTATGTCGATTTTAAGAAAAAGAAACCACCTCTTTCTGTCATCAAGCCCCTGTGAGCTTTGCATCCACAGGGGCTTCCTATGGAAGGATAATACATGTACTCAAGCTGTGAAACAGTCTTCTGTAAAAGGAACCTCTTGCATTTTTATTTTCTCAAGAATTTCTAAATATGGTCAAGTGCTGTGTCACTGGCAAGAAACAGAAACGGATGGGACAAGAACTCCATGAGCTTTTTAAAATACAAACTGTTAAGATGAATTCTGAGAAGTATCTTCAATAATGGAATGATGGTTATGCATTGTTAAGGCAGCAGAGAGGTTGCACAGTTAAACAAACAATTACCAGATGACATTTCAGCTGTACAACCGTCACAGGCAGGTTGCTCACTCATATCCATTGTGCTCTGTGGGTTTCTCAGTGCCATGTTGCAAGAGGCAAATTGTGGTGGGATTCTACAGTGGAGACACAGAGGAAAGTATGTTTCAACCACTAAATTTTACAGTTTATCAGCTGGTAACACAGAAACTGTGGGTAGTAGTTCAAAAAAGAAGCCTGACAAGCACAGATGTTCATGTTGAAAATTCTTCGCCAGGCGCATCTGAGAGTTGGAATTGTACAATGCATTTTCTTTTGTAAAGAGACTCTGAGTCCTCCAGTGCTGCCTCAGCAATTGTGTTTCAATGTAAGCTTTCTCTATTTCCCTTTTATCTTTGTTGATTTGGTCTCTTATCTTTCCTCTTGGTTTCCTAAAGGGAATAACCTGTCTGGCAGTACTGCAAGAAATGTTATAACAAAAGACCATACCTGTTGTTTTGATTTCAGACCCAAGAGGATGAATTGGCCCCATACTGCTTGAGTTTTAGTTGAGGATTATTGATGTGTTCATGGGCAGAAAGAGAAAGATGAGTGACACAAGCAATGTTGATTAATTGACTTAGAAACCTGTGTATGAGTTCCTTATAGTTCCTGGAAGTGGCTAATGTCTACAATAAGGTTTTTCCATTTGTATTAATATACACAAAAGGGATACTGTCATAAATATACAAAAATTGAATGAAGGAATGTGTTTTCTTTATGATCTCTGTGTCTAAGGGTTGCAATTGAGCAAGACATTGAGAAATAATAGATAAAAACACAGAATTGCTACTGAATACAAAAGGATGTCCACACTCTAAGAATGGACAAGCTCAAATGATAGGATCAAACACTGATGTATTATCCCATCCAGTTCTTTTGTATTAGAAAAGCAATACAAAGTTTTAACACTATGTGCAATAAACTGACCAAGAATGTTTTTGATGCTAAATATTCCAATGCAATATTAAAAATCTTTTATTTTCTAAAGAGTTGAAACTCTTCACTTTCAGGTTGTTTTGTTTTTGCTTTTGTTTTTTTCAGTTTGAAGTAGCACTGTAGAGTTCAGAGGGAATCAAAAAGGTCCCTTTGAAACAAAAATATCCAATTTGGTATAAATTTGAGTTGGACAGCAGTATCTAAATTGTTCATCTCACCTTCTTCAGACCAACTCCTTGTGACCTCTCAGCAGACATATTTTTTTCTTCATCCATGTCTTACTATTAAGGTAGGTTGGTATTCATAGAGATTTAAGTATGTATTTCTCTCTGAAGCTTACTAACATTTTCTATTGCCTTTACTTCATTACTTTATACTGAAATAGATGAAATAATATAGCTTTCTTTTTAGATTTTCTATAATATTTATTTCATACTGCATTTGTAAATAATAGACTTTGTTTACTGGATAGACATCAAATAATTTCAATGGAAAGTTTTGCTGTGGTTTATAAATTTTTCAGTTTAATAAAGCCCATGCCTTTTAGTTATTAGCTATTTTTTATGTTCTTAATAGCTGAATATAGTAGTTCTTTCTTCTTTTTTTTTTTTTTTTCCNTTGAGACAATAGTCTGTGATGGTTGGGTGTGAGGAAAATATCATTACAGAGCTGTTAGGATGAGAAAGAAAAACATGTTTCACAGACTTCAGGTTAATTAAGGCAAGCAGAATGTAATTACCTACTTCAAGTTTGGCCAAGAGAGCATTATGAGAAATACCATACAATTTTTAATGACCAGTTTTGCTTAGCACCTTGTTTTTGTGTTTTATCTGAAAGATGAGATCTCTAGCCGTAGGGTTCCATCTAACATGATGCCTGGGCAGTACTAATACTGTGAAAAATTATCATCTCCTGTATTACTCACTAATAGTATCTCCTTAAATACGTTAGAGGTCCACAGAGGTCTTCCTTCCATCTGTATACAGACTAGGCTGACCTCATTTAATTCAGAGGTTCTTGTGTGATTACAATTTAAACCTGTTTTTCTGCAGCACTACAGATGATTACATTATCTCTCACAGCCAGCACTCTGAAATGGAGCAGCACTCTAGAAATACACACTTTTGAGGGTAATCTATGGTTTGATTAGCATGGCAGTTCAGGGGCAATGGGGTGCCAGGAGTAACTCTGTAATAACCCTCTGCACTAAACGCTGATAGAAGAGCAGAAGAGGGAGTAGATTCGTCATTGGTGTTTGGGCTTTCTTCCCTGTCATCGAAGCAAGAAGGAGATGGGGGTATAGTGCTACCAAGAATGAATGGAGTTTTGTCTCTATACCCTAAATATTGGCAATCATAGCCATGCTGCCTGTAAAGCAGAGTACTCTGTAGTATCTTTAACTCTGCTTGAATCTTTTTCAGCGTGTCCCTCTTGCAATCTGTCTGCTCAATGGACAGTATGTCCAATTGAAGTTTTAAGGTTAAGTCAGAACTTCGGCTGTCTGCATACAGCTCTAAGTGAAAGTAGGTAAATTCAACCAAATATGCAAAATATTTTTCATACAGCTGGTGCACAATGTTATAACATTTCAGTTGAAATATATAGCAACTGTTCTTTTATTGAAAAAAATTAATTGATTGTTATTATCGCAATTTTGATAACATCTTCACTTGAAAGCTTTTACAATGTTTTTATTGAAAACATTAAGCCAATATTACTCAAGTAGTTACAGAAATGCTTTAACTTGCTGTTTCTCTAAAGGGAAAATGGTAATCATCCTCTGAATTGTGCCAATATTTTTTTGTTACAAAATTTCCATGAAACTTTTGAAGACATGATTAGATGTTAGTTTGAGTACTGCCCCATATAAAGGTCAAAGCTGTGTAGTAACATTTCTTTCCTGCCCTCGTACTCCTTTATCAGTTCTTTTGCTTATACCTAGGTCAGACATTTTTCCTACTCTTCCTATAAATCTTAGTCTTTGTAAACCAGGGATTGCTCTTACAATGGAAGGGTCTAGGCATTGATCTGACAAATCCCTACTCATATTGGTAAGTTTAGTCATATAAGAATATCTTCTGAAGTCAATGCCATTTTTTGTGATGATAAATTTCATAGGCATTCATTATAAAATAATCTTCATTTTTAATAGTTGTAAACAAATTGGAAACAGGCCTGCATTCTATAGCAATAGTGGTTTTCTGTCAAACTATTTTATTGTCCTTTCAGTCCACAAAACTTTAGTGCCATTTCCCAGGAGAAAGCCTTCAGCAAAATAGAGACACTTCAGAGCACAGCTAGGTACAGAATACAAGAATTATAAAACTGTCATAAATGTCAGGATGTATTGTAATCAGCAGCACAGTAGCTGTGCCTGGAAACCAGCCATTTATTCTAAGGAGTTCTTTATGGTCTGGTAAATTGCATTAAATTTAAACAAGATTGTAATGACATTTTATACAAAATAATATTTTAATAATCCAAGACATTGCCAGTTTCATGGGAATTACATTTTCTTTTTTTTTTTTCCCACATTATCTTTCCATCCTTTACTTTATTCTCAGACTTTAATTTTACCATACTTGCCAGTACATTCTCTCTTTTTCTGTTGTACATACAAACTTCCCTGCACACCTTTTTATAACACCAGCACTCTGAATTTAGTCTCCCAAGAGCTAGTTTTGCACCAGTGTGACTTCATTGACCACAGTGGAGTTTCCAGAAGTTTAGATGACTGCACAGAAGTTCAAAGTGAAACTCATTAACTTTACAATTACTTAAATGGAGTTTTCAGGTGTATGAAAACTAAAGCTCCAAAAATAAAGCAACTTCTACATACAGTAAGGAAGCAATGTCAAACAACAGAAGAAAATCAAAGTGTTTAAAAAAAGAAAAGAAGATTTCTGAAAGTGAATAATTAAACCAACAGAACTTAGAATAATATAAGGGAATTCCAGAATTCCATATTTCTCTATAGAGAAATAAGAGAATATACAGAAGGCAAAACTCTCACAAATAAATAATTAATATTAAACCATTAATCATTTTGTAGTCTAATATACATTATCTGTGCAGCTACAGTTAACCACCTTAACAGAATAATTGCCATTCTGTGGCTCTGTCGCTCTTCTCTCCCTCTGCTTTCCTCTTTTCTTCTGTCTCCCCTACCCATCCCCGCTTCAGCTCATTTTCTGTTACGTGCCTTAACTTGCATCTATCTTTTCTGTTGCTTTTGACACTTTCTGTAGACAAGTAATGGTGAGCACAGGTAATATATTATTTATTTATTGAGCATTGTGCACACTGGGAGGCAAATTAGTATTCTGTCCCTCTCACTCACTGCTAGACACTGCACGCACTTGGAACACATTACCGCATTAGACCAGTTGTGAGGCTTTAAATTAGATTTGTGACTTGAAAGTTTGAATAAGAAAACTAACAGAACACAAAATGAAGCAGAGGGAAAATGAGATTAATTATCTACAACATTTGGAGTGAACTGTTGCTGATGTACTGTGTTGTAGAAGGCTTTTTTTGTGCTACAAACGTGCCTTAATTTTGCCGACAATAAGTTACTTGAATAGTTGTGAAAATACATTTATTTGCAGTTTCTAATATACTAGACTTATTTTTAAAATTAAAAGTAGATATTTTAAAAGTGTTGTATAATTTTTCCCCTCTGTTATTTTGCTTTACTATTTTGAGATAGCGTGAATTGTAAGCAACACAGGGACTGTAGAAAATAATAGTGGAAATAAAAATTTTAATCCTAATGCTGAATTAGAGGAAAATTAGATAAGAATTTTTAATGTAAACTTGTTAATATTGTGTCATGTTAACAGTATAAGACACAATCGCATATTCAGTGAATGCATCAAAGTAGTTTATGAACAGGGAACTGTACATACAGTGTAAAACCAGATAAATTTTTTCACATTTTCCTTCTCACCCATATGAAAGTCTGTCTCACATTCAGTATGAAAAAAAAGTAAAGACTACAGAAGCAGTAGTCAAATTGCACGTTTACAAGTCTGATTTATCATCACCTCTGCAAAGGCTGAGCTCTTGTTTCATTCCTAAAACTATTTCCGAGTGATTTAGGCAATTCAGATACACTGAGACAATTCACCTGCAAATAGTATTGGGTTCAGGGACCTATATTCTTACATCACTAACATTTCTTTTACTTGTTCCTTCTTCTTTTCTCGCTTGTTCCTTACTTCTTTTATTATTAAGTGAGACTACTGATATTTAATAATGGCAATTTTATGGTGGAGCATCAAAAAATGTTCAAACAAACCATAGCCTGCCCCAAATGAATTTCATCAGTTTTGCTGTATATTATTCCCTCTTCAATATCTGCATGTTTTCCTTTACATAAGTAGTCTTCATCTACTGTAAACATTTGGTTTTTTACCATTTCCATATAATTTGTTTCTTCTAGTTTATTGGATCAAAACATATTTTCTATATTTTCTATATTTATATATATTTTTATATATGTGTTTGGATTTTTAGGAAGCATGGCTAAATTAATATCTAATTCCCGTGCCTATACAAAAAGAATACATATTAAGAAGTACTGTATAATCCTGGTGTATTTTTTAAATTCAGTATCTAAAAGTGGAAGAGAAATTATGTATGAAGAAAAAGTAGAAAAAATCTCATTCTTTTTATAGTCATAGATGCACAGTTACACTGACTACACCCACATAAATATATGTACGATTGAAATGTGTTTAAGTTGCTTTTTCAGGTGTCCCAAACACATTTTTTTCCAAAAAATATTTACTTTACTAAAAACATCTGAGTTATAAGGAAAGTTTGTTGCATCCTTCTGTTGTTATATTTTGAAAGAACAGAGGTATATTTAAAAAAAAAAGTAATGTGCAAACTGTGATAGTTAAGGAATTCATCCAGTTGATAAGGGTAGCTAAATAAATATGTATGAAAAAGATATATGTATGTATAATTCTGTTCTGATGTATGTACATCAGAACCACAACTAGTGACATTTACTGATATTGATATTAAGTAGAGATGGCAAAATCATATACCATGACGCAGAAAAGGCAGAATTATTTAATACATGTTCATGTTGGGCATCAGTAGGAAATCAATAACAATAAAAACCCCTCAGAAAAAGACAGAAGAATAAATATCAGATTTGATATTGATAAATATATTTATTACAAAGGGTACAAAAAATTTTAATGAAGTTAAGCATTCATTAAAATGCAGAACTAGAACATTTGAATCTAAGAACACTCAAGGAATTATCCACAAATATCTGTGAGCTGTTTAAAAGAGATGTTTTCAAACAGAAACAATGGAAAACTCACTGAGGGTTTCAAAACAACTGAACTTCTCTACTGGTGTTTTAAAAGGTTATAGGAGATGAAATTAGAGGACAGCTAGGTTGATATCAATCTCGAACAGTTATCAAAAAGCTGCCATGAATGTAATCAGTAAATAATTAAGAGTTGGTAACACTTAAAATTAATGTCAGCCCATGCGATTTAATGGAAAATAAGCTCTCTTATACAAAGTGTTTACTGGTTTTTATGAGATACGAGGTCGGTTGATAAAGGTCAATTTGCTGAATAAAATATTCAGATTTCTGTAGGATACTTGGCTTCACATCATATGACTTTATGTTTTAATATGTTAATATGTTAAAAAAAGCTCTATTATAAAATGAAGGTATCTATATTTTGTGTACATATAATTGTCTCTACTACTAAGTTGTGATAAGAAACTAGAAAGCAAATAATTAGCCACTATGGATGGAATTTCTTGTGATTTCATGGATATATCTTAGTCCAGGATTATTCTCTGTCTATATTGGTAGTTTAGAACAAAATATAAATGAAGAGTAAAATTACAGAAAATACCAGAATAGAAAAAGTGGTAATTAATAAATAAAGAGGTGAGCCAGGTAAAAAAAAATTAAGGTGAGATATATTATTTAGTAGAATGAAGTACATTTTAACACTTTACTTTTTAAGATGAAAAGGTGAAAGATTGTGTCAGAATAAACATTAGATCCCACTGTGTGATTTGAGCTGATCTAACAACCAGGTGTTTATCCAAGCTGCACTCTCCATAGATGACAAAAAACATAAAGAGGTCTGCTTTCATATATATCTGTGCACTGGAAATTGAGTTTCATTTCTTCCTCTACTGCTTCCAAGAAGTAGAATGAAGGAAGAATACATAGTACAGGACACAGCTGGCAATTTGACATATGACCTTTAGTGTTCCATGGCATTTGCCCCCTCTAACTTTGCCTTCCCCACTATCACTGACTACAGCTAACATGATCCTCCCAAGGTTTTCACTCTAATCCTTATTTCCAATTTTGCCTCTCACTTTGTACCTCCTTCTTTCATCCTCATAGGTATTTTCAAGTCCACGTGCAAAACCTCGTGTCAGTACTGTTCCCAAGATAATCAACAGAATTCTTTTACTGAGATGTGATTCAGAAATTAAGCTTCATCACCAGCTATGCAAGAAGAAAAGTGGCATTTCTGCACCACAAGATTATATTAATGATGCTATTAGTTGACTGCTATGACAAGTCCTGGTGCTTGTACTTTAGAAAAGATGTTACAATTTTAGAAGCTTTTGAAAATAATAACTGGAATGAGGAAGGATGAGGAAAATGGCTCATACGAAGAAGCTGCAAAAGCTCCATGTATTGAATTTCTTCAAGGACATGACTTCATCACAATCTACAAATGCCCAGTTAAGAAACTTTGTGACATTAGGCGAAATGAGATGCAGTGGTTTGAAGGCAAAGTTGGGTAAATTAGACTAGATATAAAGGTCATTTCAGAGACATCTAAACAGAACAACTTCCCTAGGAACAAAATAGCTTCTCTATTGAGTTTAGTTTCAAAAATAAGCTATTAAAAATAAAGAAAAAAGAAAAATAAGTTAGCAACACAGTTATTAAGAGAGTTTCTGTGGTCTGTATTACATAAAATAAATAAGATTAACTAACCTTAACAGTCCTGTCGGTTTTAAAATCTTAGCAATTCTCTATATACAGACTTTGCTCACTTTTGTATGCCTGCACTTTTTAGTTAATGGCTAAGAACATTGAGAAAGGCACTTGACAAAGTATCTGAACACCAACAATGCATTTTCTATGGAATTTGGAAAGTCATCTGAAAATATTTTCCAGAAATATGCTGCTGAACTGATAGTGGTACCTACTTAAGGTGAAAAAACCTTCTTAGTGGTAAGATAGTCCTCTGAGGTCAACGTTTATGTGCTCATATCCTGCATAGGGCCAGGAGATAAGGAGCCACTTTTGAGAAAGGGCTGCTGAGTATCTGCCATAGCTCACCCACAGTAAATCTGGATAGCTGGCCACTCTAGATAACTTAATCACCCATGCTAGTTTCAGAACACGAACTCTCTTGGTTCTGGATTGGCCCATACTGGGTAATTGTTTGGTGTAGTCTTGATGATCTGTAATGTGGAATTTCATCAGTTCCTTGACCTTCAGGCTAGGCACAGGTCAGAGAAACACCACTATGTTACAAGGGTGGTTTGGATTATTTTCATCACTCATATTAAAGTTTTCTGATTTTGCATGAGATTATATGGGGTTCACATGGGATTCCTCTAAAAGATTTAAAAATTATGCAAATCAGAGACTATTTGACAACTCTTACCCAGCGTGCACAGACTCTCACTTGTCTACTAGGAAAATGCATCACTGCAAATTGTATAATAAAAAACTTAAGAGTTCCCTGGCACATGGACTGGTGTCTCTGTTCAGCCTGGCAAGAATACAAGAATTTCAATGAGCATCGCACCCCCTACTGAGTGGGTTGTGACAGCCATGTTCAGTCTTTTCTTGAACACTTCCAAGGATGGTGACTCTACCACCTCCCTGGGCAGTCTGTTCCAATTCTCAGCCACTCTTCCCATGAATAAATTCTTCTTGATCTTCAAACTGAACAGCCCCTGGTGCAGCATGAGGCTGTGTCCTCTTGTCCTGTTACTTCTTACCTGGAAGAAAAGGCCAACCCTCACCTTGCTATAACCTCCCTTCTGATGGTTTTAGAGAGTGGTAAGGCCTTGCCTCCTTTTTTCCAGGCTTAACCACCTCAGCTCCCTCAGCTGCTCTTAATAAGACACTTTCTATACCCTTCACCGGCTTTGTTGCCCTTCTCTGATCTCGCTCCAGCACCTCAATGTCCTTCTTGTGGTAAGGGCCCCAGAACTGAGCACAGAACTTGAGGTGCAGCTTCACCAGTGCTGAGTACAAGGGCACAATCAGTGCCCTGGTCCTGCTGGCCTCACTATTGCTGATCCAGGCCAGGATGCCATTGGCCTTCTTGGCCACCTGAGCACACTCTGGCTCATGTTCAGCTGACTGTCAACCAACACCCCCAGGTCCTTTTCACTGGGCCTCTTTCCAGCCACTCTTGACCCAGCCTATAGTGATGGAGTTGTCTTGTTATTGTCAAAGGCAACAAAACCTTAATATCTGTCCTGATGTTCTCTTTTCTGTGCTTGATTGCTCTGCTTACCCATCCTTGAGGTTTTGTTTGCTAAACCAGCTACAGAACTTACTGGAGAACAAAACCCACCTAGCTTGCAATTAAGATGTAACAAAAGTCAGAACAATTAGATAATTCTTGGAATCAATTCAGATGGAAAAAGAAAAAAAAAGAAAAAAGAAGAGGAAACAAAGAGACAAAATCTTAAAGTATTGAAAAATACTGATAGTTAAAGATGTTCAGATTTTTCAAGTGAGGTTCCAAAAATAAACTTAGACCATTCTGCAACTCTTTCCACTGAGGCTCTTTAATTTGCTGTTGCCAAATTATTTTCGCTCAACACACGCATTTTAGATATGAGTGAGTGAAAAAGAGAGTTGTTTGATAACACGGTGACTAAGTACCTGCATAGACCGGGAAGAAGAATATAGCTTCCACATTCTACTTTTCTGAACATACATTGATATAAATCAAAAGACCCTATTTAAAAGGGAAGTTAAACTTCAGTCCAGTCTGTGTTACAGAGTAGGTAAAAAAAAGAGTGTTGTTGCTTTATTCTCCAAGGAGAGTGCATGAATTAATGAGCTAGACATTAAAAAAGAGGTCTTTCCACTCTGTAATATTTTTTAGTGTGTGCTCTAATGGGTTTTATTTTTTGTTTCTTAATTTAGTTTTTGGGGTTGGGCTTTTCTTTTTTGTCATTCTTTGTTTATTTTATTTAGATTTAGTTGCTTAATAAAAATAGGATTTTTTAATTATCCAAAGGGCATAAGACTTAACATGTAGGCCCATCCAATTTCCCATTACTTTCTTAATCTTATTGAGCTCATGAATATGTGCAATCACACACACATATCTATGCATATATATGTACACACACCTATACATTTCAAAAGCTTACAAAAGTTTGTAGATTAAAGAACAGTCATACAATACAATGGTTCAGATTATTTTAATTTTTGATTTATTCACATCCTAAGTGTTAGGCCAAACAGCTCCTTTTCTCTTTTCCAGATGAACAGAAAAATAGTGAGAAAGCCCTAGGAAGAGCTGATGAGTATACTCTGGAGAAGAACATTTTGACTTTCAAGTGTAATATTTCAAACCACAAACAAAAAGGCAGATAGGAAGGCCTAAAACTGAAAATAATGATGAAAGGGAGGACTCATTTAATAGAAAATGTAGTATAGTATTGTGAGGAAGAAAAAGGCTGTCACTGGTACTTATAACTTTTATATGTTAGCAGAGACATTGGACACATAGAGTACTGACAGACATGGAACTGTAAATATTAAGAATAACCAGGAGACTCAGAAAAAAACAGTGAGATTAAGTTGTTCATTAAATGTAGAATAACAGTATGCAAATTACTGCTTTAAAGATTACAAGAAAAGGGCATTTTTAGAGTAGTGTAAAGAGTATTAAAGAAAAAAAATATAGTTCCATTTTCTGAAAATTGTGCAAGAGTTTCTCAGTTACAAAGCTGTGTCTAATGAGTAATACAGAAACTTTTATTACTTAAATAATTTTAAACAAGACAGAATAACATACTTTGAAATAATATTGTACCAGGAGGAGGATGAACTAGTAGACCTTACTCTTTTAAGATATCTCTGTCACTTCAGTGCTTTATCCTAATCCATTTAATTAGTTATGAAAACATTAGTCAATAGGTTCTTTTCTGCCAGTTCAAAAATGGGAGCTTCTGAAACAGTTAGTACAAAAATGCTATATATATAACATCCATAAAATTTTTATTTTTGTTTTAATAGATGGTACTATACTCTTATTAAGTCTTTCCTCAATTTTTTTTTTCTTCTGAACTGAAGAAATTCGTAGCCTTTTTTTGGAGAACAGTACCAGGTCAGTATTTCAACCATGGGAGTGTCTACAGGCTTTCTGTGGATTGTGACCTTTTTTTTTTTTTTTTTCTTCCCACTTTTTAAACCATGTATGAATTAAAATATTAATCTTGAAATAAGAATCAGAGTTTCTGCTGTTCTTAAGACAAGAAGTATGTTTACACTACACTAGATCATGCTTGTTTTTCTTTAAGAAACACTGGCACTAGAAAGGATATGATAGGATATATTCTCATGGCCGAACTTGTCTGTTAATGATAACGTGAGAAATGGCAAAATGTCTTTGAGACCATGAAGTAACACTGCATGTACAGGGGTTAATTTTATACAATAATCTGTTTGCATTGGAAACTGGACTTGGGTAAGAGAAAGGAAGACTATTAAAAACAGAGTATAGTCAGAAGGACACATACTAATGCTGCTGAAACTACCGATACGAAGAAGAGAAAAAAATTGTCCAAGTCAGTTATTACATATTATTGGGGTTTGAGAGGGTCATCTGAATTCTAAAGAAACCAATATTATCGCTGATATCTTATAAACAGACAAGTTTAATGGCAAAGCACCATTAGTCCTGCACAATCTTGATGTTAATCTTCATATTGTATGCTTTTGCATAACAACAGTTTCAGCTAGCTTTTCAACATTTTTAAGAGCAATCATTTCTAGCAGTGACAGTGACAACCACTATTAAGTACCCATTTTTTCACACTGAACTAATCATGAAAATAGTTTAGCAGAACATATTTAAAGAGATAGTCTGTACGATCTTGATACTAACAAACATTGGCACTTATGTCTAAAACTATTCTTATTTTTATATACTAAAGGAAGTCTTCACCTTAAATGGATAGGTTAAATTTCAATCATTTACTTTAATCATATGGTCAAAAATGCTGCTTTGCTAAACATAAGATATAAACAAATTATGTTGTATTGCCATGTATTGTATATTCAGCTGTATAACAATTAAGAAATGTATTGAGAGAAGTATTTAAGCATTAGTCTTTTTTTTGGTTTTTTTTTTTTTTTTTTTTTGAGAACATTTGGCAAGTCAGATATTAGCGCTTCAGGAAGGGCCTTAGGCTGTTCTAAATGTTATTAAGGACTCTCGTTATGTTCAAAAGTCTTTTGATGAGTCCTGCATAGGGATTGGATGTTCACCTGCTAAACTAGAGATTTGAAAGCCAAGGTTTGGATGTGCAAATTGTGAAGATATTGCCAAGTGATATTTTCATCAACTTTGCAGTTATTGTTTATAGATGAAAACTTTTGTGAAGTTCTGCAGATAAAGAGCAAACTTTTTGAAATATTCCTAAGAAAAAACAATATTGATATGAACTGGTAAGAGAGAAAAGTTGCTCATTACTTCATAGTACTCACTGTCTTTGCACTGCTTTGACTGACAGTGATAGCAACAACAACAGTGTGTTTTTCTGTAGAGGAGACACTCCATTTTCAGCAGACTTTACCTGTAAATTCAAAAGTTAGAAGCTTTGAATCAGGGTCACATCCAAGATGAAAATCTTGATGCTTTAGCTACAAAGAAAATACTGCATAATAGTTTCAAATTGGCTTTCTTATAAAATGGTGATAGAGCTATAGTGGACCATCAGCTGTGCAAATCAGACTTTCTAGGGTCAAAATGTTAGTTTGCTTTTCATTAATCAGTTTTGATCCTGAAATAAGTAGGGACCTTTCCATCTGAACTTACTGAGAGTGACAGCCCTGGTCTATCATTAGGCACATTGGTCAACATTCACTGTAGCAAAAATAACTGAGATGTCTAAAACAGGTGAAGTCCATTTGCTGCTCACTTTCTCAAACACTAATAGACAGAGAGATGGCAGCTTTCAGCAGGCGTTTTGTGAGGGTTGCTACACACTCAGGTAGCCAGGATAACTTGAAAATAAAAATGTGAGTGCACATGGTGTTTATGGAGATTGAATATAGTCAAAATGGCCTGGAGGGTGTTTGCAGTAAAAATGATCACATTAAGGACCTGTCTCCAGCTCAGACAGGGCAGCCCAACCTCATGAAGGGGTTCTGGGGAAGGGCCTGTACTCACAGTGAGATGCCACACGTGACCAGCACTCAGGGCCACCTCACTTCTAGGTGCAGGGGACCTTGTGGGGGCTTTGTCACAGGAGGTGAGCAACTGGGAAATCTCGACTGCTGGAGAGGCACTGACTTCTGGCTGGGGTGTAGGGGAACTGTAGGGACACACCAAAATTTTGGAAGCTTTAGTTCCAGAAGGGTGTTTAGAAACTTGTAGGAGTTTATTAGCATTTTGTAAGTGTCTAGCACTGTGGTTTAACTGTTGTGTTACTAATATTGATTCTGAATATATAGCTCACTGATTCCTAGATAATTGCATGCCATTAATAAATCCCTCAATTGTTTTGATCTTAATTTAGTTTAAACTGTTTGTCTGAGCAATTTTTTCCAGCAACACAATTCAGAGAATCAAAATGTTGAAATACCTTCAAGAGTTTCTGTTCCTCCTTATTAGCAATAGTTTTCGACTGTTCTAACTTAGGAGCCTTAGAAAAAAGATTGAACTATATTTGAGCTAATGCAACCAGCAACAGAATCTGAATAGGTATCTGCATTGCAGGGAACGAAGCTGCAAGACTCCATCCACATATTAAAGAAATTATCACAACTGGAACAGCAATTCCTGGGGCAGAGACATTTAAACGAGAGAAATTGGGTTTTAAAATCTTATTCTGGAGAGTCGTACTGTTTCTGATGGTGAAAAATGGTTGCTAAAACTTTCAAGCTTTGTTGAAGTTGCTTAGCAATGATCAGAGAAAAAAACTAGTGTTCTGCCAATACTGTGTAAGTGTTCAGGTTTTCTTGCTTAGTTTTTGTTTCTGTTTTCACTCCAAGGGGTGAAGAAAGGCTGGATGATCACTAAGTTGTAATAACTCACGGACTGTATTTTTTGCAAAGCAAGGACTACAGACAAGTGTCCATACATCATTAAAGTGCTTTTATTTTACGTAGATCAAGAAAAGAAACAGAAGAATTAGATAGGGCAGGCTATAAAAAGACTCAATAAACAAATAATTTCAATTATCTCATACAAATTAAGTAGATCTGGTCTCAGTTAGGGCATGTAGCCAGGGAAAGAAGAGGTGCAAGGGCCTTGTACAGACAAAAAGGTGTGTGAATTACGAGGCCTGGCAAAGGATCTTTTCTTTTAGATCACTCCAAGCACATCGCTCTTAGTGCTTCCCCTATTTATTTTTATTTTACACTTTCATGGTGCTACGCAGCCATTTGAACGAAATTAGACAACAAAACTACTTTATGCAATGGTCTCTTTGTTTTTCCTCTTAGTCTGGCTATCAGCGTCTTGCGCAGGAAAACAACGGGCATGTTGCCCCAAGCTCTACCTGCTGTACATGCAGCCAGCCCTCCTCCCCCTCTGCTGTCACTCCTGCTGAGACTAACAGCAACCATGTGTCATCCCAGCTCCTCTTTAACTCATTGATTCTCCTGAGAAGATCCGCCTGTCTCTGCAAATCTGTTAACTGATTGTCTCCTACCATAACTAACTGACAACACTTAATACATTCTCTTACCTGTTCCTTCTTAATATTCACGTACACTGCATATACAATCTGCACTAAGTGCAACTGGTGTCATAGCAGATGGATAGAGCAAAAAGTGAATACATTAGAGGAGAAGAAATCATGGGAAGTTTTGTCCGTATTTTTCCTCTTCTAAGTAAGCAATACACTTTTTCTATTTTGTTTCCATTCAAAGCCCCTTGGTACCTAAATAAGATAGCACAATTTTAGACAGAGATTTCTTTGTATTTATTAAATTTTAAAGAACAGTAGCTTTTATTGCTCACATTTTTCAATAACTATTACATTTCTATTCTGCCAGAAAGACTCACTTCTGTCTGCCAATCAGTGTCAACAGCCAATCTCATCAATGTAACTGGGCATTTATTTCACAAAATTAACTTACATTCTGGTTAACATTATTGATTATGACAAGTGATACTGTAGGATTACTAACTGGGTAACTTCCAACATATGGCAAATCTCATTTCTGATTTCTCTACAATGTGGTTATCCAGGACAGAAAGACATAGTAGAAAATAGTGTAGAGTATAACAGACATTGAAATTTAAATAATAATTGCTGCTTTACTGGTACCTTGATATATAATTAAGCAATACATATTTTAAGAAGTCTCAGATTGCATACCCCATGGCAGGCAACTACTTCCATGGGGCGTTTCATAAATGGAGGAAATTAACAGGCTAAAAGCCAAATTACCACAGACACTGACAAAAGCAAGGGAAAAATCAGTGTGAAGGATAATACTCCAGGCTTGACTTGTTCCATTATACTTAGACATTACAGAGAGGCTCTCAGGTCACTGAATGATTTGTTCTGCAATACCTGTAACTGTGCACAATAGGCTAAGTGAAAGGCAATATCCATCATAACTTTAAATTGCCTTGCTTTTGTCAGTTTGTGCTGCGCCTTTAACATTATTTAAGTATACTATGGGGAATATTGTTATTAAAGACAGATTGGTCCTGAATTACCCAACCTAAAAGAATATACCGAAAAGAAAAAAAAATGCCAGATGTGTGGTACCTAAGCTTATTATCTGAAACTCAGTGACTTTTCCTGCACGTATTTTGCCAGGTCTATTAATTTGTTTGACAGACATCAGCTGCAATATCATAGGAAAGAAGCTGGTCAAAGAGGCATGGGAAAAATATTGAGCAGCAAAGCATGTTGGTGTCCTGGGGGGGGGAGTGTGGGGGGGTTTTGTTTGTTTGGTTTTGGGAGTTTTTTGGGTTTTTTGTAAATTATTTTATCCTTGTCCCACTTTTGCTTTAATTAAAACAATTGTTATATTTTAAAAAATGGTTTTCTGTTTCAGAACTTTGATGAATGATGATGCATGGACTGGTGGATAAGTGAACCAAGTAACTATGGTTATTAGTTTATGTACATTTTTTTCCTAAGAAAGAGTATAGGTTCTAAACTAGATATTACAGGAATTGTTTTAAAGAATAAATTAGTACTTGTAGTCTGGTTCACCAGTTCAACTCATTATCTGGAAAAGTATTTAAGCCACAAATGAAAATCACATAAGTAGTTAATGCAACAGTGTTGGAGTTGAGTAACAGCAACTACTGCTGAGAATTAACAGAACAATGTGATAATATGTTTTGGGAGTAATAAAACAAAGCATGACTATTCAGTAGGACTGTGAATACTGGGGAAACGTTTGGTAGGCGGAGAGGGTGAGTGCACAGATTGTGTGTCTGCCTGATGCTCTGCAGCACAGCAATGTGGCAGAGGTGCCAGAAGTGCTACTGATATGAGGTATGGCACAATTCCAGGCTAATATACCTGTTCATCAATTATTCTGCATCAATATGGTTCTTTCTACATGATGCTGTATTGTGCCTTATAAATGTATCTTCACAGAAAGGGGACTAGAAAAGAAGCTGCGGCAAAAAACGCTTCAGCAACAAGAAGGCAGCTTCAGTGTCCTGTTAGGTTTTATTTTCACAGAAATCAACAGCACGTTTCCTGCTGGTTTCTATTATGCATGGTCAGATTGCTGGTATGCAGATGATTCACAGAAAAAGTACCAATATTAGTGAAATATGAAGCTACATGAGTTATAAAGGTTGTTTCATCCATCACAGTCAATTTTGGTTGATAAACTAAATAAAGCTGAAAAATCTGTAAAAGTAGGACCCCTACAAGTAAATATATGAAAAGCAAATTAGCTACTTATCATTCCTGCCTCTGTGAACATTTATTATATACAAAAGTACTCCTTCAACAACTGCTCTCTTATAACTTCAACAAGGGAACATACATGAAAAATATAAACTACAAGTTTGTAGCAGAGGAAATGTAATTTTAGTTTATTTCTTTGCTGAGGTATGGAGGTGTAGATAGCTTGTTTTGATACCACAAAATCAATTCAGCCCTTTTTGCTGTGAAAAACTACTATTTTTTGCTTAGCAAGTACTTGTGAATTTGATTTATGGTGAATTTTTTCTACTTCACAGCAAAGAAGCTTTTTCTTTTTTCCTTTTATATATATATATATGAAATGGCAAGTTTCCAAGTCTAAAAACTGTCTTTCATTTGTATAGAAAATAAGAAAAACCTTGAGGTGAAACCAAAAGTATGGATCTCTTTTTCCATACTATAACAAAGTCCCTTTTTAATACAGATGTCACTCACATATCTTTATTCCTTCTCTACAAGTTTATTGTGGTTTTTTCTTCTTAATTTCTACTATAATTTGCTCCTTTTTTTTTTCTTTTTTTTTTCATACAAGCTATTGGAAATGTAAATTGTATTTTAAATTATATTCCTTGAATATTTTCATAATTATTTTTATATTACTTAAAAATATGTTAATGACAGATTCTCACTCTTTGTGCAGTAAGTTGTTAAATATATTCATGTGTTGCATGATAGGTTTAAGGGAAAGCACAACTAGTTCTATAAAGAATTACAATTTATAGACAAGCATCATAGTCCCATGCACCTTTAATGATAGGAGGACTGCCTAGGGAAAATACATGAAAAGACTAGTGATTTGGGCATTGCTCATATAAGGTTTGATGTCTATGGCCAACATAAAACATTACAATAATCTTGAAATTAATGGGATGAGTCTCATTTAAGCAACATTGGCTAGTTGATTAACTGTAATGCATTAGCAATATATTGCCAGAATTGACTTAGTAGGCACAATAAGTGATAAAACTGCTAAATCTGAGTAGAATTACCCCCAATAGCATAATTAGAACTCAGTGAATAATGGCTTAAATTTATTGCAATACAGCCCATCACATATAAGACAGTAAACAAATCACATATAGAGCATAAAAATACACATATCTGTTCATGGTAAGTATAGTTTACCTTTTGACACTGTTACCTTTAATCAGTATAAACTGGATTGAGCACAAGACACACCTTAACTCAAGAAAAAGAATGTCCTTTTCAAGTGTATTATTTTAGGGAGCTTTCTAAATGTTAAGTTTACCTTAACATCAGTTTTATTCTGCCATCATTTCTGATTACCAGTTTTGGATTTTTCCATTATTCATTGGATGCCTTACAAACATTGATGAGTTATTATCAAGACACAATACATGTGTACATTTGCTGTTTTTTATAGTTTTGCAGTAGTCTTGTCTATGTCATGAAAGTCCAGTTTCATGACATGGTTTCAGAAAAATGGCTAAAATACCTGCATAGTTCTTTCTGGTTAAATATTTATATGACACTTTATAACAAATAGTCATCTAAAATCCTGTAATATAATCTGATGGCATAATTAAATTGTATTTTTAGCTATGTATGAATTCTAGGATCAAATGTATTTGTTATCAGTTGCATGTGTAAGATAACACTAATTGTTATTTTGTGAGCTAGCTCTAGCTATTCTGTAACAAAATGTGACTTCCAGTGCGACTAAGATTCACATTCTTCTGTATGAAAGCTAACTAAAATGCAATCAAATTCTGATCTGGCCTTAGAATTTTAAACTTTTTTTGAGGGAAGAAACAAGTCACCATACATTACAATTTTTTTTTAACATGACTGATTTTATGTCCTTCTAAAAACTGCATTACAAGCAATCATACATATCGATGAAGTACACTCACTGGCTTTTCCAGATCTTGCAGCCCCCTTCTATGTTCTTTTCACAGAATATCAACTTTGTTTTCTTTTTTTCTTTTTTTAGCTAATCAACAACATTCATACAGGCATTTAAATACTAGTGATTTTTTTTCCCCTTTACTGAAAGCAGACAAAATACAACATTATATACATATTGTTTGCTGACCTCTTTCTATACATTAGCTTTATTTGCAATAACAAGCATGTACAAAGATGCAGGGACCAACACAAGGTGCAGAGTGATGTGGAAAAGAAAGACCTCAGAGACTACAGAACAGGGCGGTAGGGTGTCTACCCCAAGTGTATGACATAGATAGGGAAGTACCTTACAGGCAATAATGGGAAGTGGATTCCCATGGGGGTTCCCTTACAGCATTCCCTTATAAGAAAAACATTACAGAGAAGTTCTGCTATCTTTTTTTTTGGCAAATAAAAACAGCTAGGCAGAAGTGCCCATGCACTCCACGGAGTTACACGCACAGATAAATTAGAAGGTTCCTTTTTTTTTTGTTTGGTTTCTTTTAAATTGTAGGGGGTTTTAAATGTTTAGGAACTAGACTACCTTTTATTAGTTAAATCGATATTTTTTTCTTCTTTTGCTGTGATCTCTAGGTAGTCTTTGGGGTATTTTTGATTTCGTTTTTTCTATTTTTTTAAAACTAACTATAACTTTGACAAAGATAAAGACTGACCAGTGAAACAACTACAGTAATGATTAAATCGAAACTGGTGTGTTTTTATTATCTGATTTTCAGAGACCAGGTTCTAAGGATACAGAAGAAGGGATAACACAAATAAAACACAGTGGGAGAAGGAAAATATTTCCTTTTTACTGCATTCAGTCAAACAACCCATGATCCTTTAGAAATTCTATTTTCTGATTGAAGATGTTCATCTTAGCTTCATATGAACCTTAGCTTAGGTTAATATCTATCAACCTCTAATTTGTTTAGATGCACATCAGGTGCAATTCATCCCACCTAAATATAGAAATCTATACTGCAAATATCTTGGAAAACCCCTTTTATTACAAATGGGCTCAAATTTTTTAAACCTTGAGCAATCGCATTGATTTGAGAACATTGAATTTAGGATGAAATTAATTTCACCCTTAAAGTGCCTATTAAGTCATTTAGACTACTACTGTTAAATGCTGCTGTTAGTTAAAAATGTACTGACCATAAGTAACTGGTGTTTAGACAACTACAACATAAACTTTGGGAGTTAAAGAGTTGTATTCCAGTCCCACTGTCAGCTGGATTAATCTTGCCCATTCAGCCAAGAATGAAATTGGGGTGCTAACTTTTTGGAGCTGAGTCAAGAAATACAGGTGGCTCTCTATGCCCTAAATTAAACTTTTCGGCTTCTACACCACTTTTCAAATGTATGTATGTTTTTTGAAAGGAACTTGGAGAAGGATAAGGCTTAAATGTATTTTTTTTTCCTGTCAGTAACATTTCATGTTTAACCCTGAGCTTTTCTTGCTTAGATTGCCAACTTTTGATTGTTTCTAGCAAGAAGGAATGCCCTCTTTGATGCTTAGTTTTATCTGCCATGTTCTAAGGGAAAGGGAGGATCCTCACAAAAGGGTTCTGTGTTCAAATGCAGAACAGAGTTTCTTTGAGTGACTTATTATTTTATCTAAAGACAAGTTAAAATCTGAGCAGTGCAAGTCCTGTCTTTTTGGGTACATAACTCCTGAGAAACCTAGCTGGAAACTACAGAGGAAAATAGAGTATAGGTCAAACTTCAAAGCAGATTTGATAGACCAAACCAGCCTGCCTGAATTTCTGCATTTTTTCTTTTGGAGGAAAAAAAAATCTTTTAGATACCCTAAAGAGTGTTTTAAAACTGAGACAGATGTATATAAGATTGGCAGCACACCTGTAAAAGAAGTTACAAATAAATTTCAAGATAGAAAGATACATTCTAGCTTTAGAAAGCAAATTGCATGGTTCTGATAAAATGGAAGTTCACAAGTTTTTCTTATTTAACTTTGATAAGAGCAGGCCACTACTTTGAGAATTACTGAGGCTGGATTGCAAAGAGATGAAACATTGCAAGACTACAAACAATCTTTTTAATTGCAGAGAAGAATCAAGCCAAGCTGTCTGTGATTTCAGGAGAAAAATTAAATTATGTCTTAAAAATTGATCAAAAACGTTCTTTCTTGGCAACTTTGCAAGAGTAGTTCATGACCCAGTAACCAGAAGGGTTAAGTATTTCCATCCCTCCAGTGTCAGTGTACCTGTATGACAGCCTATTCACTTGTGATTTGTTCAGTGTGAGGGGGTAAGCACTCAGTGCTTTGATCCACCATGCTGTTATAATGAACCACTTTGACATTGGCTGAGCTCCAGATGGCACATTCATTTCAACAGGCACTGCTGTTCTTTAAAGGCTCTGGAAACATTAGCTTTAACCTTTGTAAGTCCTGTACTGATGCTTGCCTCCATTTAATAGATCCACCCTTTAAGGCTGTCTTCATTCTATGTTAATTTGTTAGCTTGTTTCATCAGTATTTCAGATCTTAGAAAGAACAGTTTCCTAATGAAATATTTTCCGTTTTGGTGTGGGTTGTTTGGTCTCAAAAGTTGTGGTAAGCTAGCAGAATCCCATATTTGGTACAAATGGCAAGGCTGAGGTAGTGGGGAGGGGGCTACAGGAGTAGCCTTTATGAAAAAGGTCAGCAGCTGCCTTGTGATTTGTGATGAGACAGTTGGCTCCAGACAGTTCCAACCAGCTCTGCAACAGACCCACCACTGACCATGGCTGAGCCCGTCAGTAAAGCTGGCTGCAGAAAATTAAGAAAGTGCAAAATCCTGAGAATAAAAAAAGAACAAAAGGGCCAAAATAGTGGGTGGTGCTCCATGGCAGAGCAGGTAAGACCCAGAAAGAGCCTGTCACCTGTGGGTAACACACACCAGAGCAGGTATTTCTCGAGAAGGACTGCAGCCCATGGAGGACTCATACTAGTGCACAGGAAACAAGAAGGAAGGGGCAGCAGAAGAAAAGACAAAGGAATGAGAACAAAGCATGCAGAAAGAAACTGCTGTATCCTGACCCCAGCATCCTGCACCTCCCATCTTCTCACCAAAGGGACTGAGAATAGCCCATGTGATAAGGAAAGTGGATAGCAGGAAGGGGAGATGCAAAGTATCAGGAGTGAAACTAAGCTTGTGAAGGTGGAAAGAGAGGTGTTTTGCCTAAATTTTTGTTGACCCATTTTTCCTGAATGTGGGATAGGAGAAGTTTCCTGCTTTTTTTTTTTAATTATTATTATTAATTTGGCAATAAATTTAATTCCCCCAAGCTGAGTCTGTTGTACTGTTGACACACCCAAATCACGATCTGTATGGCAAGTAGTCTAGAACCTGTTCTTGTTTCTTCCTACATAAATCAAAACAACCATCCCCAACTACACAGAAGCCCCACCTCCACTGCATTATCAGGAAAACAGATAAAACAAATGCAGCACCCCAAAATGGTGGCCACTATTGTTAGCAGTGTTATCCCCCATCTCAGAGTAGGTATTTTCCTGAATGGGTTAGTTTGTAGAAAAACATTCATGATCTTAATAGATATACCCTGTGTTGATGTTTTATTTGTTTTGGGTTTTTAATTTTTTTTTCAAGAAAGAAAATAATGAAACATTCAAAAGCTTGCTGGAAAAAAAGTCAGACATTAAATTAATTACTGCATTTAAGGCAATAAAACTTACTTGGTAAATATTTCAAGTGTTAATCCATTGTCTCTCTCTTTAACACATTTTGCAAATGGAAGGTGTGACAAAGTGGTATGTAAGGAATCAATTCTAATTTAATTTGTGTCTCTTGAGTCTATAGAGAAATCTGTAACTTATCCTGTAGCTACAGGAAACTTTTGTATGTAGACAAAAACATTTCCTCCCTTCCTCCCTTCCTTTTCCTTTTCCTTTTCCTTTTCCTTTTCCTTTTCCTTTTCCTTTTCCTTTTCCTTTTCCTTTTCCTTTTCCTTTTCCTTTTCCTTTTCCTTTTCCTTTTCCTTTTCTTCTTTTTTTTCCCCAAACAGTTGTTCATAAAAATAATAACAAAATCCCTCTGGCTAATTTCCATAAAGGAAAGACAATAATGTGTCTCTCAGCATTCGATGCATGACAAACATCTATTGCATCTCCTCAGATTCTGTCACAACTCCTACTACTCCCACCACCTTATTCTCTCAAGAGAGATATTGGCCAAATGTCAGCCAATAACATGCCAAGAACTTTGTGCAAGGCTGGAAAATCTGTGGATACATTTTAAGGAGTTTGTGATTTACACACCACTTCTCTTTAGTGCTAAGACAGCTTTTAGCTGCCTATATGGACATCATTATTTGTGATCTAACCCCAGTATGGGTGCTGCAGGTTATTCAACACATTACATGGCTGATGATGATAAGGGACCCCCTAAACATGGGAGGCCAACATCATTCACAGGCAGCAGCTGGCATCCAGATAGCTAAAAGAGACACCTGTGTTTAGGCAACTGAATCTTAGACTGCTGTCTCCTCTGTATGTAAATTACACACTAGCCTGGGGAGAGGAACTTAACCAGCACAGTGCTGCAATACCAATGTGCCACAGTATACTGACAAGTGAACTCCTAATCACACAGCTGCATAGGAACTAGTTCTCTGCCCACTGAGAGGTACTGAAACAAGAAACAAATGATTGTGAAAACACAAAATAATATTTGCCCTGAGACAAAAAGTAAAAAAAAAAAAAATTCAGGAAGATCCCCTGAAAGTACAAATAAAAGCTTGTGTCTGAATCTTGAAACATTCTGGTTTCAGGGGTTTGTCTCTTTTATGTTTCCTGTGAGAAAGAAAAAACAAAACACGAAAACAATTATAATTTTGAAGGTCAAAATGAAATGGGAAAACTTTGAACCTGAAGAGAGAGATCATTTTTCACTACTCCCAAGACCTGTAATGAGGGATATTCTTTAAGAATTATAGACAACCATCAAAGTTTTGATTTCAGTTACAGATTAGTTGCTGAAGTGACAGACTGATATTGTGTTCAGAATGAAGCTTGGATCCCACACTTAAGCGATCATTTAGAACATGAATGATAAAATTAAACTGGGAGATACACTCACCTATTGTACTCTTCAGCTCATGGGAACAAACTAGAGCCATTCTGAAGAAAATCTCCTGAAACAAATACAATATGGATGTTGAGCGCTCGAAACCATATGCTTCCACTCTACAGAAAGTTTCAACTGAGCCAAAAGAATTGCTCATCTGGAGGTAACCATAACAAATGTGGACTGTCTTTCTTCTGTTTCTCCCTGTCCCTTTCAGTTAGGACACAGTCCTTTTTCTCTTCATGTCCTTTTTCATTCCTCCCTGGTTTGGATGAAAAGTAAAATACCAAGATAATTATGAAGTAGCAGACTCAAGTTTCAGAGGTTTCAGCTGTTCCTATTGCCTAAATCTTCCTGAAGAGGGGTGTGGATGTGTGTGGGTGTGTGTATTTGTGCATGCTCGCTTAAAAAAAAAAAAAAAAAAAAAAAAAAGGGAGCAATACATTCAAATTTTTCATCTCCTGAGTTATTGATGTTTTTGACTGAGTATATGTTAAATGGGAAAGCTAGTTCAGAGGTTTAAACGCGTAGGGCCAAACTTGCCATTATCACACTGCCTGTGGACCACTTTTCTCCCTTTGGAATGAGTCATCAACGACAATTACATTGTAACAGATCACAAGCTAATACGATACTGACACTGTCTTGAATGCCTCAGCAGCATCATAATTGGGTTCCACACCTCCATATAATTCCTTTTGGGAAAGTCTAGGTCATAATATCACTTTTGTTGAAAAGCAGCGTTTAGTCAGTAGTCCTTTGAAGACTATAGGTCTTAGGTTTACTATAATCTCCTGAGTTTAGGTTGGTCTCTGTGGCTCTGCAGATGACAGTTTTTCAGGGAGGAGTCAGCCATTGCAAAGCACAAATACTTTTATTTAAAACTTAAGTATGACAGAAGGAAGAATATTTTAAAAATTAAACAGCATAAACTCAGTGCTACTACTTAATATCCATCTAACAGAGGCATCTAGCAGAATCTTAAAGTATATGACTTCAATCCAGATTAGGACAGATTAGGATGTCTGTGTATTCCTGTTTCTGACATATTTTGCTGTCAGGCTTCTTAAGACAGCCCACCACATCCTTTCAGGAAGGAAAAAATTTTAAAAAGCTCAGAATTTATACAGACTATTGAGAATAGGCTTGCAATTTTTGTTCCTGAGCCCCCAGGAATACTGTAGTGCTTGGCAATCATTAGAAATCCTGTAGAAAAGACAAATCATATAAAAATATTGAAATTTCTGCTGTCAGGTGCCCTGTACTGTGACTGTACAGTGTTAAACTTGAAACATCTATTGTAGATTCCTAAATCAAGAATGCAGGTTGTTTCACAGTGCAATTCACACCACCTAAAAAGAGTCTGCATCTCTCTATTGACTAAATAGAAGCTTAGAAATAGAATTGAGAGGCTTAATATTGGAGATTGCAAATAATTCTTGTCCCCTCTGTCAATACCATTAATTTGAAATGTAAATCTGAAAGTTTTCTTGTTTCCAAAGGAGAAAATTTCTGCCATGTGATGTCATGAGGAGTTATTTAATGTCACATGGTACTATCAACAGCAAGGTCTTCTGTAGAAAATTTCTCTCATATTTTGCTCAGCTTTTACCCCTTTAAGTGAAAGAAAAATAGATTATTTAATGACAATGAGAAAAAAGAAGGAGCACTGTGAAACTATTTACTATTGATCCTGCCAGTGGTCAGTGAAGAGGTGGTGTTTATCCCAAATGTGATTGTCAAACAGAATGGAGAAAGGAGAAACAGTTACAAAGGTGATATAAATTTGTCCATGCAATCCCAAAATAATGAGGTCCACTGAAAATGTTGTGCCCCATAACATCTCCTCACTTCTTTCTTTCAAGGAATGGGCGACCTTTTGAAGTATGAACCAGAGAATCAATAAGGTTCAAAAAAATCTCCAAGGTCAACGAGTGCAACCTTTGACCAAACACCACCACATCTATTAAAACACAGCACTAAATGCCAGTCAATTTTTGAATGCTCCCAGGGGTGGTAACTCAATCAACTCCTTCATCCAGGTCTTCAATAAAGATGTTAAAGAGACTGGGCCCAGCACTGAGCCCTGGGGAACACCACTAGTGACCAGCTGCCAACTGCATGCAGCACCATTCATCACCATTCTCTTGGCACAGCCATTCAGCCAGTTCTCAGCCAAGAGAAGGGTGCACCTGTCCAAGCCCTGGGTTGTTGGCATCTTCAGAAGAATATTTTGGGAGACTGGCTTTACTGAAGTCTGGGTAGACTACATCCACTGCCTTTCCTCATCCACTAGGCAGGTCACTTGGTCATAAAAGGAGATCAGGTTGGTTGAGTAGGGCCTGCCTTTCCTAAACCCATGCTGGTTGGACCTGATCTCCTGGTTGTCCTGTATGTGCTGTGTGCACTCAAGCTAATCTGTACCATAACCTTCCCCAACAACAAGGTCAGGCTGACAGGCCTACAGTTCCTCAAATCCTCCTTCCGACCCTTCTGGTAGATGGGTGTCACACTGGCCAACCTGCAGTCATCTGGGACCTCCCCAGTTAACCAAGACTGATGATAAATGCTGGAAAGGCTTGGCAAGCTCTTCTATTAGACCCCACAGTACATTCTTCAGATGGGTGAATCTCATCTGGCCCCAGAGACTTGTGAGTGTGTAAGTACAGAGCAGGTCACTAACTACTCACTCCTGGATTGGGGGAGTTTATTCTGCTCCCCATCTCTGTCTACCAGCTCAGGGGGGCTGGTTGCCTTAAAGTTATCTGGTCTTTCTGGTAAAGACTGAGGCAAAGAAGGCATTAAGTACCTCAGACTTTTCCTCATCCTTGGTGAAAATGTCACACCACCATCCCCACCTTCCCCCCATCCAAAAAAGGATGGAAATTTTCTTTGGCTGTCCTTTAGTTGTTATTATATTTATAAAAATACTTTAAAATCTTTTAAATCTTTCACAGCAGTGATCAGGATGAGTTCTATCTGTGCTTTCAGCTTTCTAATTTTTTCTATAGCCTAATGACCACCCTGTACCCTTCCTGAGTTGCCTGACTCTTTTTCCAAAGATCATAAATTCTCGTTTTTTTTCCCCCTTGAGTTTTAGCAAAAACTCTGTGTTCAATTAAGCCAGTCTTCTTCTTTTCCAGCGCACCTTTAGGCACTCAGGGACAGCCTATTCCTGTGGCTTAAAGATTCCATTCTTAAAGTATGTCTAGCATTCCTCGACCCCTTCGTTATTAAGGACTCTCTCCCAAAGGACTGTCTGAATCAATATCCTGAACTGGCCAAAATCCACTGTCTGGAACTCCAAACTAGAGGTTTGGTTGACCCCCTTCCTTACTTCACCAATCATTTCAAGGGCACTGTGCCCACTATGGCCTCTGACCACCATAACTCCCACCGGCCACCCTTCTCTATCTGTAAACAGTAGGTCTAGCAGGACATCACCCCACTAGGCTCACTTTGCAGGAGTCAGGGAGTTCTCTTCCACACTTGAAGATGCCTCCTAGACTGGCTCTTCTCCACTGTGTTGAGTTTCTAGCAGACATCCATCAAGTCTTCCACAAGAACAAGAAACAGTGATTGTGAAACATCAGGCAGATGCTTATAGGATACTCCATCCACCTTTTTTTTTGTCAAAATGTTCCTTCTAGCAATGGCTTTTGACTGTGTGGAAACCTTTGTTGCCTGGAAGGGTGGCTACACAAACTGCCACACAAAGTGTCACACAAAAAACAGTAGCACATCCTTCTGCACATCCCGTTTGGCTGTGGTTGCTCCTGAGAGCTGTCAGGTCCTCACAGGTCTCTCTGCACTTTTTTCAGCCTTCCCCTGACTCCAGGCAATCCCCTTCCTATCTCCTTCAGGTGTTTTGTCACAGAGCTTGCTATAGTTGCTGCTGCTGTCTCTGCATACCTTGCTGACTGAATTCCTATAATGACCAATATCTTGGAGGATTTGTGCAGGTTAATTTATTTCATGAAACACATTTAGATGTGCCAAGTATGAGTATTGTTAATACTGCAAGAAAAAGACTAAATATATGCTCTTAGAAAGGGTAACATGAAATATTCCTGTTCATCCTGAAAAGGGTTGGGGAGCTTTTTGCTTGTTTGGTTGGTTCGGTTTCCTTTTTTCAAATTTCGTTACAGTTTAATCCTATTAGTTCTACATTAGAATTTAGTGGGGTTTGCAGCACTAAAGTTCTATAACTTTGTATTTGTCAATAGTACATTTAACTCCCTCTGTGACAACATATTTACAAATCAAATCTAACGCCCTTTTAAGTTTAGCTGTCTCTATGGCCTTCATTCGTCATCTTTCATTTTTTTCATCCTCAGAAAATGCTACTGTAGTGTAGTTGTTCTTTGTGTTTGTAAATAATTTTTCTCAATTAAAGCATGTAACATGCACAGTAGACTTTAAAGCACCGGCCTCTGTGGACCTGAAAAAACATTTTCTCCGGTTTGACATAGCTTCTTTCACAGGAACTATCTATAGTCACTGTTTTGCTATTTTTCAACCTGTTCTGTATCTCTGCCTGTGTCCTGCCCTGAATCCTTGCATCATCCTGGAGCTTAAGCAGGAACATGTCATGTGGAATGTTACAAAAGGCTTTCTGAAAATCCAAATATATTATGTCATCTGCTGGGCCCCTAGCAGCCCTGTCAGTACCCCTTTGTGTAAATTCTTCTCCCCAAAAATGCAACCAACAAAAACACTGAGAAAATTATCAAGGACATAATTAATAGCTCTTTATTTACAGACAAGTGATTAAATAGGACACATGCTCTGCCAGAAAGGTACCTTGCAAACACTCCACTATGCATTTACCCTGATTCTTCCCACTAATAGTAGTGATGAGAGTAATAATAATAACAATAATAATAGTTCAGTCATTCTTATCCACTGCATTACAGTGTCTAAGCTGTTTGATAACTCCAGAAAAGCCCTATTTGCACAGGTAGTCCAATTAAATACATATAAATGTATTGAAATGTTTAATTGGCTGGCAACTTAGTAAGTGTCTGTAAAACATGGCCTCTCCTTAATCAGAAGACAAAAATGAGCTGTCATATATTGTTATCCACTTGCTGTTTGAAAACCAGAGCTCTGAGGCGAAGAGGATGCCTTTTCTTTTATTACCATGCCCCAACTCAGAACGAGCAAAAAAGAGAAACAGAGCAGATAATGGACCCCATTCATGAACGCAAAAGGCTATTTCTGAGCAGTTATTGCATTGTTTATGCCAGCAAAAATTGCATAACTCTCATTCTCTACACAAATTACATGTTTTCTATGCTTCATTGGACTTTTTACATAGAACATAAATGAAGCTTTTGCAATAGTGGTACAAAGAGTGCTATTGGAGCCAATCTAAGCCTCATTATTAGGGCTGGATGAAGCATTTGGCTTTCTTCAGGTTTGCTGCAAAGTCAGCAGAGTCCAAAATTCTCTTTATGTTTTTATCTTTTTATTTCCTTTCATCTCCCAGTTTCTTGAGATTTTTAGTGAAAGGAAAAAAGAGGTTTTCCAACCAAAGTTGTGCTAATTGCTTTAAGACAGAGATCAGAGCTTAATACGATCCGTTAAATGTTGCCAGCCTGGGACAGGCAAAGGGCTTCATGTGTTGACTGAACAGCAGGACTGCCTAGCCAAGGAAAAGGTCAGGCATTGCACAGAGCCAAAACACAGCACAACAAAAATGTTCAGCTGTATTGCTGCTGTGAACTGGGGCGGTCATGTGAAAGGAACTTCCATTTCTCAGTCCAAGAGCTTCTAGAGTGCTATCCATTCAGCTCCATATGATGCTATAGATTAACCTTTCAAAAGCCGCTTTTGATGGGGTTGTTTTGTGCCTGATTTGAGCCTGAAGTTCAGGCTGGGTACCCTGTAGTTCCACAACTGAATTTGAAAATAGCAGTGAGTTCTGCTCTTGGAAATCGCGTTCAATGCAGGTACTAGGCTCAGCTGAGGCTACAGACTTTGGACCCCTCACTACAAGAAAGACATCAAGGTGCTGAAGCGTGTCCAGACAGAGCAACAAAGCTGATGAAGGGTCTGGAGAACAGGTCTTATGAGGGGCGGCTGAGGGAACTGGAAATGTTCAGTCTGGACAACAGAAGGTTCAGGATGGACTTTATGGCTCTCTACAACTGCCTGAAGGGAGGTTGCAGTGAGGTAGGGATTGGCTTCTTCTCCCAAACAGCAAGCAACAGGAAATGGCGTCACGTTTGGCGAGGGGTGGTTTAGATTCGATATTAAGAGAAATTTCTTCAATAAAAGAATGTCAAGCACTGGAACAAGCTGCCAAGGGAATTGGTTGAGTCATCATCTCTGGAACTATTTAAAAGTGTGTAGATATAGAGTGACATGGTTTAGTGGTGAACTTGGCACTGTTCAGTCAACAGTGGGACCTGATGATCTCAAAAGACTTTTCCAACCTAAATGAATCTACGGTACTATGAAAGCACAGGTATTTTGCACACATTAGTATGGCAGTAGAGCCGGATTTAGCCTGTCTCTGCTGCTTCTGTTAAAAGAGGGATTTACAACACTCTTGCTACCTCTTATTATAATTACTGCATAGGAACAATATTTATGTACAGAGAATCTTCTACACAGAGAAACATTTCTACCTGTGAGATTGCCCATATAAGTAAACAGATTAATTTGTTTTATTCAATTGTCTGCTTCTCTTGCAAACAGACTACAAAACATTTATGTCAAACCTTTTTTCCAACATTTGATTCAGAGTGGATGTATATTTGTCAGTTTGACGAGCCTCTCTCTTTTCCCTTGTTAATAGTTAGACGTGAAAATATTGCTGTTAGGTCCCATGGCTCTTTTTACAATTATTCCCTGAATAACTAACTTAAAAACTCTAACAACTGAAACAGTTTGGAAACAAGGAGATTTACCAAAGTAGCATGAGAAGTCAAGATGGATGCCATAAATTGTATCTATGACATCTGAATTCTTATTTTCACCTACTAATCGGAGACAGTGCTGCCAAACCAAGTGCAAGACTTTAATTCTGTCTGAAGTCAGAAAGCATGTCTTCCCTCTCCTTCTAGTATTCATCTGTATTCTGAAGCACTGAAATTACCCATTAAAGTTATTTTTATGATTAGCTTTTGCTTGCTTGGGTGGGGTGTGTTCTGTCTTATTAGCTACTGTGAATCAGCCTCAGCCCCTTTGTGCCTTCTCCAGAAATATTACTTTGGAATCACTACATTTCATTCGCTGATGAGGTAAAAAGAACCTAATTATTCTGACAATTTTATCTAAGGCTTGCAGATTTTATGTACTGAGTGTATAAAAAATAACTTCTTGATGAATAATCCTCCAGGAGTACATTTTTGTAACCATCATCTGAAATGGTCCTTTTTACACACAGATATGCAATTCTTCCACTGGATGATAAATAAATTTGCCTTACTTCAGGGAACACTGTCCCAATATACACACATATAGATAAATATACATATATACACATATAAATTTTAATTGAGCTATAGCAACTTCTCTACAAGACTGTGAATGACACTGAGACAACTACTAATGCTTTTATAAATTTCTCACATTAACTATGTGGTTCCTGTCATATGATTTTCTGTCCTTTAGTTGAAATTATGAGTAGATTTTACTGTTGACATATAAGAACCAAGAACAATAGTAATATGAAAGCCAGATATGGCCTATTAATATTAAATATCCATTCCAGAAATACATGAAAATAACTTGAACAATGACGAGTTTACAAAGCCAAACTTTTAAAGGGTGAAAGTGTTTGTGAATATGATTGGTCTCAATGACCTTAAAGGTCTTTTCTAACCTAAACGACTCTATGATAATAAAGTTTTGCTGAATCTGGTAGCATGATCGAGGGAAAGATGCTACAGCTCTCTATTCCTGAGCACAGCCAGTGGCAAGGCTGAGTGCGCATTCCTCTAAAGCACACACAGAAGCATTGGCAATACACACTGAAAGCCATACAGAGCAGGACAGATAGAGATGCAAACACAGATAGCACAAGCAGTTGCCTGATTTTGTCCCCCTTTCTGCTACTTCAGGGTAAAGGTCTGTTAGTGGAAAATAGTGTGCAGATATACAAAGCTGATCTTCCCAGAAGCATGGACTTAAGCACTAAGGGCAGGAACTGGCCCTAGAACCTTGTTTTCCTAATTTGCTGGCACCCTCAAAAACAGAGATGTCCTTTCAATTCCTTGCAGTTCAGAACCCCTCACACAAACATTTGTGTGCACACACACATTCTTGTGCACACACACGCATTCATGAGCCCGCACACACTGTTGATCCAGTCCCTCTAGTAAATGACCTTATATGACCTTAAATACTTAATCTACCCAATAGATCCTTGGGATCCTCTTGTCTCCAATATAACTGTACACATGTAAACATGTCACTAAGTCAACCCTTAGACTCAGGGTCACTCTAGCTGATGATTTGAACACCTCTTGTGTCTCCAGTTGCCAATTTTCAGATTTTCTGGTCTCTCGAATATCTCGCTCATGCTTCTGTGTGCTTTGATAGCTGGCTGCCAACCCTCTTATGCTTCTCATGGGCTACTCAGGTATGGTATTTGCAAGCAATCACACTGACACATACAGTCACACAATATGCAGGCACCTCAGGTGCTGACACTTAGACGTATTGTCCCTTATGACCACTGGACTCACATCAGTTGCTGGGATGTCGGAGGTCCAACCCTGGTTGCTGCTGCCTCACGCTCCAGCTCCACCTCCTCTGTAGGAGGCTCCTCATTAGGGGAGGACTCGACGGATGGAACCAGGGACTAAGATCCACCCCTCGTTCCAGAAGAAAGGCGTGTCTAGAGCCTTGGGCTAACCTCTCCTTCCAGAATGTTCTGTTATGTTTGAAGTTTTATTGGTTCTGAGCTGTTGTTCCCCCCCCTCCCCACTCAAATGTTTTTATTGGACCCCTGACCACTGTACCTTCCCCTTGCCCTTTACCCCATTGCCTGTTATCCCCCCTTAAAACCAGCTGCACAGGGACATTTCCCCGGTGTTCTCCCCGGTGTTCTCCCTCCACGACTCTCCCTCCCAGATCTCCTCGCCCTTCCCCCAATAAAGGAGAGTTCCGGGGAAACCCCTCCCGCAACTCTTTGCCTCTTTTGCCTTATTCCATCGACACCTCGTCGGTCCCTCGCTGTGGGCAGCCCCATCTCTGTGTGATCCAGCCACGCCAGGCTCCAGAGCTGCACGGAAAGAAGCCGCCAAGCTGCTGAGCATTCAGGGGCTGACGCCTCGGTCGAGGACGGCCAGGAAAGCCAGGCATAGACAACACTGGGATTCAGATATCCATGCACACATGCACACAAAATAAGGGCATCCTCACCCAGAAAAATGATTGGACATGCAATTTGGTAAGAAGACAGGACAGACTGTACTGATCACTCCCAGGGCATGTCCAGACCACATGACAATCTGTCTCTTATTGCACCTTTGGTTCTTCCCCGAAACATCCTGTAATTATATAATCCCAAGGTAATCTTCCCCAGCATCCCATAATAAGTCCCATACCCCTAGGCAGTGACACCCTGCTGTGAGGTAAGACAAAGAGCATTTCCAATTGACTGATCTTGACGTGTCTCACCTGGTGCCCATGAGGCTGATGCTCCTCCATGGCAGCTCTGGGAGGAGCGGGGCCAGGGCTTCTTTCTCTGACCGGCTTACTGGGGTTCTGCTGCCAGATATTGCTCTTCTATGCTCCTCTGTGTTTGCAGTTATGATCCTTTAACCAAGTAACTGAAAATGTAGAGCTAACCATATTCTTCTTTTCTTTCAAAGGATTGAAAACAAGGATAGAATTTGGTTTAAATGTAAGAGGCTTTAGTTCTCTGAATTCACAATTCAAATCCCCTGTGGAGGGGATCCACATAACTTTAGTTGAGCTTTGTCACACTTCTTAAGCTCCTTCACTTTCCCGTGTGTTAAGCAGAGAGTTGTACATTCCCCCAAAGGATGAAGATAATGTAACTGAGACCCCCTACTTGGAAGTATTCTCTGAAGATTAGTCTCCAAGTCTAAGATTAGCTTCTTCCCTGGTCTTTATTGTCTCCACACAATCCTCTATATTTTCTTGTTACCTCCTGCCTAATTGGTTGTATGTCCTGTATTAATGACACAGAATCTGTTTCAAGCGTGAAATACAAGACTGCCCTGCACCTCTGTTCCACTACAGCTCCACTCATCTCATGGCTTCTTTCTGGTGCCTTCTCTTTAGGCCAGCTCAGGACAATAGTGCTTTAGAAGAATGTAGCCCCAAACAGACATTGCTTGCCAGTGATATTACTACAAGGGCTTAGTGCTTGAGTTTCTTTTATTTTTCAGGATACAATACAGTTAGTGAAGAAGAGGTATGGGACTATGTCATGATGGGAGTATATTTTTGTTCCTAGTATATATGTTGTGGTGGTTTAAGAAAATGTACTACTAGGTCATGTGAAAATCTCTAACAATGAAACTGCTCCTTCCCTTTAGGATTGCTGAGAAAGCTTGGAAGGAAAAAGCTTCATTACGGTAGGAGGATTTTGAGAGGGAAAAATGAAAAGCAAGTTTAGAGCACAACAATGAGACTCAGATAACACTGAGGGGCTGGAAGATGACAGACAAGTCTGCTGTAATAGGAAGTCTTCCTAAGACTGGAAAGGCCTGTACTGAGCTTGCTGCAACTCCTGTATTCGTAAGACAAACTGAAACCAAGGATGAAAAAAGGGAACCATCTTATAAGAATGCATGTGAATAGCGAGGAGGTGTCATAAACACTTATTGTTTCTCTGATGTCATTCTGTATTTGGAAGGTAACTATTATGATTTATATCCTAAAAAATAATTTTAAAAGGGCTTTCTATTGTGAAAGTCCTTTCAGCCTTTCTTTTTACTCCTTTTTAGAGGAAACATTTTAGAAAAAAGGTTCTATAAGGATTATGCACGAGCAATTCCACACTTTGTTTTGAACATAGAATATAAGACTGAATTCCTTGCCAAGGACTAAAGTCAGGATGTGCAAAGAGCAACAACATGGGTATGCATGCGACTGGTAAACAGAGAATAGAGCAAAGCTGTGAAAGAAGGGAACATAAATTAAACATTAAGCCACTATAAAATCATCAGAGATAAAGAGGACACAATGGGAAGCTGAACTGACCAGATGGTCTGAAGATCAAATATGCTTTTAGAGTTTTGTTTTCATCTTTAATATTCATAGGAGCAGAGGAAATTACATATACCCTAAGTGCACTCTGAAGAAATCAGTAACAGTAGAATTTCACTGAAAGGTGGTTTTTTATGATGAAGATGATAAAACAAAATTCAAAAAAACGGAACTCTTTTAATGGTATTATATTTTTGCAGGTTTTTAAAAATTATTATTAGAAACCCTTGTCATGTAATAGATTTATGTTTTACGTTAGTTTGTATATACTCTACAAAAGCCATATGCCCTTTGAATTAAAAAAATATCTATAAAGATGGATGATAGGCTATTTTGCATTTATTGTGATATACCTACTCAATAATAAAGACATGCAATCTTATTTGTACAAACTTCTACTAATTGAAAATAATGCTCTGTTTCTTTGTACTCCTCACATATTTTATTACAATTTGTGAATAAAAGGGGTTAAAACAGAAATGGTGGAGTGAGAGAAGAATAGGAATAAATGGAAATAGATCCTGACTTGACCTACTGCAACCAGAAATAGTATTAAGTTCACTTCAACATTAATTTAAATACAACTAAATAAAACTGGGTTAAAAGAAAAACAAAAAAAGGAAATATGAAAAAAAAAAAAATCTTGGCATTATCATCTTGCTGTCTTCAAACTCTTACTGTTAATAAGAAGTAGTAGAGGAAATGAATGAAGTTTTCCCCTCATTATGTACATATGAACTAGATGTCTGCACTCCTGTTATAATTAATAGAGACTTAGGGCAGGATTCAGCTACATAAACATGGGTATATTCTGCCACCTCAGATGCCAATACACTTAAATGGAGTTGGCAGGTTAGAGACAGAACTTATGGAAGATATGCAGCCTTTTGGAGATCAGCAGCTAGAGTTTGGGCATGATGCCCTGTCTGTCTTACGTTTTGGTACCTGAAGCCTGCCAAAGTGACTGCTGTAGTTACAGCTGCAGAGATATGCAGCAAATTCTGATCCCAGAAACTGGCATGCTACTTGCCAAAAACCAGGAGTCTATTGAGATTTGAGGTATTTTACTGTATTAAAAACATTTGGGTTAACATCCAAGTCAGAGGACCTACAGGAGACCCATTCCCTTGGCAAGTGACGGATAGAGGCCAGGCAAGCACCAAAAATAACTAAATAAATTTAGGAAAGCTTAGTAAGGCCAAAATATCTTTTGTTTTGGTTTGGTTTGGTTTGGTTTGGTTTGGTTTGGGGTTTTTTTGTTATTTTTTTTTTCTTTTGTGTCATTTGTAAGAAACACACAATGAAAAGTAACTGAAATGTATATAAGGATAATGGTATTCATTTAATGGTGTGCACGTACATGTGCATGTGTGCATATGGATGTGTCTATTGTGTATGCATTTATGTTATATAACAATTTTTTTCTCAGCAGATAATTATTTTACTGCAACCTTCATTCTTAGCTATTTCTGGGCAACCTCCTTTACTGAGCACTCACAGAGAAATTAATGTCTCCATTGTCAATGTGGATTTAAGGTGTTCTGTCAATCTGATGCACTTACAGGCGGTATCCTGAAGTCAGGGTGTTTTTGTGTCCTTTTCCTAGTAGGTCTACCACCCAGGTTTAATGGTATCTCCTCTCTCTTTCTACTAGGTTTATGAATCTTACTAGGTTTATGAATTTTCTACTAGGTAAATTAAATTTATTTCATTCACAAAATGTATTAGCATTTTGATCCAAGAAACTCAGGGTTCTGTAATTACTTGGGAAAATTAATAGGACATGAACATTTGTAAATGAGATTCAGAATCTCTAAATTCCAAGTTCAGACTTGTGGCAATTTGGGATCTTTCTTTCAAACAAAGATTAAGTTGTCTGGTCCCTGGGCTCTGGATTATTGCTGCAGAAGCCTAAAATTGATTTATACTGCCATTCTGGATCACAGAGCTCCTTCTATCCTAAACAGAAGTGCTCAGATGTCTTTAGATCAATCTTTAGCTAAGGAGTTAGATGCATGACGTTTTATCTAAGCTCCATCGTGATTCAAATACAGGCTGAAGAAGTATGTGAATTGTCATTCCCTGGTGAGAACCTCGCTACTGACAACTTTTGAATCACCTTTGTGAATATATTCCTTCATTTCAGCTGTTTCAGTGTGCCAAGTCTAAACCTAAAAATAGCCTGAATGATTTGAATGCTCAATGAAGTTTTAATAAATCCTACAAATCTCGTATAAAAATCTGATCTCACTTCTTCTTCTCATATTTGATAGAGTCTTCAAAGTACGTGTCCTCCTTGTCCTCACTGAAGACAGTTTGATAGGAAAAACTTCAGATTTTGTTGCTCTTTCTTTCTTTCTTTCTTTCTTTCTTTCTTTCTTTCTTTCTTTCTTTCTTTCACTTTCCTCCTTTTTACTTTTCCTTTTTACTTATCCTCACCCGTCTATCGCACACTTTCAGAGTTGTGAGTTTTAAGGACAACAATCTGTTCTATATTTATATTTTAGAGGCAAGTCAGGATACTCAGCACCAGAAGCAACTCACAAAAGCGGAGCTAATTTGCACTTGTCCAAAATGTGCATATCTGCACATAAATACAATAACCCTCAAATAACTGTTACCAAGCAGGAACAGGTAAACTAAAGGAGGATTTTTTTTAAACCAAATTACTTAATCTCCTATAAACTTATGACAGACTCTTTTGTCAAAAACAAAAGAGTCTGTGTTTTGTCCATCTCTGTGTTATCAGAATTTGAGTTTGTTCACTGAAATATGAATTCCATGTTTATATGTTCTTTGTGAATATAATTTTGTACCTATTGTTACAAAATAGTCCTGAAAACGCAGTCATTTAGTTTTAGTGGCAAGTATCTTAACCTCCATATACTTATTTTCTCTCAAAATAATGGATTAATATCTGAATTGTGTGGAACAGGGTATTTTTCACCAGTTGGACATCTCTCTTACAAAGAGAATATGTCTGCATAGATAATTTACACATTGAAAGATGAAACTAGCCTCCCATCACTCTGAGAATAGGATAAGTTCACACACATTTTAATTCTCATTAAATAATTGTGCTAGAGATAGAGAAATGCTGTGCTGTTTCTGTTTTCTAGGTTTTGGGTTTTGTTGCTGATTAGTTGTTATTTTTCCCCCCTCACAGTCTTGTGCACTTAAAAAAATAATTCAGGCTATTTCCATACAAATTATACTTTTTCCCGGATTCATTAAATGCTCTTTGCTAAGACCATAACTGGACTGTCTTCTCTAAAATTGCCTATGCAGAATATTGAAAGGGTCAAAACAGTGCAGCATGCTATGGTATTTCACAGAGTAGAAAAACATGCAGATTGCTCTTGTTTCTCATTCTTGTAATAAGGGATAGTAACAAGAAAAGAAAATGGCTGAAAATGGTTTTGTTCCCATGTGTCAAATACCATAATTAGAATAAGAAATGCTACAAATTAACCCATTCTCATTACAGTCACTATATTATAATTTCATGGTCCTCTTCTGATGCTGTACTCTTGCTAAGCACATTTACATCTCATCAGTGAACACAAGCAGCAGATACGCTGGCGGTGAATGCTTGATTCACTCCAATTTATGTCTTCTTTTCAGCTGGGGAATCCATTGTGTGAGCTAATAGCAGGTTTCCCATTTGAAATGACTGCAGATCTCTTCACATTTGGATACAGTGCAAGCATTGTCATAATTTTTTTTTTTTTTTAATATGTCACATAATTGTTGCATTATACTATGTGCAGGCAAAAGAAAGGAAATTTTCAGCATTAAATGATACATAAAGGGCAATACTATGCTTTACTGTCAGAGATGTGTGGGGGAAAGACAAGAACCCTTTTCTCTTAAGCCAAGAGACAAGTATAGCTGCAATCTTTGTGTTCACCTGCATAAAAGACTTAATGATTTCACCATCAACTACCCTACTTCTGCAATGATGGTTGTCAAAAAAAAAAGGATTTTACTAAAACAATCAGTGGGATGAATGTATCTTTTTATAGGTTGTTTAAATTTCCATGTCCCTATTACATTACTCTTTTGAAGCATAATTTACCTCAAATTCTCACAAAATATTCATAGTATTTCTATTGCAAATTTAGAGCTGTACAAGTGAAAAGCAAACATGAACGACCTGCTTATCTAACAATGTTAGGTTGTTTTTCCCAAATCAAGGTGTATGTAGAGGAAAAGCTGTATTTGAGGTGTTTTCTTGTTTTCTTGCACCTGGTCAGACAACTAGAAAAAGCATAGCTTACTAAAAGCTAAGAGAGGTTTGCTGTTGATGTTAATGGGATAGGATTTCATTGAAAAGATTTTGTCCTACTAGACAGGAGTGCTACATGCATTATCTTTGCAAAACCTTGGAGACTGACGTAAGAGGTGCATGATCAGTGACTCAAAACATGGGGTTATTTCAACTGTCCTTAATCATTAGTGCTTGGATTCACTTAATCTAGCTTTAGACATTTCCAGTATGAATGCTGATGTCCTGGGCAAGACTCGGTTGCCTAAGCACAGGAACTTAGTGCCACTGGAGGTCTTCTAGGATACTGAAGGCATACACAGGCCACCTAGGTAGGGCACAGAACTCATGGAGACAGATGCGCTCTGATACCAAAGCTGAGCATCAGGTCTAGTATTGCACAATACAAATAAATCTCACTATATGTGTACATTTAGGTACTGAATACTACTCCTAACTTGTCTGTTTGGATGTTCTAAGGTCAATTCAGTTGTCCATACTTTGGTGTATTTGAGATGTTGCATCTGCATCACTCATGCCAAAGGACATGAATATTCTGCGTGTATTGTGTTTACCATAATGAAAATGTCCTGGATATTCTAAAGCTCCCAGCTGAAATAATTCTGGTTTTGCTAGTTAAATCTAGCTGATATTATAATCAATGAGAAAAGTATTTCCTTTCAGGCCATGATTCCTCCCATCAGTCTTGCATGTTTACTTTTGGATGAGATTACTAATATCCTGTAACCTTTTTTGGGGTTATTTTTTGTTTGCTTGATTGACTGTTTGGGTTTTTCTCTTTTCCTTTTTCTTTTTGTAGAGACAGTTTTAAAAGATGTAGGTTTCTCGACTATGAAGATTGACATGTGTCCTTGCCTTGCATTTCCTTTCCTCACATTTTCTTGCCTTAGTTTTTCATATAACTGAGAGCTCAATCATTCAGTAATTCCATAATGATGTGGAAGCCAGGCTAACCCCTGGCATGAAAAGTAGACTAGAGGTAAGAATATGCCCTTACTTGTGTCAGCACAGTTACAAGAACTTATGAGTCACAAATCTGAAATTTATTCTATTCCATGACCCTATTTTTCAAAAGACTAGTAGTAGATATCTGAAGAATATTTCTCCACCTTCTAGCATTAAGTTGTTTTGGATATACTGAAACTGTAGTTGTGTTCATATTACTAATGACTAGATTAGTTAATTTGAATTTGCATGTTTCCATGTGAACCTTTATGCTTTTGACCTGCTTTGTGTTCAAGTTCCACAGTGTAAACTACTATTTCCAGGTAAAAAAACCACTGTAATTTACTTTATGATTTGTAGAGCTCTTCCATACCCATTTTGGTTGTACTTTCTATTAGTGAAAAGTAATTTTTTAAACCCTTCTCATACAGAGGAAGGCCCATACTTTTTATCATAATTTTCACCTTTCTATATTCTGTCTCTCATTTTGCTTTTTGTTCTTTTTAAACATAAGAAAACTATGATACAAAGTAGTGTAGCAACTAAAAGAAACATGGTGAAGGCTGTGAAATTTCTCCAGGATGCCTGAGATGATCACTAGACCTGTCATTATGTTTGCACTTGTCTGGTGAAGACAGCAAATTAGTTTCAACCTTAGTAGTATTTGTCCAGCTGCAATATGAAATGTTGGAATCTGAAGAAAGGACATAATTCTGTAATCGTTGAAGTATTATTCGGCATTTCTATTAACTTCCATATATCAGACTTGATTTTTTTGAGACACTAAGCCCTTTTTATGCACATCACTGAACAGAAATTTTCAGCTACCTCTGACCCAGGTTAGATTCCAGTGAGTAGCCTCCAAATGAAAAGCTCTCTGCTACATTTTAATACCATGAGTGATCCAGACCCTTCTTGGCTTTACTTTAATGTTAATATTTAGAAAAAAAAAGGCAAAAAAACCCCAATCTGTCATGCATGTGTATGATAATTGACATAATGGGCCCTAACGGCTACTTTGGAGCATAATAGTCCATGACAGATCCATTGGAGCTTACTCAGAGATTGAGATATTTTAATATAATTTAATCAAAAAATAAAACCTAGACAAAACTAACATTTATTTGTATACAATATTATTATTCATTTAAATATCAAGCTGCTACAAACACATGCATATACCAACAATTAGTATCTTAAAAGAAATGGTAAGCAAAGATTTACCAGAAAACCTTCTCAGAACTTACCTGATCAGAATTAAGAGTATTTGATGGCCTTCTCACATACCTAACCTGTCTAGGTGAATGAGATATGCATTGTGGTAATCGCAAGAAAATTTTTGTGCATGGCAGTCATAGAAGAAAAGAATGCCAAAACAGAACTTGACAAGTTTATCTTAGCACTTTAGTGAGCTGACCAAGCTAATAGCAAAATTTGGTTGCCCAGAATAATGGAGAGAGAAGTGAAAGCTGAGAGTCAATCATGAGCAGAAGAGGTAATTTTCCAATGGTTTAAAAGCTGCTTAGCTGGGCACACACTGGCCTCTGATCAGATGGCTGTCATCCAGCCCTCCCAGATCCTTGTGACAATATCACGTTTTGCATGCTAACACCATAAAACTCAGAAAAAAAAGAAAATAACTCTCTAGAAAATCATCCACACCTTGAATATTTGCTTACATACTGATTCTAATTTTTTATTTAATTTTTGTCTTTTTTTTTTGAGGGTTTTATGTCATTGTTTAGAGTGCCTAGAAGTGGCATACAGTGAGGAAACACGGTTGAAAGGAGTGCAAGGGAGAAAATTTGATCATCATACCTTTGCTTATCATCGGTGTTTACTATCCCACATTTGAGTTGAGCCATGAGGTCTGCAGCCGTGTTCCATTACTCCCCAAGAGCCCATGAACTTCCATGGACCTTGAACTAAGCACCCAGGGACATCAGCCTCAGGGAAACGTGTTTTGGTCCTTGTTTTGTAATGGAGATATCTAAGTCAGAGTGTTGTTCGTAATTGTACACCAAGTGCAGAAACCAGATTTTAAGAAATCAGAAACTTCAGAACTGGGATATGGAGATTTTGCTATTGGGCACATTTTGAATCAGAACTATGTACTCCTTCTCTAAGTTAACAAAGAATAATTTAGTTTCCCACCTCAGTACTTTGGAATCTCTCTGGAGTTAAAAGAAAATGATCAGAACCTCAAGACACACCTCAATTATTTCAAACCCATCCTTTGGCTTGGGAATGAAGTTTTTCTCCATCAAATAGAGAGGAACTCTTAATTGCCATCTTCCACATTGTGATTGGGATTTATCCCCTCACTGACTAAAGAGGAAGCATGGTTGACAAGATTAAACAAACTGAAGAGCTCTTAGGAAACTTCAGAGAGATTATTTCCTTTATGGAGACAGACATTCTGAATTGCCTTCCCAGGACTACTGACAGTTTTTGATCTTGCCTATAGGAAGTTAATTCAGCAGGAAATATCCTGTCTACTTGGCATGTGAGAAAAACACAACTTCAAACAGGAGGACTCCTGTTCTGGCTGCGAACATGAGGCTGCATGTTAGCCATCACTGAGCTCCAGAATGGGATTGAAGTTCAGACATATCTCCCTGATTAATTTCCTTTTTGTTTGTTCTATAAACAATTTAGAGGCTTAAAGTCAGCGATGTTTACAGTATTTGTACTAATTGTAACATTTGCAATTACACCATGTAATTTTCTTATGTCCTTCCTCTCTGCACTGTGAGAAAGGGCACATACAGATACTTGCTATATTTAGGGACTGGTCTAAACACAGTTGACATAATTCCCTTGACTTGAAATAACTCTGAATAGGATCTGCCAGAGAAAAACTGTGAATTGTCTCAATATTTGACGAATTAAGGCCAAAGAGTAGGACTAATCAAACAATAGGATGGAAAGCTCCCAAGAATCCTGAATAAAATTTTCTGCTATGTGTAAACTAGATACTTCAGCCAAGAATGCCAAATATAGGCCTTGTTAAATTGTTAATTTCACCAGGTTGTTAGGGTTTTTTTTTCTCACTTATATTATAAATTTATATAATTTAGAAAAAAGATGCAATGTAGTGCTATCATAAATATTTTGTTTGCTCATTTGAAGGGCATAGTGTTATTGAAATACATATGGCAGTAAATGTAGATTTTGGACTTATATCATCACTGTATGTTCACAGAGTTGTTTTGGAAGTTATATAATTTAGGATAATGAACTGATACTGCAACATTTCATCGTGATAATAACATTTTTAAATGTAATAATTTCTGAACAATGCTTTCAGAACATCGAAGTAAAATAAAAATATTTTTACACATATATCCTTTTCCAGAACCAGGCTGCCTCCTATTTTTGGCCAGCATTAGGGAGAACAGTTACTTGCTAACTAACTTGAGGGGATTGTCAGTCTAACTTAACACTGAAATTTTTGTGTCTAGTAAGTTTAATTTTGGTCAGAGCTTTGAGATGCTCTGGTGAAAATTGTAAATGAATCTGTCTCTTTTCTCAGAGACAGGGTTAGTCTGTGCTGATGGGAAAGGTCTCTTACCAGGAATTGATGGAGGCAATTAATTAAATACTTGCAATGGAGAACTTCAACAAGTGTATTCTGAACCTGTTTTATGGTTGCTTAGATCTTTCACAGTGCAGTGACATCATTTTGTATCTTGCTTTTCTATTGGGACTGTGAAGAATAGCTAGTACTTGTAATGCCATTTTTCAGAGATTTTCTGAGACACTGTGTTCTTTGATGTCTATAAGTAAAAGTAATCTAATTTACCACTTGTCGTTTGAAAGATTGTAAAAAAATGTAGAATATATCAATATTCAGATTTCTTCTTTTCATTTTGCTTCCCTTGAATAGCTTCAATATCACACAAAGTATGTTTTTATTATTCAGAATAGTCACTTTTAATAAAGAGACTTGAAAAGACTGATTTGAAAAGGTTTTCTATTTCTATTGTGATAGTCATCAGATTTGGTTGAAAAGTGGTGTTAGGACTTGTTCTTATTTTAACACAAGAAATGTATCTAAAATAATCCAAAATCAATAAAAATTTGTACCGCAAAATAAAGCTGTGTGAAACAGATCGTTTTCCAGTTTTCTTTTAAAAGTTCTATGCATTTTTCCCAGATATATTCTTTAGATATTCTGATCCATGCCTGTTTGAGTTTTTGTGAAGACAAAAGGAAAGGAGCACCTTACCCCCAAGTATCCTTTTGTTACAAGTTCTTTCCTGTCATCAGTTTTTGACATGGTTGCTGCTGCATCAGAATGTGACTACTGTTTTAAGTTGCAGCTGAGAGTTCTATAAATCAGCACCTGAGCACTCTATAGATCCCTCTGGCCATGCAATTTGAACATGTGGTTTACATTTCAATGAAGCCAGACCAAACAAGACTGTATTTGCAGCAGATTGAACAAAGTCACAGCTCTTACAGAGTATAATGTCCAGGCCTACCTATGCATTTTTCTTCCCACTCATTTTGCTACTGCATTTTCAGTGCTGTCAAAGTGTTACCCTTTTGGTAAATTATTTGGTGCAAATTTGGTTTTCTCTGTTATGAATCAATAGATGTACATGCTGGAAAGAAATCCTGAGGATAGTAAAATTGTGCATCCATAAACACCTCTGCTACATACACCTGTAATGTCACCAGAAGAACTACCAGGTGGAAGTCCCTGCTTATTAAAAGCTGAGCTTTGTGGTTTTATCACCTCTTGTTTGGATTTATGAATGTCATCTGATTTCTGTGGGCCTTGTGGACATTTATCAAATAAATAACAATTCTCAGAGTAGAGCATTGTGAACATACGCAGCTGTCAGGTGACACCATGTTCCATGACCTGAATTAATTACCTGAAATTTTTCATAGGACAGAAATACCCTGTCATAAGCACTTCCTGCCCCTCAGTGTTCCCACTCAGATGCCTGACTGTTTATTTGCTGCTGTGAAATTTTCAGGGTTTTCAAAACAGGCACATTCTGTGCTCGCCCTACTTTTGAATGTAGTCATAACTCTGAATGTGCAAAGGCTAAAATAAAGAAGACTGCCACTGACATCTGTGGAATTTAAATTTTGAGTTCATGATAAGCTGGACGAAGCGACAAGCATTGGACAGGAGACATTTCACTCATGCTACATTTGTCAGACTCTCTAGATTGGAGTAATTAAGAGATCAAACCAGCTAGTTTAATTTCCTCATCTGGAAAACAACAGTTAAGTGACTACTTTTAGCAATAGTTCTTGAACTCATTGCTTTCTTTGCTACATGACAAAACTCAGATGTTTTCTTTAAAAACAGCACCTAAAAAGGTCCTCCCTGAGGTTGTTCTCACTGTGCTTCAGCTGCCCCTGTGTTAGTGTCACTCTAGAGATCAAAAATTTTCTTCTGTTTTTTGAGATCTCAGAAATATTAGCACTGTGATAATAACTGTATTTTAATAAAAAAAATATAGTTCTACCTTTTTCTTTGGACTTCAGCCTGCTGAAAGAGGAGATCAAGTCATAGATTAAAGTAAAGAGGAGGAAGTCCTATTCCTTGTGATAAATTAAATCTAACACTGCCCTCTTCCTTAGGACTCAGGGAGGATTAGTTCTGGCTTCCTCATGGATAATAAATGAGTTTTATTCCTGTTTCAGGGTGTGATAGCTCATGATGTTTTAATTTTTATACCTTAGACTGATGAGTTCACAGCTCTACCATTAGTATTAATTAGTTACCTAGTGGCATGTTGGAGTGAGAGATCTAAACATCCCCCTCTCAAGGGTTAATACTGATTAATGTAGAAAAAAACTGAAAAAGAGACTGGAGAAGGAAAAAAAAATATTTGGATACTCTTTCCTCTCTTCTTCCCCTTGTGTTGTATTTTACTGCAGAAATTGTATGTACATACAATTGCATTGTATGACCCAGTGGCTGCAGTAATAAAATAAAAATAAAAATAAAAATAAAAATAAAAATAAAAATAAAAATAAAAATAAAAATAAAAATAAAAATAAAAATAAAAATAATAAAAATAAAAATAAAAATAAAAATAAAAATAAAAATAACCACCTCATAGAAAGTATAGATTAAGAGAAATAGGCATCTACCTGAATTGTACCTAAAAAGCAGATTTGTTTTCTTCGGTGATTATGGAGTGACTACAAGCTATGAGAATCTATAGGATCACAAGACCTGTTATAATATTTCCTCTTATTTTCTGGTCATTCTCATAAAAAAAGGCAGAAAAAAATTCAAGTAAAAATGTAATTTCAATATTGTAAAATATTCCTTTTATTCCTGGTATTTCTTTTTCTGCTGCCATCCCAAACTGGCTTTATTAACATTTGATATAAATTTAAATTAATTTCTGATATTCCCCAAGTATCTGAACAGAAGCCAAAACCAGGGTCTCATCACAACTACTTCTAGACTTCTGTAATGCAAAGACCTAAACATCATGTTTAAGCTTTTTTTAGAATCCTTCTTAAGAAACTCTGAAGGTACCATTTGATGTTACAGTGGTTGCCTGCTGAATTGGACTCTTACAGTATTTACTATTGCTAAATGATTTGAATACTGCAACGAAAGAATGAGCAAACCTAAGCGTGAAGAGTGAGCAGAGAAATCGTGGTTCAAGTCAGAACTCCAATCAAATCATATTGTCCATCATAAATCAATAAACTAATCTTATTGCTAGTCTATTTGAATAGCTCATCAAACTGTTGAGTATATAAAGTTGCTATATTACTCAGCACAGAAGTGGGAATGTTTCTTCAGAGATTACTTTTCTTAAAAATTTATTCCCCCAAAGCTTAGTCAAGGCACATCCACCATCTACTCAAGATGATCATACTATTTAGAAATGATCATTCAAAAAATTTTTGTTTTAACAAGAGAAAGTGCCAGATTATGCACCTGGGACAGGATAATCCTGGTTATACGTGCAAACTGGGGGATGAGAAATTGGAATGCAGCACCGTGCAAAGAGATTTGGGGGTTTGGGCTGATAGTAAGTTTAACATGCATCAACAGTGCTCCCCGGCAGCTAAAAGGGCCAACAAACAATGGCCTGTGGTGCACGAGGCACAGAATGCCAGCTGGTTGAGGGAGGTGATTGCTCCACTCTACACTGCACCACTACAGCCTCACCTCCAGTATTGTGTGGAGTTTTGGACACCTCAGTGTAAGAAGGACATCAAACTATTAGAGTGTGTTCAGAGAAGGATGACCAAGGTGATGGAAGGTCTTGAAGGCAAGAGGAGCAGCTGAGGTTGCTTGGTTAGTTCAGCTTGGAGAGGAGAAGGCTCCGAGGTGCCCACATCAAAGTCAACAGCTTCCTCGAGGAGAACAGTGGAGGCAGAGGGGCTGGTTTCCTCTCTCTGGAGACCAGTGGTAAGACATGAGGAAAGGGAATGAAGCTGTGCCAAGGGACGCTCTGGCTGGTTGATAAGAAAAGATTTTTCATTGAGAGGGTGGGTAATCACTGGAAAAGGCTTCCTAGGAATGTGGATATGGCAGCAAGCCTGGTAGACTCCAAGGAGCACCTGAATAGTGGTCTTAGTCATATGGTTTAATTTTAGGCAATCTGGTGAAGAGCAGGGAGTTAGAATCAATTATACTTGTGGGTCTCTTCCAACTTGAGATATTCTGTGAATCGATGATTCTGTGATTCTTTTTAATTGTCTGAACATATTATTTTGAATATTCAGGAACCTAAATTGAAATTTGTCTTTGATAAACTTGGTTTATCATGATTCTATTATCTTCAGTAGCTGGTCAAGCATCACTTTGGTTTCACAGTCACTTCTGTTAATAGTTCTTAAGCAAAGAATGACTTAAACTATATTCCAACGAGTTCTAGTTCTTGTTCAGCTATCTCACCTCAAATGTATCATTCCAAGAACATGTACACATTTCTAAGAACTCCTGTAAGATTCAACTTTTATATTCACTTTTACCTAACCTCTAGATGCACATAAGAATAATGAGTTCTTTAGGATTCAGAGGAGAAGACATTTTAGATATTACTTGTATATTACGAAGGTGATATAGGTTTCTGAAACATGTCTATTATTTCTTGTGCTATTAGTTTAGGCACAAGAAAAAGGATGCAATTTACCAGCTGGGTGCAAGCAATTACAGGTCTGTAGAACAATGTGGTTTTAGTTTCTACAGATGTTGCCATATTGATACTAATTCTATAACTAAGAAATTGATTGTACTATGCCTATTCATACTGATTAGGATGCTCCTTCATGTCTTTGCTCAATAATTCTTCTAGGTTAAATTGTGTAGTTCTGCTCATCATTTGTAAATCACAGTGGGATTAAATATACACACACATGCACATTCATAAGTCATCTGAACTCTACATTCTTTATTTCATGAATTTAGTAAAAAACCATTTTTTAATGCCAATGCTAAGATAGTATTTTGATTTGCTGATGTACATATATTATTTTATAAGTTGTTTGCTTACCCTGTATGTCTTACTAGATTAGATGCAATGTTTCAAATGAGCAAACATTTTAAAAATCTTCAAAAACAGAATTTGGAAGTGTAAATTCAAGCTCCTCTTTAAACAGACTTTTTATCAAACAGAATAAGACTTTTAAAAGAGCTTAGTTGTCATTGAAAAGACACTGATGCAAACTAGTTGAATAACTAGGACATTTTTGCCAATCAACTTTTTAACAATATTTTTATTTTTAATCTCCTGACTGCAAAGTATAGCTGATGGGCTTTTGTCATGTTTTATGTATAAAGTTGATATACATCAATTATTTCAGAAGCAAATGTATTATATGCTAAGCTGATTGCAAAGTCTTGCTTGCCTTGCCAGAAAAAAAGGAAAAAAAAAAAATAGAAAGAAAAAAATAACCTAAAACACAGGAAAAAACCCTCGGCTTTAAAGTTTGGTGAGTCTTTAATAAACTATTAAGAACATACAAGGGAAAACACCCATTCAAAAATATGGAAATTAGTTCCGTTTCATCTTGGGAAAAAGACAGAAAATAACTCCATAATCAATAAATCTAAACTCCAATATTGGATGGCAAAAAAGATTTAGCAAACAAGAGAACAGTGTGTGTTTTATGCACACAATCACCTAACAGTGCAAGCTATATAACAGAGCTCTTTAGAGAGCAGAACTAAAGTATATCACAGGCCTGTTTCAGTTTCCATTGTTAGAACTATGATATAGAATTACTTGAACTTATGGCGTAATGGAGAGGAAGCAGCAACTGGCTGAACCTGTGGAAGGTGGAAGTGAGCATAGTGCTGTAATGGAAAGTTAATAGCTGTTATTGATATCCAAAGATTCACCCAGTGCAACTTCCACAGGAATGTTTAGAAGAAACTGAAGACTTAAGGATTCCCTGTCATAAGATGGTATGAAAACTACCCATGAGCATGGCCACAGGGAAGGACAGTAGACTTCTGGAAATGGTCACTTAAGCCTACTGCTTCAGAAGAATCTAAATATGCAGCTGGAGGAAAGACAGAGTTAGGGCTACAACTCTTCCTCTCTCAAATTAGAATCTTGTGAAAGAACAGACTCACTCTGTGCCAATGGGACACCAAACACATGCTGGAGTAAAGGAAAGAGGAAAGCAGGTCAAAATATGGGGTTAGTTTCCAAAGAACAACTTAACTTTGGCAGGCTGTAAAAGTCTCAAAGACCTGAGTGCATATGCTGTAAGTTCAGTGTGCAAGGACAAAGATGGGAGAGTTTAGTTTGAATGAGACATTTCTTCATTAGCAACTTTACTGTTTGATGCTGTCACAGATACAACACTGTTAAGGTAATGTTGAAGCTACTGATTCAATGGAGAACTTAAGTAGGAAAAGGTTACTTGAAGTGGCATATTTCTCCCCAAAATTTATTTTTAATGCATATTCAAACAGACCATAGGACTTACCTCCAGTTAGCACAGATTGATGCAATATGCTATGTGAAATTGGACAAACTCTCCAAATGACCCAGGAAACACAGATAAAAAGAGGTATGTATAACCAGTTCTTTAAGTGTGTGTTTGTAGTGAAAGAAAAGACAATTCAAACCATCTACCTATAGATGCCTGTGCAAATAAGTTAGTCCCCTGAGTGACCTGTTTAGAGCCAATGGGGAAAGGCAGACCCTCACAAACAGTCCAGACTGCAGGTGTGCTGAACAGACTCTGCTGTCTCTTCTGCCTCTGTGATGGCTATTTATGCAATAAAAATTTGCCTGATTATGCACATGCCAGCATGAATCTTAGTCTATATTAAATATACAGTTACTGTAGATAGCTATGTAACACAATTGCCGCTTTGGCAATATTCATCAACAATGTAGTTGCAAGCCCTGTCACACCAGCCAGCTTCAATGATATTTCCAATTGCTGAAACGCAGGAGGAAATGAAAGTGTTTTATTATTTTATAGTATCTTTAGCTCTTCTGTGCTGACAATAAAGAGCTCGATTGTTTTTTCAAGATGAAATCTGCTCTGGAATAGTGGTATGTTTTCTTTAGTTAGTATATACTGAAACTGTCAAAGGAAGGACAGTTGATGTCAGAAAGGTTCATATTTATTCATGTTTAAATTGAGGTTGGCTGTGTTTGCTCTCATTACTGCTGTCATAAATGGTCAAGGACATCTAGGTATGTGTTTTCATAAATGATGTGATCATTCTAATACAACAATTGTGAATACAGAGTCCATAGCTCCATTATAGTTTCTAAAACGCTCCTGTTTCAGCACTGTTTAGGAATATGAAGCCTACCTATCTCTTTTAGAAATGCAATTTCTATGACAACTCAAAGCAGCTTAATATCACTTCTTGAAACTCAGATTCAAAATCAGAATTGTGTGGTCAGCCAATCCATTGTGATAGAGGACAGTGTAGTGGAGGAGAATGAGAATTGCTCACGCCTTGGGGAACACATTTATTTATTGATACTGAAACAGCTTCATTTTAAACAGCAAGGACAGAGAGAAGCAAGAGTGAAAAATCCTCTATCTAATATTTATCAATTTTAGACAGGCATCTAGACACACACAACATTTGATTCGTTCATTACAGTGATCTTTCTCCTTGTTGCACAGAGTATTTCTGCATTTTATTTCAATTAAAATATAAAGGCACACAACAAATCATTTCTGCTTACAAAGACAAGACCACCTAGTAGTTTCTGTATGTTTAATTCACTGTCTCCTGCCACAAATGCTTGAGGCTTTGATTAGCTTTATCTTACTTGAAAGAGGCACCCCATGTAGAAGGAGACAGGTGATAAGCTTCCTGTTGTCTCTGCAATTCTGAAGGAAGGTTGTTCCATTCTGATCCCTGAGCTACCTGGAAAATACATTTTAGAAATCAAACAGGCTCTTTTTCTTCGTAACCGTTTAGCCAATTTCAAACACCAAAGCAAATCTTGATGAATCTTCTGATGACTGACATGCTGAACTAAGCATATTTCCTAAGGCAAGGACTGCACTGTCTTTCTTTTGATCCTTTAAATAAAGATTAATTTTATTTCCTAATACTTCTCTACTTCTCTTTGTGTTTCTCATGTGTATGTGCCAATATTTGTGCCTGCTTAATTTTTTGTAGTTTATTTTGAAGACTTTCATAAACTTGATTAGTTCATATTTTTCTTTTTCCCATAGACATTTAGGATGGAAGGAAAAAGGATTGGGCCTGAAAAAGAGAAGGAATGCTGATGAGAAAAGTAAATTTATATTTTTGAGAAGCCTTGGATTGAGTGTAATATTTAGACAGAACTGTATGAATACACTTTGCCAGAGCTAAGTATAAGCTGTGCTACAATTTATAGTTATGTCAAGGTTGTCTGCAGCATGTGGATCAACCCTTTTTTTTTTTTTTAAGAAATAATGTCTTAAACAGATATTAAATTGACTAAGGAATCTCTACCCATAGCTTGTAATTTCTCTTCTGTTTGTAGATTCTTTGTGTTGCAAAGAACATTTTTCTTTTTCTTTTGTGTTTTTAATTTCTTTAAGTTTGACTGTCTTTTTTTTTTTAACTTCTCTTTTCTCTGTAGCATAATAATTAGGTATACACCATTATTACTGATTAAATTATTAAAACAATGGAGCATTTAAAAAGAAATAATTTGCCACGTGTGTTTTATACTGGCCTTTTTTAGTTCCAAAAATTCTTTAAAAAGCAACATTAAAAAATATTTTTCCTCACATTTGGTTACACTGGAAAATCAGGAAATATGTTAAAGGTCACAGATAAAAAAAAACCTAATTCCAGCAAACTGAAAACAGAAGTCATCAGAATTAAAACATAAGAAATTCCCAAAATCTTCATAGGCAAAATATTATATCCCAGAACATGGAACAGTGAAACTGTCCAACCGCACGCTCTATTGCCAACTGGAAAATCTTAACCTTCTCTAAAGGACATTTGAGGAATGGAAACAGAGTCTATATAAACAAACTTGCCTGGACCATAGGAATCTAAAAGTTCAAAACAGTTTCAGATTTTAATTTGCACTGTGTCTAACTCCTAATTAACCTAACTAGGAAGCTCAGATAGAAAGTGCATTGGGCAAAACAAAAAAAAAAAAAAAAAAAAGGAAAGCAAGCATGTTTCCAGTATAGCAGATAAATAGGTAGCTATTACCTAGGTATTGTTTCTAGATAGTTTACCTCCTTAGAGATCTTAAAATGAGATTGCTTGCCAGTAATGAGTTTTCCCTAGGTAAGCAATTGTTTTTGTAGACATATAGTATGTTGAAAGGCCCTATTTGCTTGTAGCCTATATATACCTGTAATTTGCCTGTAAACTATATAGGGTGTTTGTAGGAAAAAGCAACATAAAAGTACTTCATTCGGAAAGATTTTATTCTGGTTCTGACTTTTCCATGTGCATTGTTTTCTTTAAGCATTTAGGTTAACATTAATGTTCATTAAGATGCTTAAGCTTAGTTGCATAAGGGGCATAAGGAGTAGGCCAGATAGCTTACTAAAATTGCAGCTCAGCTGGAGATTTTATTTCAGTACATTTCAGAAAAAATATTGTCCATCTTCCAAATTTAAACAAAACAAGGCACTTTTTTTTAAAGCCGTTAGTGCTTTAAGGATAAAACCGTCAGCAAAGCTTTCCGCCTCCCCAGATGTCATGCCCCATTTCATTTAACGATAAGAAGTGCTGGGGAAAGGTGCTGCACTGATTCATCAGGGCTGTGTTTTTGGTGTGGCTCCACAGCACTGCACCAGACACTTAAAAGTGGAAGGAGGAGAGAGTGTGGTTCTTGTGTCTCTGGACAGGGTGGCCAGGGCTGCCCTTTCCATGTGTCCCAAGCTGATCTGTTACATCAGTGCAAAGTTTGAAGAGAGGGGGACAGAAGTCCAGTGCTGTCACATTAGATCTGTTTGAGGAGGTACATTTGGGAAAAGGCTGTTTAAGTAGTGTGAATATCTGTGAAAGAGCTGGAATGCAATCAAACAAAAAATCACACTTAAGAAATAAATAAGACATTGAGTTTTACTATCAATATGCCATTCACAAAGCCATAGCTAAGGTTAAGTTTTGCATTAAAAAAGGGTTTCTATCTTTTCATAACTTATAGCAGTCCCAAACAAATTAAGAGAACTCCCTATTTGTGTATGACATTTTACTAGTGAATGAAAATGTGCCAAGAAAATTAGATTAAAAAGAAAAAACAGGCCTTAAAAACCGTTAGTATCAGAAAATTAATTTTTGCTGCCAGATCTTAATAATGCACTCAGTTTTCGGAGAAAAATAAAATTGAAAACTAGTGAATTTCTCATTTGAATATATTCTGAGAAGTAAAGGTTCTTTTTCCTATTCTGCATAAATACAAGTTGTCTTGAACTCAAGCAACTGAAGTTGCTTTGAAAAGAATTTGTAGTCAATGCATAAGGAGAAAGAAGATGAAAAATATGTAACTGTATGGTTTTAAAATCTATTATCATAAATTTCAGTTCAGCAAGTTTGGTTTTTTACTTTATACCCAAGATTGGACACAATATATTAATGTGAATGTTACTTCAGCCCTTTTAAACATTTTATTTTTTTGGTTGCATAATTTAAAGCATTAATATTAATATATTATAGGATGCATTGGTTCTGAAAGCCTATTTAAATACTGCTGTATTTAAAATGGGTATTTAAATCTTAAAATAATGTTAGTGTCTAAGCTTGAAGTTGTAAGCCATCAACACAGACTACCTTTGCCCTGATTGAAGAAAGTCATTAAACTTTGTCTCATTAAAGTTTATTGACTTAAGCATAGGCCTGAAGCCAATCATGTGTTTAAATTCTGCCCCTCGAATAGACCTGATTTCCTGAATGCTGAATTAAATCCTAAGACATATTGTTGAACATTGACAATTAATGCAATTACACTCTGTATCAGAAAAAAGTTTAAGACACTGTGTTCTTAAATTAGGTCCCTGGATCCTGGGGATGGATCCAGTGGTGGATATTAATAGAGAGAAGGGATGCTGTGAGGCAAAATGTCCAAACAAAAGAAAATCTGTATCTTTCTTTCTTTTATCCCAAAATATGGGAAATTTTTTTTTTCTTTTGAAGGGGATGGACATTGTTCCTTCCCAAAACTGATGAATGTCTTAAAAAGGTCTATAGTTCCTCTCCTCTTACTTGCATTAGCAGCTATTCCCACCCTCATACCAACAAAGGTCTTCTGGAGAAATTTAAACTGCCCAACATGCCTGTGTGGCCCTTAAAAACTCCGTCTCACATGTAAAAAGGTGCGTCTCTTCATACTGTGAGGATATGTACATATCACACTCCTCCTCACCCCTGTTCTGTGCCCTGGTGTTCTGACAGCAGCACTACAATGCTGGTGGGACAAGAGTTGCCCTGTGTTCTGTCTTTGGTGCCCGGGTTAAACCAAACCTACACCCCTGCTTGGGTCACGCGTCGTCACAGCAGCTACTGAGATGATGCATTGCAGCAGCACATCACCACAGGGTTGTCAGTCAGAAGATGGCACAAGTTTGGGTAAACAGATCCAAAGCAGGTTCAGTTTAATTACAGGACAGAAGGTGTCCTGATGTTCCTTGGAGACAAAACACTTGTGCCAAGAATTAATATGCTCTGCATTGCTGTGCAGTGGTCTGACAAATATGTTGAAGCATCTGAAGAGAGTTCACACAGACTTTGTCAAGAGAGTGATTCTAAAACAAAGATGAAAAGTGAAAATCTTAATACCTTCGTCATGCCCCCCAACCCCCCCAGATTCTAACTATAATCTGTATTTCAGTACTTCAGAGAAGGTTTACAGGGACACTGTCAGATTAGATTTGGCTTATAATGTAAGCTATATAAAAATAAGTTGATGTTGGAGGAAACAGTTTTTTTATCTTTCTTAAGGACAAACATTCTTTTCGTGCAAAGTTGTAGCAAATAGCTAAACAACCTACTTGAGGGAATCAAGTCACCACAAAAAAACAGTGTACACCAATAGTATTTAACATTTCATTTGCTTTATGAGCCACTATCATATTTATGTGGGGGTTTTTTTTATTATTATTTGTTATAAAATTGAACAGATGAGGTTATCTTCACAATTCATTCCTACATAGTTGGTGGTCAAAATAGTATTTTATTACAGGGTGTTGTGTTCCTGCTGTTATTTTTCTGAGCTCAGCTATTGCAACCTGAATTTGGCATCTTACAGTAATATGAGAGCATTACCTCTTCCAACAAGGGTAGTAGCTTTCTTTGCAAAATAAAGTCCAATTATATGGCAAGTTTAAGCAGCAAGTTTATAAAGTCAAATATTAACTAGTGCAGAGTATTTATACATATGTGCATAAGTGCATTAAGCATATGTACACATATGTTTATATCGATATCTATATCTCTATATATATGTCTGTGTATCTGAACTTTAGCACTTTCTTCTACATATGCTGTTTTTGATCTGTTTACATATATACCCATATATGCTTTTGTATGTGTTAACATATATGTGATAACTAATACATAAACACCAAAATCAACACAGTTTTGCACATGCTGTCATCTTTCTGTGAAGTTAAGCTTAGTTTATGCCATTCCCAGAGCATCTGAAGTTAGATATTTGCGCTGACAGCACATCACTGTATTGTGAAGCTGTTAGGGAGAAGCCAGAACTTTTGGCTTCTGGGTTTCATCTCCAGGTTTTGGAGGGAAAGGTTTGGCTCTTTGTTACAAAATTCAGCTGCTGAATTTGCAAATGTGGTACTGGAATTGTAATAGTTTTATTTTTATGTATAAAAATATGAGTGAAAGGCTAAATTGTTGGGATTATCAATCAGAGGAATAGTCTTTATCAGAGGATTATCAGTGAAGGAATTTATATGTTCCTATTTTATCACCCTAACTGTCAAAGTTCTTAGGAATCAAATGAAACATATTGTTCTGTGCTCTGTGCAAGCAGAATAAAAGGTCTGGTGCATTTATAATCCACACAAGGCAGCTGAAAAAAAAAAAAACAAACCAGGGAAAGAGGAAAGCACAGAACCAGCAAGATCAGCTCTACTGTGTTTTCTTGTGAGAGTTTTGAGCTCTTTTGTTTTGCTTTGTTTTGTTCTATGTCTGGTGTTTTTCTTTCCTGGTTTGTTATTTCCAATTTCTTAGTGGGATCAAGTCAGTAGAAAGATAATGGGATGAAAAATAATGAAGACAGAGAGGTTTGAGATTTGGGGTCATATCCGAACACTTTGGGCTGCAGGGAATGAACCACACAACCAGTTACTTCAGGGACAGGATATTCTCTATGTAATCTGTAAGAAATAAAGTAGAACTGAGATCAACCTCCACCAAAA
>VZRN01004392.1:623774-682553 GCA_013397935.1 Dasyornis broadbenti
ATCTGTTGAGAGATAAACTTTGTTCTTTGCCCCTTAAAATCTTTCTACAACAGCTGTCCTGGTTTGTTTTTGCCTGGCTTATCCCTGTAATTCTTTTCTTGAGCATTTCAGGGCTTAAGGAAAGCTGAAGTATAGGGAAGGAGGGATTGTCCCAGAGATCCAAGTTGCTCCTGGAGTTTCCTTAGTTAGTGAAATAATGTGCACAACAAAAAAGAATGATTTTTTTCTACAAAAACAACTATTTGTGGGTGTATTTCAGCATAATTATGCCTGTAACTGTTTCTGTTACTGTATAATGCATACTAAACCCCTTTGCCTGTGCAAAGGAGCTGGATGTAACCATTTAAAACCACAATCTAAATTATACTAAAAATATTGTCCTGTGTTGTGCAAAGTTATTATTAACAGAGAAAAGCTGTCTTATTAGAATTCAAAGTTTAAGCTCCATTGCTCTTGGGAACAAGGGACATCAGACAAGGTTAAGAGCCTGTCTCTGAGAAGTCCTACAGGTGCGTTCTCTGCAGCCTTGTCATGGGATCAACGAAACCACAGTCCTTCTTGGAGCTCACCGCTGATCTCATCTGACTTGCACACCTGGGTCACAGTCTGTAGAGAGTAGGGCATGCAAAAGACAAGAGGGAAGGGACTCGGGCACACCTTGCAATGGATTGAAAACATTCGGAATGTCCATCCAGACCTGTTTGTTTGGAGGTGCCCTTGGGTCATTCAGCTTAGACATAGCAGGAGTTAACCAGGCATAAAGACAAATGGGCCAGATCATCTACTGGGCTCAGAGGTTTTTTTGGAGTTACTGTTTCAAGCTGTTGGCAATATATGAAAGTCATCACTGTCCTGGTTTGTACTCAGTTGATGTTTTCATGGTCATCTTCATTACCATCTGTGCTAGAAATAGGTTTTTTTAATGAAAGATTAATATTTCCATTATCTAAATAGAAAGGACTAGAATTGATTTAAAAATGTATGGAGGCCAAAAAAAAGAAAAATGAAATTGAAAATTGCCTCAGTCTTGGAATAACCTAACGAGTGATTCTTAAACACATTTTTTCCTGTATTTTCTTTCTACCTCCCTCCTTCTTTGATAAAGTAACCTATATAGTGATGCTCCTACTACTTTATGTTTGTGGTTTTTTTCTCTCTGGATATTTTTTCCTGTTTGACTGTAAGGATTTCTGGCACACTGTGTTGCTCGTATCGTATAGTTTGCTTTAACTAATAATGACATTTTGTGTGCTAAAACTCTGCTGCTGCACTGCTGTCTGCTAGTCTAAAGCTCAAAGAAACATAACACAGGAGGAGGAAATACATTATAATTGTATAACTTTCTGGGTTTTGCTTCTTTTTGTTATATATATTTTGTTGTCCTGAGGGCTGGGGAGGAGGGAAAGGGCACAGAAATAGGAATACTGGCATGGTTCCTGATTTGTTTGTATTCAGGTCAGTAGACAGTGGCAGGACTGCTTCTGAGTGTTTCTCTCCTTCTGTTGTACCCTATCCAGCCCTGTGACAGGAACATCAAAAAAATTTGGTTCGTATTTCTGTTTTATAATATCTGCCAGAGTGCTGCTCTATTTTCATCCTGAAGCCCTGAGAAGCTAGAAAAACAACTCGATTATATAAGAAACCTTTTCCAAAACAAAGATTCTGCACTATTTGAAGAATAATTGCCAGCAGCCATTTAGTTACCAATATATGCAGAGAAAGGTAACATTCAAATTCCATTAAATATTGCGTATCAGACTTTGGTGTGTCTGGATACACAAGCACACAGAGCACAATCATTTTGTACTACCACACTCTGTGCTTCGTATGGCCTTGGGCTGACTACAAAAAATCTGATCTGAGTTCTGCGTCAGAAATGCAAAACTAACTCAGCTGCCTTTCTTCCTTTTCCAGAAAGAAAGAAGCACACAAACTGGAAGAAGTTAAGATCTGCTTGTACAAATGGGAATTTCTCAGTAAAATATTTTGGCACATACTAAACCTCTGAGAGATACCTGGCATGGTCTATATATTTTACTTGCCATTTATTTTTGTTGCTTGTTTTTCTTCATTTGAGAGACAATATTGTAAAAGCAGTGTATCAACAGGTTGTTAAGATTAAAAGCCCCAGCCTTGGGAACAGCCCATTCTCATCATATCTGACATATCATCCTGTCTCATACATTACTCAATTGAAGGAAAGAGACCAGAAACGCAGAAAATCTAAAAGCATAAAGTAGAAATTATCAGTAAACAGATGACGACATACATTGCTTTAATGGAGTCTATGGGGTTACTCTGACAGCCTTTCCCTAAAATGTTATGAGCCACCTGGAACTTGGGGGAATTCAGAGAAAGGATAATAACAATACTTTGTAGTTTTTAGTGCCTTTCAAATAAGGGTCTCAAAACACTTCTCAAACATTAATCAAATGTCATAACAGTGCTGTGAGATAGTAATCTATTATTATTCACAAACAACAAAAGATCCTTTAAAAACAAAAGCAAGCTAATGTTTCAGTGTATTTGAGTGCAATCCAATTAAGCAGTTTCCCTTGGAGTAGTTTTAGCAGTAACTTTCCCTTATTGTGATGAATAAGGGATTGGGTCAGTACTGTGCCAGGAACCACTACCAACCCCTACATGTTGTACACTTTCCTGGGATGCAATCTAGTGTTTTCTTGTGATACTTATAAGTCATCCATGACTCTAGATCCTAGAATTTTATCCTGCTACCCTAATTTGAAAAACAGAGGATAGTACCTTTGCATTCAACCAAATCTTTGAAAATCTTTCTCTCAATTTCCCCGGTCAGGAACTAGATCAGATATCCACATGGAGAGGAAAGAACCAGGAGTAGTTATGCATGCAGAACATTTTTATCAGGAAAGAAAAAGAAGATTTAATAAAAAGAGTATCTAATGTGATGGTTAAGCAGCTGCCCAGAGAGAGCTAATGACTATGCAGTGTTTCACTGTATGACTATCTATGTTTTATCACATAGCTTATGAATCTAAAAATCTTTTTATGAGTAAGTATTCGTTAACCATCCAATGCTAATAATTACTCAGCTCTGGATGATGCATGCACTAGAGCTCCTGTAGTTAATATACATTGATTTGATTACATATCAGAGGATGGACTCAAGTGAAAAATTAATCATAACCATAAAGGTTGTATGAAATGCCTGACTGCTTAATTTGTACCTAATGTGAGGTTTAGGTTGTTTTTATTATTATATCTTGCTTCATCTTATAACTGAGTTACTGGGTTAAAGCATTCATAAATGTGTCTTGGAATGTTAGTTCATTACCAGAAATAGTTTCAAGAAAGCTTAGTAGTCATATCATGTAAACATCTATCTTCTAATTAAAACTCAATTAATATGTTTGCAACAAACATTTGCTGCTTAGGATGTCTACAAAAATTGCTTAATGGAATCTAAATTTAATCCCTATTAGGAACACTTTAAATTTGATCACAAATCTTTATCTCCACTTCACATTTTAAATGTAAAAAGGAGCTCAAGAAGCCACATAATTTTAATCACTAAAGATCTATATCTTGTCTAGATCAATCTTTAATAAATTATGTTATTCTGGCAGTCTGAATACAAGGGCAAAAAGAGTTTTTGCAGAAAAAAATTAATCAAACAAATCCACATACCCAAACAATGTGTAATTGCTGTGCTTTTAAAATGTAGTCTCTTGCTTCCCTCACTTGGATGGGGAAGCATCAAATTCACCTAGATAGACAGATTCCTTCATCCACTGAAAGCATCAGAAAATCCAGGCAGTCCCGCCTGTGCAACCAGGATTTAACTGAGTAAAAGCAGCAGGAATGGGCCCAGGACTAATATGTGGTGCTGTCAGTCTGAGCTGTGTCCCTGGTGGACTTACACATTTAGAAGTTGATGGTGATGGTGACATTACTGAAAGGCAAAAGAAAGTATAAAACATCTGCTGGCTAAGAGAGCAAAACAAAACTGATATGTGCCCCAGATGGGTTGTAAAGAGAAATGGGGTTAACATCCATAGCAAATGCAAGAGGAAATAATTCTCTCAAAAACTAAACAAGGTGAAAGCCTGATTCCAGCACTCTACATTAGCATTAGGGACAAGAAAACACAGCAGAAAACAAGTTTTGTTGTCAGGCAGAGGTGAAAAGGAGGGAAGGAAAAAAAACCCACAATCTCCACACAAACCTCCAAATTAGAGAAGGGTAGCAGACTTAAATGTCCAGATCTGCTTTTCAAGAGCTAGATTCCTTCCAGACAGAAGCAAGGCTGGATTCCAACATCTTACCCCTTGTCCACTCCTCACCCTGACATCATTGGTATGGGCAATACTCAAGTAATACTAGGTGAATACAGTAGTTCATCCATTTTTCATAAGTTCGTATGTGCATTGAAACAGTACCCGTATGCCTCTATGCATTGTGTGAAGGATCTTGCAGGATCTGGCAGTCAGGACTGTCCAAACCTGTCCAGGCAAACTGAGCACACTCAGCATATTCCTATGTCATGCTTTCAGAGAGTAAATTCAAGATTGTAGTTACCATAAACTTTATTAAACTTGCTCCATAGATGTATATTGTGTTGAATAGCTGTACCTGATGGTAGTCACTTGGCTGACTTTTAGGAAAAAGACAGGAAAATCTGCAGTGTGACATTTGATCTGGTAATCAGGTCAAAACACCTGAGCTATAGGCAATGCCTGGAAATCATAACTCTGGTTAATGGCCTTATGGTACTCCTTCAAAAGAAACAGTGTTAAATGTCATGTCATGGGCCACTGACATGTCTGAACAAGTAGATGATGAAGCATGCTCCAGAATCATTGCCTTATTTTCCTGCAGTCTGACTTGTCTGTGTGTATGACAGCCCTCTTTCCAGGCTCCCAAAATTGCAGAAACACACTTATAATTGTAAAGATGGAAGAACAGCAAATCTGAAATTTCTAATTCAAGTTTAAACCTTATGTTTTCTCAGGTGTCTGAGAGGAGCTAGAAGCATCCGGCAAATAGAAAAAGATAAATGGTGCTGTTTAGAGCTCCCCATAAGACCATGCTGACACTGGCTCCCCCTTCCCCTCCAACTGAAAACACAAAAGGCAAAGATCATGGATTGAGATAAGAACAATTTGTCGGAAACAACATGAGATAAGAAAACGAACAGTAACAGTAGCAATGTTAGTAACAAAAGTCTAAAGACAATGAAAAGATTTACACAGAAAGTCCACAACAACGTTAACAGTTTTGCCTGCCATGTTTTCTCGACCCAGAGGAATGTCCATCTTCTTGAAAATCAGTGAGACGGCTGACAATGACATGAGATGGTACTGAACAAAATATGGATCTTGGCCATGCCCCCACAGATCCAAACTCCACCCCCTCACTCCTACAGAAAAAAATGTAACTCTGACCTTGGCTGATACCAGGACAAAAAAGTGTAGTTCTTTGCACACATTACTGAGTGGTTTCAGGCATAAAATGTGACTTCTGTCATGCTAAAATATTTGAAAATTTGTGTCCTGACATGAATTGTGTCTTTTTCAATGTTTAGGTTAGTTATTTGCCTGAATTAGTATAATGCTGGAGTTTATTTAGAGAAAACATGTATAAGAGCTATTCTTTATTTCTAACAAAAATTCTAACCAAAAAAAAGGCTAAAAGAAGGACTTATCTGTCTTTAGATCAGGTATGCAATCTAAACCAGTTGTGTAGCTCCTTTTATGTTTGCTGAAGATAGATAAGCACTGCCAGAGAGCTATATATCTCACCTGTCTTAGACACCTATCTTAGGATACAGGAATTGCTCTCTAGGGGTTGTCTTCATGTCTCCTTCTTACACAGGAACATTTCAAGGCTTATTTAAAAAAAAGAAAAAAATCTACCATCTGAATGTCAGAAAGCCAAGGTGAATTTCTTCCTATGTGTTCACTTACCTTAGTGACGGTCACTCACCTCAGTAAAAGGACCTATCCAGAATCCTCATCCAAGTTATTTTTATTCCTTAACACAATCAATAACCTTGTCCAAAATGCAGTGTGGGATTTTCCAATCTGTTCAGTGCTCGAGCATGAAAAAGTAAGTACCAAGCCAGTGAAACCTTCAAAACTTCATCCTTCCTTCACACAAGCTGTTCAATTCATCATTTCCTTGTTGAAGCTTGTTTTTTCTAGATGCTACTGAACAGATTACAGGGTACCCTATGGAGCAGCAAGTTCTCATAATGGTATGCTCTACTTGGGAGTGAATTTCTCTCTGTCTTTTTTACTGTACCACATTTATATGCAGTTACAGTCTCTTATCTGCTGTTCTTTGTCACTCACTGTGGTACAAATATTTGGGCAGTAGACAATAATACCAATTTATATGAAGGACCTTCCTGGTTACTAGATCTATTAATTGCACAAGTTGCATAAAGAAGTTGCTAAAGTGCTCTGTGCTCTGCTACTTTTCATATTTATACACTTGTTACAGTCCTTTGCCTCCCTTACTGTCTTAATGGAGCAGCATAAAGGTGCTGTGAGCACAGAGAGCAGCTGTAAGGAGAAAGAGGAGGCAGTGTCAGCAGCATTAGGTGTTTTACTTTCAGGCATATACTTGCTGCCTGGCCCTGAATGCATCATGTTGTTGATGTGTAATCACAAATGGCTGTGAAAATAGTTGACAGTCAGCATTGAAGGGAGACAGCACAGAAACTGCGGAGCTGAGTAAATGACCTTGTCTGGACACTGTGTGTGTGCGTGTGTGTGTGTGTGTGTGTGTGTGTGTGTGTGTGTGTGTGAAGGGTATGTCCTCACTCATTTCAGTAGACTTATGAATATCCTCCTTGCTGAGGTGAAAATCAGAGTAATGAGGTGTAGTAGTTCAGATTTTGAATACCCAGTCAGAAGACCTTACATCGTAGGTCCTATTAGCTTTAAAACTCAGGAAGCTGTGAGATATGAAGTTGCAGCAACACACACCACTTCTATGAGCAAAGGCAAGACTGTCACAGATGGAGTGATGCACTTCCCTTGTAAGAGAGAAGTAGCAGTTTATTGATACAGAACTATGATTTGAGTAAGTTTGTAAGTAATTGCAGCAGTGATTTAACCAGATTCAGCTGCAAGGTTGGTCTTCATTGCTTATTGCATAGAGGACAGGGTCAGACAAAACTGTAAGAGAAACACTCCTGTTGAGACATAAGGTTCAGAAAGGACCACCTTTTGTTCTAAACTCCTTTCTTAGGGGAGTTTATGTGCAGCTGGATCTGTACATAGTACCAGATTTGGTCAATAGTTTATATCTAAAGGACTATATATGCACAATCAAACCTTTACATCACTTAACTGAGATTTCAAAGTTTCAATGTGTTTATTCCAATCTATTTACTGAGCCTTGGATGCAATAAGGATTCTCTCAACCTTGAGGAATAACTTGAGACATGTCCCTACTCAAGGGAAGATCCCTTATGTGTTATGTGTCTCTCCTGAGTAAAACTTAAGCCAAATACAGCCATCAAAACCACCACTGGTGGTGATTGCTCAAGCTGAAAAGAAGGAGGGGAGTGCACACCGCCACACTCTGTAACTAAACAAATAAATGCTAGTGTTATATAGAGATATATGTGAACATACAGACTTATACTGGTATGAACTCATGAATGTTAGCCAGGAAATTTTAACTTCCCTGAGATTACTGAATGGTTTTGTCTTCATAATTGTCTTATTTTACGGTTGATTTTTCTCTTAACAGTTCATCAGCTTTCTGACTGAAGCAGTTAATTTACACATTTTAAAAATTATTCAATACATATCTGCTTGATATCATTACATGTACCTCTTCTCAATGGGATAGCAGATTTTTGTAATGAGTATGTAATCCTTTTCACTTTTACCAGAAAATAAGACAGTATACATCTGAAAATTCAATCACTTTGACACAATCTTCTAACTGTATTGTGCGGCCAAGAGGGTGTCTCCCTTATTACTGGTTCTGTAATAAAATTATGTGCATGCTTACATAAGACAATAGAAATATGTTATATCACACTAGTTGTAGGTGTCTGTCTTTTCCCTTCTGTTTCAACCCAAATACATTTCAGCTTAAGTAGGAAGCAATATACACACCATTCTAAAATCTAGCCAAATCAGTAATTTCAAGAATTAAAAATAGCCAGTTTTGAAAAAAAAAAAATGAGGTAGTTACATGAAAGGCAGAGCCAAGCAAACTTAATTTCCCGTGGGGCTGTTTCCCTTTGTGACACACCATAATGTGCATTTCCCATCTCTTTCATGGCTCTCTTTTTCCTTTTTTCTTGTTTGTTTGTTTGTTTGTTTGTTTGTTTGTTTGTTTGTTTTATCAAGCATCAGATTCTACAACTCAAGATGAATTATAGCTATGAATAAACAGTGTGCATGAACCTCTGACCTCTGCCTCCTGTAATGCTAACAGGACAAGCTTCTCCTTACTGCTGGTAGTGCAAACTGTTTACAGATCCTGTCTGTAGCCTGTACACTCTATTATACAGGGCTGTTATAGAAACTTTACACCTTTGAGAGCTCTGTCATCTTGTCAAAATTGAATTTGAACAGAGGACTTAGAAGGACTAATATACTTCTTTTGGTATTGTTTTTGTTTTTTTCTTTAATATTATGATATCCAAATATGCACTTTTAATGCCTCCACATCCAGAACTTTCAGCGTCTGTGTGACTAAATTATATGCATTTATTTTATTGGTGTTTAACCAATTCAAAACTTCTCAGTCATCCTGTTATTTTGATTTCAGTTAAAGGACAAATTACTAATACACACTTGAACAAAGATTTTTCCCAGGTCCTTATAAACATGGTTTCTCAGATACTATGTTTTGCCATTCAAAACTACTTGTGCATTATCCAGACATTTCACTGTATTTTAGATTGCAAGTAGAAATTCCCTTTGCAGTTACCTTACAATTTTAGATTTTGCAAAGAAAAATTGTTAAAAGTTCTCTAGCAATGAAATAGAAGTGGAAAAGTATGAAGAAATGCATAAATGATACTGTAAGCTTTTTTCTTTTTTCTTTTTTTTTTTTTTGAATTAAAATATTTTTGGCTTGACCTTAAATAGACATGAGTACTACATGTGAGGACAAAAAAAGATGAAGTTCAAAAATGGATAGGACAATTAATAAGCATTTCTGTAAAATTTTAAACCTTCTCTGTTATTAAGAATAGTGTTATTAAGAATTATTAAGAAAGATGATATGTGTTAATTGGCTTCAAGATTATTATATTTCTCTGATATAATGTCATTATGAAAAATAAAGTACAATCAGAAGAGGTGCTTTTAGCAAAGAATGAGAAAGGTGGATATTGTTATTTAACACGCTGATATGACCTTATCTGGAGTTCTGGTTACTGTGCTCTTTATCCATATGCAAGATGACCAAACTAAGCAGGTGTGGAAAATAAGCATTAAAGTTATAGAGAAACAGATACTTAATCATAACCAACAAAATTTTTTGAGAAGTATGAAGACTGAAGTAATTCCTTACGGAAATAGAATTGATGTAAAGTGTCATAAAGCCACAAGAAGCAGATAAATAAAGCACTATTATTAAAAGAAACAAATGGGTATAAATTAGATCTGAATAAATTCAGTCTCGAATAGAAGGTTCATACAATAGAAAAAAGAAGGGAGAGTGAGAAGGAGTTATCTTAGCAAACATTAACAAGACTATTGATACTTATATTAACATATCGTCTACTAGGCAACTAGAGTGTATGTTCTAACATTCCTCTGCAATTGTGTTCTCCTATATTTTGTGACTATGACATTGCCTTTTACATTTTTTTCTCAATGTGAACTGTCAAAAAGCACCCAGAAGAAAACTTAGATTCTTGTCCTATACTGTTTAAGAAGTAGTTGAAAACACAGTTCAATTTTTTTTTTGTATTGTTGAAGTTGTAAAAGGACTGAGCTCCAGAGGTATTAGAATGCTGAATGCTAGAATATCATGCCATACATAATTAACACCAGACTTAAGCAAATCTGACAACTGAGTGTAGAACTTACACTGAAAACTGTATCTAGAAAAGTGCTTATGACTTTACTTGCTTAGTTTATTTTTTGCTTATTATGTTCAAGAACACCTGGTGTACAGGGGTAATGCTTTCCTATGAATTTAATTCAAATTATTTATGATTCATTAAACATGGTTAAACTTCTCCCCTACAAAAGTTAATATTTCATGGAAAAATATTTTGCAACAGCATTGTACTGAAACGATTATTACAGAAAGATAAGCGGGATAACAGATAAAAGAGAAACATCAAATTCTCTTCTGGTGTACCTGTGCTTACTGCTTTCTTGGTCAGCAGAAACATGGCCCCCAGAACAAGCTAAAATTTTTAAGCATCAGAAGCATCTTCACTTCTGTGAAAGCCTGAAAAAAAGAGATCATTCATGAGAACATTGATGATAAAAACTTTGCTAAAGGGCAACTTGGGCCCCAGCTCTTCATGAAGGTTCACCTGTCTGTCACATTTTCCTCCTTAGATTCTACCAAAATCAAAGGTGTATCAATCTCCTTTCAAAGCTGCCTTACTCATTCATTCTGCTCTGTGAGAGGCATCGGTCAAGAGTGAGACTAACATTAGTTCAATCAGTGGCTACCTTATACTTCCCACCCCTTTTTAGAAGAAAGAAAAAAATAAACTGTGCTTACCATTAAGCAATGTTTGTTCAACTGATTTTAAAATAAAGACCAGTGATTTACAATAAATAATGCATAACTTTTTGCCAGATATTCATTCAGTCCAGCAGGTACCAAAACTACTGGACGATTGAAATGTTTGGCAGTTATGGAAGTAAGACCACTGTGGAGGCAATTTAGGGAATTTTCACTTTTATGTTATTAGTAGTGGAACTATTCTAGGGTTTCTCAGAATACAAAGATGGAGGGATGCAGAAGCACTACTTCACAGTTAGAATCTTTAGTGGAATTTTAGCAATTACTGTTGCTTTGAATATTTCAATAGTCATAATATTAGCTTCTTGGTGTCTGTAATGTCGACAGTCTTTAAAATAAAAATAGCCACTATTAGAGCAACCATGAAATAGCTGGTTTGTGTCAGCTGTTTCATGCTGTTTCTACGCTGCTAAAATTCTACAGGGTATTACTAAGTGGGATACAGAACAAGACAGGAAGGTTATGAAACAGATTTAAAGCTTGTCTGACAAGTAAACACAGGTCTGGTTACACATTGTCACATAATTTGCCACTGATGTACTTAGAGACTGATGTTGTTGTCATTTATAGTTATCGGTATTATATCAGGAAAACTTAGCAGGACTCATTGGCATTTTATCTCATATATAAGAATAGATTCAATTAGAGCCTGGCCCTACATTTTGAGAATGACAATAACAAATGCAATTAGGTTACATAGATATATATTTCAGCTTTTTTCTTCCTGCTTGCTAAGGAGTCTATCTGCTGTCTCATTCAATATGGAAGTCAATTTCTGACTAGTTTTCTACAGCATATTTATTTTAAAAAAGTAAATCCAGAGAACAGGTATTTTCTCGCCTAGAAAGCTGAGACGAACAGCTTTTTATCTTTCAAGATTCTGAAGTTAATAAAAATTACAAAGCAAAGAACCTTGCTTAGAGGTTTTGCTGACAAGTCCTAACATGACATTTGGAGAGGTTTCACAGTGTGTGTAAAGGACAATATACCAAATTTAAACACCCAGAGCATAATATCCAGGTGCACAGATGTGCATCTCTACGGAAAGATGACAAGTGTGGTGCTTTTACCTTTCCCCTGTTCTCGAGGAAGGCTGAAGGTTGGACTAGCCCCTCAAATACTCTAGAGCTCATGTCTCAGACCTGTGCTAAGTGGATCCAAGGGATGGCATTATTTATGTATAAGCAGTGGGTTTTAGAGACATTATTCCAGTTATTCATCCCACCCTATCAGACACATCAACGTGCCTGGAATGAGTCGCCCTCTGTGGGTTTTTTTTCTCAACAGGAGATAACTTTAGTCTAGGCCTTACATTTTGGAGATGAAAGGTGAGACAAAACTGGCCTCTAATGTTTGCTTAATGTTCCTTAATATCAGCATATGATGCTAACACAGTACTGCCCTCTCTCTGCCCAGAAAGCTTCTCCTCACCTGGACCATAGAGAACACCTTCGGCTTTTGTAGAATAAGGAGGGTGTGGCATAAATTATATTTAACATTCCTTTAAAGCACTCTGCTGAATCCTGAAGGCCCACCCCTGTCTTGTGGGTGACTGCCATGGGATACTACTGGATGGTGTGTTAGGAGCATAGAAGAGCCCATTGTATCAAAACCCTAGGGGAACCCCTTGTTAAAATCTCAGTCAGTGCTGTGCTGAGCCCAAGAAAATGTGCTCTAATTTAGCCCAATGATATTGAGAGCTGATTGCCTGGTAGACTTTCAGTCCTGTTCTTTTCCTGAGCTCTGGCCAAGCAAACTCAATTTACTGGTCAGACATCTCTGTTCCATATACTACTCGGTACTAACTTCTGTTTTGTTTTCTTTTCCTTTTTAAACATGAACTTTCTCTTCAAAGGATGGCACTCATCTCTTTCTTGTATAATCACCTGAACACATTTGTATCTTGGCTGTATAATTCCTACAAATTACCTGTTCAACATTGTAAAACAGTGCAGTTTGAATGTTTTCTGAGCACTATTTTAATATGCATGCTCCCTGTGAAGATGATGGTGGGTAAATTGCATAGTTATGCAGTGGATCTGTATTTCTTCTTTAAGCCTACTAATTAATGTAATTGAAGCGGATTCCAATTACTTTTTGGAAAGGGCTTAGTTTAATTTATGTCCATGCAGTTCATTTTCTCATGCAAATCCGAATTTTTGGCTATGAAATCAAATAACATAGCTCCCAGACAGTGATTTTAGACCTTCTCCTTTCAAAAATTAATTAAACTGAAGCATGCAGTTTTACATGTCAGTATTAGAAGGGAGGTCAGTTACTAACAAAAAAGTACCATACATATCATGTGTCTGATCCTGCCTCTCTTAATTATCTTTAGCATCAGATAAAGTTCAACGACACTCTTCACTGCCCTGGATATTAACATCAGAATTAGGAGCAGTGACACAGTCTTGAGGAAAAACCTTAGTGAAACACCCTGCAGCAACAGAAATCACTGCTAAATATACTAGAAAAGCAGATATTAGTGACCTTTTAATTTAATGGGAAAAAATGCTTTCTGCTGAGGTCAGGGAATGTTACTTCACCAAGCACACCAATGCCAAGATTTCAACTTGCATTTGCTTTGCCAGGACTGACCAACTATCATTAAGGATAAGGAAGTATGGGAGGTAGGGAAGATTTTATTATTTATTCATTATATTTATTCTTTCCAACCACAATGCTCCATAAGTCTTGCTGTATGCTGAGAAATAAGTGCTATCAGTTATGGATATACTGTTTTCAAAGGCAATTTTATAATTTTCTATAACTTCCTACTCTTATAAGACTTTTCTTAAGTAGCTGCATGGGAGAGGAGATGAAATATAATTTTGGAAGCATATTTTACTACTCCATGTCTACAAACATGCACCACAAAAGACATTCTACTGGAGCATACAGTTACTGTTTAGCACAGTCCACAAGTCATTAAGTACAGTAAGTAATTTACACGTCAGAAAATTGATTGCTACTCATAAATGATTTCAACTCCTCTTTATTAGATTTTCAAACATTTTCTGCTTTCAATAGTCAAATATGCTCAGTTTGAAAAGCCTTGAAGACACCTACAAAAGAATCTTGGGATATATAAAAGTGTTAACACCCTCCTTTTTGCGCTGAATTTATCCAATACAGTACCTAGGGTGATGGCAGAGTCAGGGGTTCTTCAGGCAACTACTTTCAGTTTCATCTCAGTAGGAATTTTGTTTGTAAGAAATGTGAGAGGAATATGGGTTTAAAAAAGCACAAATCTCTCTCCCCACCTCCTGCTTCCTTTTCTGCCTTAAAATCACAGTGGTGTAGATCAGTCAATTTAGGCTAAACCAGACTTGCCTGAAAATAGCCAACAGGTTAGAATAAAAGGTTACATTCTACCCCAGTAAGAGCTGGATTAGTAGTTAATCTTTCATATGGCATAGTAGATTGGGAATAAAAGAATGGATGGATAATATTGATGTCTTCACTCCTTTTTTTAATTTGCTGCCTTTAAAACCTACTAAAGTTTTATATGCTACTGGCTCTTTTGACCCAAATGCTTAGTTAAATTTAGGATATTGTGGTTGTTTGTACTGAGGTTAGGAGGAGAAATTAATAATGAAGTCAAGTGGGGTTTTTTTGGCCACAATTTAAAAATTTAATCAAAAAACTTCTCAAATATCTTTTCTCACTGGATTGTCACAGATTGTGTGGATTTCTGATCCTTCTTAACCACTTCTTCCAGACTATCCCATTCTCTTTCACTGCTGAATTGACCACCAAAAAGAATATAATTTCCCTTCATGAAAATTGTCTGCTTACTTGTTGAATATGTATCTATATTTTGCAAGGTACTAGGTACAACTTTTCTGGTGTGTCAGTATCTAGGTTACTTAAGGAGTTTAAACTGTTTATACTAAATTTATACTGAATTATACTAAAAGTAAGGCATGAGTTATTATCTCTTTCCAATATTTTGGGAATTCTGACTGACTCAAAAGAGTATCAAAATTATATCTTATTTTCTCTTTGTTTGAATGTAACTAAAAATAAATATTAATTATCTATTAAAAAGTATTCTAAAGGTTTTATATTTCAGAATAAGTATGACAGTGATCTCATTTGGGAGGTCACGCCTTCAGGAATCAAGCAAGGTATTGATTGTTCCACCCAATTACGTCACCATCTGAAAATGTAATTAAAAAGATCTTTTGCATGACTTACTGTGTGACTAACCATGAACAAAGAAGTGCACACAGGGGGACATATTTTGCAGTACTTAATGAAATTAAATCCTGTTGTTTTCAGTGGTAGTTCCACTCAATTAAGAATCACAGATTTTGGCCTATGTGTTATAATGCACAAGGACAAGTAGTGGCATCAGAGATGATTTTAGGATTAATATATGTGTGAAAGAAATAGAGGAAAAAAAGGAGTGCTTCATTCTACATGGAGTTTTACATATTCTTCATCAGGTTATAATATCTCTTTCCCTTACTGTGAGGATTTATACAATACTGGAAAATAAGAAATTAAAAGTTTCCTGCCTTTTTGCCCTTTTGCTTACTTCAACAATTTGTAATCTTTCCTTAGTTATTGCTCTGAATTGAGTTTTTAATGTTGCATAACATGAAACATCTCCCCAAACCAATAAACTGCATGCCTGTATTTAGCTCTCTAAACTCCATTCATTACTTTTACTAGAGGATGAACTGAATTGCTTGACTAAACACCTACTGCTATACCTTGTAAAATAAAAATAATCTGCATGGGCTAGTAGATATGACAGCAGGATCTATGGGACCCCATTCTGAAGCAGCAGACTACAAAGTTTTTCCTAGAGTATGGATCCTCCTTTTCCTTTGTGCAACAGAACTGAGCTCTAGGTATTCCGCTTGTTATCATTCCAGGCACCAATCTTTCTGCAGGCTTGATACCTTTGAAGATATAAGAGTACATCCAATTGGTTGTTTTATTTAGTCAAAATGTGTGAGTACATTTTAAGGAATCTTCTTTCAGAGGCCTCTATCAGCAGGAGCAGCATGTGTCAAGAAGCTGAAGCAGGGACCAGGGAATTCATCACACATATCTCTATCAGCCAGCAGCATGTTCTGACTCATCTCTGAATGGAGCAAACAGCAGAGTTTGAAAGTCACAATCCTTCAAAAGTGTCTGTGACTTTTCCCATTCCCTTGTACAATTTGAATGTTTTTTGTGTCATGGTAACAGTACTGCTTTGATACAACACTTAAGGCACCTACTGAATGAAAAGATGATGCAATTTTACAGGGAAACAGAGGAATAAACAAAACACTGTATTAATGAATAAATAAAATTGCTAAGAACTAATAACTCATGATATGGAGACCATGTTTTATTCTCGGCACCTGAGCCTATACTACCTGTGAGTAGTACCAGAAGTTGTATTGTATCAGAAATAGTGTGGCCAGCAGGACTCTGGAAGAGATTTCCCTCTGTACTCAGCACCGGTGAGGCCTCAGTTCAAGTCTTGTGTTCAGTTTTGGGCCTCTCATAACAGGAAAGGCATTGAGGTGCTGAAGCAAGTCCAGAGAAGGACAATGGAACTGGTGAAGGGTCTGCAGCACAAGTCTGATGAGGAGCCACTGAGGGAGCTGGGATTGTTTAGCCTGGAGAAAAGGAGGCTCGGGGAGATCTTGTGGCTCTCCATACCTACCTGAAAGGAGATTGTGGAGGTGGGGGTCCATCTGTTCTCCCAAGCAATAGGACAGGTAGAAATGGCCTCAAGTTGTGACAGGTGATGTTTAGATTTGATATCAGGAAAGATTTCTTACCTGCAAGGCTTATGAAGCACTAGAACATGAATTGCTAGAGTCACCATCCCCTGAGATATTTAAAATACATGAAGATATGGTACTTAGAGACATTGTTTAGTGGTGGACTTGGCAGTGCTAAGTTAATAGCTGAACTCAATGATCTTAATGGTCTTTTTCTACCTAAATGAATCTCCCATTCTAAAAAAAAAAAAAGGAGAATACTTGACTGCTGTTTTAAAAGGGCATTCATTCAGACTCATCCACACCTCACCAGAGTAAGAATCTTTTGTGGTGAGAGAGAAGTGCTTTGAAGGAAGCAGCTATAAAGAATAACTTCAATTCGTGGTCCTAAACAACATAAAAAAACCGAGTCAAACAAAACTTTCCCCAAATGTAAATTTTAATGTAATTATTATTTGCACCAGAAAATTTGAAAAAAAAAAAAAAAAACCAAAACCAAACCCACAACCAAAAAATCTCCCACAACAGATCATTTCCAGAGTATAAGCAAATGAGTCTGCAGGATAATCATCTAAAAGTAATCTCTTGTGTCTGAGATGATTTTATCGCTCCCTTAGCTACTTGTTCCCTACATTTCACTTGGGAAACAGAGTAACATTACAGAGAGCTGCCACAGTGGAATAAGCCTGTAGCACCAAATTTCTTATAAAAAAACTTCTGAAAATCTTGAAAGGTATGTCTTAATTAGTTTTGATATGTAATTAAGTTGTTTTCTTGTCAAGTGACTTCCCCCTTCAGGTTTACAGACTCTTGTGCAATTTTCAGATGTATTAATTGTATTTCAGAAGAAAAAAAAATCTGTTTTGGGAGTTATATACTCTGTGACATGAACTTGCCTATACTCATGTAAATACCATTTAAAAAGTGTATGTCCCAGAAGCTGTAGAGGAATGAGATTTTGTCATCCCAGGAGTACATTTCATTTTCTATTCAAACCTATATTTGGTTAATATATTGTGGTAAGATATTGGCCTTACATTTTAGAAATTAACCAAACACATAAACCAATTTGATCTCAGGACTCTCAAGACCAGTAGAACATGGGGATTGCACACAGCAAGTCACAGAAATAGCACTGCATGGGGGGAGAATGCTTTCTAAGGTACTATTTATGGGGAGAAGGGCCTGATTGCATTGATAGAATCTGATTAGTTAGCAAGAGAAGATGAGTTTTTATCTCTTGGGCCTCAGAGAGAGATTGTAGTGAAGGAAGATGTAATGTAAGGAAAAAAGGTATTCTGGCCCCGTTGCAAAAGTATTAATCCCAGTAACAATCAGTGAAGCTACCTGATTCCATCTTCCTCCTAGGCATTGACCTGTGTGGCATCAATCTAACAATTTAGATCATGACTAACGTGATGAGTTTTTGTGAAAGAGTGAAATGTTGATGATTAATTACTCAAAAAATCGGCCATTTGCTGACAATGTGCAAAGAAACAGCTCAGGTGCAGAGGGTTCCAGCACCAGAGAATGGTCATGACAAACAAACCCCTGTTTAGTAACAAACTGGGTTTTGAGCCAGATAAGGGAAGAGACTGATAAGAAACAGATCCTGTGAGGGGAGATAATGCTTTTTTTTCATGCCCATAGGCAACTGCTTCAGGTGTGAAAATTCCCCTCTGGGGGCAGTACTGGGGTGTTTTACACATAGGCCTGAGGGTTTTCATTCCTGCTGAAGTGACACAACTGGCTCTACTACACTGAGGCAGCTTTCCTGTCTTAGAAGGTGTTATAAAGCATCAATGATATCCGAAGTGCCCCCAGACTCATTTCTGGGGACTTCACCAGAGGACTGCACATGATCCACAGTGTTGCAACAGATCCATTACTCTAGACAGTGTAAAACTCTGCTCCCAGGGGAGGTACTCTGGGCATTCCCATGTAAACCTAAGTGTATATTATCCCTCTGAACTTTGTGTTTCATGGGCTTCCTCCATGCCCGATGGATCGAGACTATGACCGTCATTTTGACCAATGGACATCGAAATTGCAATAATCAAATCTTGTCACTCCATCCACGGGTGGATCTTTCTAATCTTATAATTTCTTTCTCTTTCTTTCTTTTCCTTACGTTTTTATTTTGGTGATAGTTTTATGTTTTTATATTTTTAAATTACTATAGATAATAATAACAACCAAAGTGGCTACATACCTTCTTTCTGTTGCAATCAAATTGTTCTAAAATAAACCCTACACATATATATATTTATAAACACCTATTATTCAGTGTCATTTCACTCTAATCCACCCTAAGTGATCTATTAACAAGAGTCTGAACTACCCTTGCCTTCAGGGGAAGATCATAACCATTGTGTAACTATTTGTGTTGTTATGTATTGTATCAGACTTTTTCATATCATCTTTAAAAGAGTACAAAGGTGCTTGTACAGCTTGAACAAAAAAAAACTTCTCTATTTTATGCTATTTCATCTTCTTCAAGATTCATTAGTGAATAACTAAGTGGGTAATAACAATATCAATAATAAAATGAATATGCAACAATGACAAAATTCTCTTTTCTTATTACTTATGTTTATTATTGCTGCAAAATGGAATTATCAGCATGCATTTTACTAAGGACAGGGAAGAATAATTGGTAGATGTTCTTTGTGACAATAAATCTGCTCTAAGTTCAATACCCATTTTTTTTTTTCTAAATGTTATATATAAGAAATGAAAAAAATATAGAGTTATACTTTAATATTTATAATTTGGCTTTACAGTAGCTAATCGCTAGATCATCAGCTGGCTGTCACTGTCAAAATAATTATGAAACCATCATATATATTCTGCAGAGTTCTGTGTAGATGATAAGCCATTGTTTTTCAAAAAAAATGTGGACAGTGTAAATATCTTACTTTTGAGATTAAATACTTATTACTGAATTGAAAAATACTAATTTAAAAAGTATTTTTGAGTTTTAATACCAAGTTAACCACAAAATTGAGATTTCAAAGGTATACCTTTGTGAACTTGACCACTTTTTTGGGAATGAGTGATTATTTTTCTTCTTGTAATTGGAAAATACTAATTTTTAAATTGAATAATAACCTATCAGAGCTGGGTACCTGAAAGTCTAGATATTTAAGTACCAAGAGGAAGCTTGACTACCATAATCACCAAAACTGTGCAAGCATTTTATAAATCTATTCTTTCCCATTATTTCTCTCCTGGCTGTTTCAAACTCTTGCATACATCCTCCTTTTTCACAAGGTCAAATTTAGAAAGAAAGCATCATTTTTTTTACTTCTAAATCAGTGATTAATCCCAGTATTTTCACATGCACCATCTCCTTCAGTTGATATTGCTGTTCAATATGCCACTTAACTGAAGTTCTGCCCAAATGTCTTGTTGCCTTAACTCTGATGCCTTTCTTATTTCCATTGCTTTAGTTTTACTTCTTTTGCAGTTTCTCACATCTGTCTACCCTACTGTCGCCCTGCATTTAACCTACCTATTTTTTATTCCAATATAGTTCCCAATCTCTTGACCTTTAACCCAAGTTCTGAGCATAGTTATTGCCTAGATTTTTATTTTGTTACAGTATTCAGTTTCTCCTGAGTTTTGGTTCTCTCTTTCTGACTGTATTTGCCCTTCAACAGGAAGACAGTAAGAAGTAAGAAGACTGTTGGGAGAAAATGAAAATGGCACAAAGGAATAAGGAAATCAAACTCATGCATTGTGAAAATTCTCTAATTTAACAATATCTTAGGGAAAAAAAATATAATCTTACACTATTTTTCAAGTTACAGCAAAAAGAAAAGGGGACACCAGCTCACAAGAGCTCTTACTTATGAAATAATTATTAGAAACAGCTAGTTGTGTTTTACAAAAAGGAAGATTTTTCACCCAGTACCACAGCAACAGAGAAATATCATACAGGAAGTCCTTTGCAGATTAAAATGTGAAATATAGAGATTCCAGTTGAATTAATTATTAAAACTGAATTTGAATTTGGAATGTCTTTCAAAATTTACATTTTTTTAATGAAGGAAAAATTTGTGAGGGAAACACATTTTGAATTGTTTCATTTTCTAGAGCAATAGGGGCCATTGACACAATAAAGGTTGTAGAGTGTTAGATGATGCAGACAGTATATGCATGACAGACATAAATATATAGGGAAAGGGATGGAATTTACCTCACCAAATTTCAGCACAAATTTATCTTGCCTACCCTGTGTGTCAGCCATCTGAGCTTTGTGCTTAGGTTTCTGTTCAAATTAAGAGATTTCTATTACTTACTTGTACTATTGATTCAGGCATATTAGACTTGTTTCAGAAACAGGATCATCTAACCCAAAGTACCTAGATATGTGTAGGTACAACACAGGCTACATAAAAGTCTTTCTAAAATGAAAGTCAGAGTTGATCTGGAATCCTCTACTGAAGCACAAACCAATCCCCTGCACTGTGGTTAGAACAGATTTCATTTCATCTCTCTACAAGTGCATGTTTGCTATAGCATAAACTGAATTGATCCTTTCACTTGTTGACTGAAGCCTTGATTAAGTTATTCACATATAAATATCCAATGCTCTTTTACATGACCTAGCATATCCTGCTACCTTAAAAATTCCTGCACAGGACATCATGAATCTCTTTTAGCATCTATGCCATAAACACAAGCACATATGCCTTAGATGCTCTAGAGCAGCTCAAAAGGCATCCAAGTAGACACTGAAGTCCAAATTTCTGATTATAAGATGCAGCGAAGAAGACATGCAATGAAGCATTGCAGAACATCCCTATGGAGCAAAGTGACTATAGTTACTGGTAATGCAAGAAATAAAGTTGAACTAAAAATAAGATTGGAGGACAAAAGTTGCCCTGCAGAGACAAAGTAAGCTAGATGTAGATTTAGTTTCAAATTAATTCCCTTGCCTTGCCTTGCCTTGCCTTGCCTTCCCCTTTCTTTTATTTATTATTTTTTTTAAATTCCTATCTGCATTGACCTACTAGTATTATTATCTCTACTTTCCAGGACTTTAGGATATGCTTTTTTGGTAATAACAGAAAGCATTAGAGAGTAAAGCCATTTTCACTTTAAGGGACAAGAAGACAATACTGCCTTAAAGTTGTAGCTGATTTCTTTTTTATTTTTCTTTTTTTTTTTTTTTTTTTTTTTTTTTTTTTTTTTTTTTTTGAGGACGGAATCCTTTTAAAATGGCAGATTAGAACACATCATTGCAACACTGCAAGAGTATTGAATATCCTATTTTTATGCATGTATGTTTTGTGCAAAATAAAATGTTGCTTAGCTTGACATGATTTTGGAAAGCAGTTTGATTTTTGTTTGAAAACTTTTCAAAGAGAAAAGAGGTCTATATGAGTTTTTCTGACGCGCTCTAATAACAACATTTAGAATTTGGAATTCTTAGATGGTAATAACACATATGCTAGACATTAATTCATAAATGAAAAGTCAAAAAGACAATACAAATATGGTAGTACTCATCAATTTAAATCTTTAAAGAATATATTCTTTCTAAAAAATAATTATAATAATATAGCTAAAATTTTTTATAACTTTCATAAATGGAATCTGAAGAAAAAGACCAAAGAAATTCTGCATGGTAGCCTCATCGAGAGGATGATACCTGCCTTTTCCCTATTTTCAGAGTTGCGGTCGCTCTGATCTTAGGAGATGAGATAATCTTCCTTAAAAAGAGACAGAGAAACACTTCTTGAAGTGCAATATTTGTGCCACAGATATGGAAAGGCTTAGTTTGGGCTTGTTGAAGCTATTTCCTGTGTTATTATTTTTCACATTGAAAATGCATGTCCTCACTGAAACCGCAAGTGGTGTTGGTTCAGGTTCAATTTGCAGCTGAGCAGAGTTGATTTTTCAGAGCTAAGCATCCCTGCTGACTGGGACAGCTCATTGTTATGTGGGTGAAGCAGTCTTGTCAGATTGGTAGAGGTATCCACCCCAAATGACACTCTCTCAGGGGTGTCCTGGCCTGCCTATTGAAGTTGTCCTTTAGAGAAAGAGAGTCAGAACTCAACACTATAAATCAATATCAGCTATTTTTAAATCCAAATAAACAGAAGTATGTAGCAAAAATTTCACGGAGAATTAGGGTCCTAAATACATCTCAGTCAAGGTCTAACTTCCTAATGACAAAATTATGATTAAAAATTAAATCCTGCCTCAAATGCCACCAACATTAGAGGTATCAAAATTCATAAGGAAAAATGAGTTTTCTTAGAGATCTCCACATCAGAAAGCAAGCCAGAAAGCAAGCTGGAGAACATACCTACCCAGCTCGCTAAAATACAGAAATTAATGGTACTTGAGTGTTCATTCTTACTGGGACTGGTCCAATAAGCATATTACAGACATTCTGGTTCCCATGGACCAAGTTTTCTACAAAATCTATTGAGCTTCAAATATGCAGCAGATGCTGGGTTTCTTGTAAAAACCATGGCTGTGATGATTAGTGCATGAAATCAGCATGGGGTTGCACATACACTCTTGGCCAATAGCCTGGATAACACCACCTGTTAAGAAAGAATATGAATGCACAAAATATGTGTGTGGATTGAATAGACAAAACTGAATGATGTTTGTCCAATAAAATACTGTGTTAAAGAGGAAGAAGACTACTCACCCCCAGCTGTCACCTTTAGGAAGGAAGACAGTGATCAGCCAGGTTAAACACTACCCATGAGTTTTCTGACACTTCTCCAGCAAAGAAAGAGAAAGTTTAAAGAAAAAAAAGAAGTTAATATTTTAAATTTTAAAAATCTACCCTGAAAATTCATTGTAGGTGGGAAAGACTGAGAAGTGGCAACAATTGCACTGGGCTTGTGCCTGCCATGGTGACCCTGCAGCACCTCAACCTCAGCCCAAGCCACACAGCACAGTTGCTCCAAAGGGCACCAGGAGCAGCTTGCACCTGGCGTTTGAGGGACCATGACATCAGCACCGAGGGTCTCCCACTGCTGAGGGCAGGGACCTTGTGGGGGCTTCCTCACACAGAGCTGGAGGGGGAGCAAGAAGTGAATCTGCTCTGCTGGAGAGAGGTGCTGTCAACCTCCAGATCAGGAGCAGAGGAATGGCAGGGGGAGGATTAAATTTTAGAGTATTTTGGTTAAAGAAAGGTATTTAGAAATATGTCTGTGCTTATTAACAAATTGAAAGCTTCTAGAGCTGTGGTTTGTCACTTGCATTACTGATATTGACCCTGAATGTGCAGTTCGCTAATTAATTATGTGATGCTAATAAAATTATAAACTATTATTCTCTTTATTTTAGTTAGACTTCTCAAACGAAACAATTTTTTTTCTTGACACAGTCAGAAAGAACAAGTTTATATCCCAAAATGCCCTATTCAATTCTGGTCTTATAGTTTCCCTCTCTTGTTTTTTGAGCAAGAGAAAAAAAGACAAAGTTTGCATCTATTTTTCAAATAGCAGACATATCTAGAGACATATTGAGGTCCAAGGCATAAATTTCTATTTGATATTATTTCCCATATGTCCAGGATATACTATCCCCTACATCTAAGAAATACATACTAACTTTATGTTTAGATATTTTCAATATAAGCGTTTTTGCTCGGCTATTTCAATAGTCAACACAGAGTAATGGGGTGCAATTCATTTGCTATGTTTTATAACTCTATTTAGGGGTTAAATGAACTGCATCTTAAAATACTTAATGCTTCTGTGATTATAAGGGATTCTGATGGATTAAATTATATCTGGTCAGGTGAATATTATTTCTATCACTAACATTTTTCCCAGCATTCATACCATGAATAGAAGAAGATGCCTGCTGGGGGAAAAAAAAAAAAAAAAGGGGGTTAGAGCCTGTTGCGGAGCAGAAAGGCCTTGCAAAGGGAGGGCCTTGTTGCCCTTGTAAAATCCTTTTTCACTTCTGCTACTTCGGCTAACCAGAGAGCATTCTGGGAATGACTCAGCTAAACTAGAGGTGAAAAACAAGTTACATAACTGGAAAACAATTGTTAGAACCAATAAGTGCTCACACTGTGGGGTCGGTGATTGGTTACACCTGAAGCATGTTCCTATCGTGGTTTATGGTGGTTGGTTAAACACCTTTGTTGTGCCTCACAAGTATGGAAACTCATAGCAATGTCAGAGTTTAAAAACCCTGGATTTTTACAATAAAATATCTTCGCTTATCACCAGCTTGTGGAGTCCATGCCATTAATCACCGCAAGAGCTAAACATGGGGAAGTAATATTGAACACTTTTCTGTTTAATGGTTATTTTTTCTGATTTCTGGAATAGGTTATTTGGATTGCCATCCTTCAACAATCTGACTTTTCATTCACTGTTAGAAGTGTGTTGGATTGTGGTCTATTGTATGGATAATAAAAAAGGGAGACAATGTGATCCTTTTATCCTTGTTAGGTCCAGTCTGTGACTGCCACTTTAAGATTAAGATACACTTTTGGGATGTACTGAAATATTTTCATTTTGATTTTCTGGCTAATCTGAACCAGAAGATTTATTATTGGCCTTCCACTTAATATTTGTCATGCAAAACTTTTGAATACTTAGTTATCAGACTTAAAAGATTCCTTAAAAAATAGAATAGAATAATGGAGTAGGATGTTTACACTGAGATGTGGAAACCCAGCTTCAAGCTGCTGCCCTGAATCATGCACAGAGCAACTTAAAAAAAGCCTTCAGGTATTATAGGCCATGTTAGCTCATCTGCTTAGCAGCAGAGGTCATGACGAGCACATCACCCCGGTGGTCCATTATCTCCTCATGAAATTCAGAGACCAAATCAAGGATTCTCCTCTAGTATTAAGACTCTCTACAGGATTGGCACTAACTGGCAGAAAAATTGTCTTTCCCTGCATGATCCTGACCTCCCAAGGCATTACATTTGAGTGAGGCTCTGAAACTCTTGACCAATGGAATAAAGATCACGGGAAATATCTGACGGTATCTGGACATCTAACTGTGAAGAAGAATTACTGTCATGCATGTATGTATTTGTATAAGTAATGCAGGACTAATTGCCTCTCTTTAGCTTTCCTTTAAGCTTCATATATATGTATGTAACTTTCATATAGCCACAAAAAGGAAAACAGCCTCCAGCCTCCTTCCACAACCCAAGAAAACAAAATAAAACAAAAAACCCAAGCAAACTAAACCCAGAAAATCAATACAAACAACTTATCAGCTAGATAAAGGAGCAGAGAAAAAGAGAGAGATTATTCATCACATTTTTCTCTTTGTGCACATGGATGAGGACCAGGGAAGTATTTCAGATATAAAGGCTCAAATACTGGATTTTGAAAAACCTATTTTTAAATTAAATCTTTCTGGTGTTATTTTGAAAAATAAGTAAAAATCACGAAGGTTGGAGATTGTGGGTGTTGAAGAAGTCTGTGGATTGAGTCATGTTGATTCAGACTTGGTAGAGGAGGGGAAAGACGTGACTATTGTCTACCTTGACCTTAGTAAAACTTTGGACTCTGTGTTGCAAAAATTCTTAATTGCAAGACTGTTGATGTATGAGCTGAAGGAGAAGGCAGTAGGGTAGGTTGAAAACAGGCTGAATGACTCAATCAGTGGTACAAGGGCACAGGTCACTAACGCTGTAGCCCAGGATCAGTATTGGGTCTGATGCAGCTTAATATCTTCATTAATGATCTGAATGATGGGCAGAGCACACCTTAGCAAGCTTCCTGAGCAAACAATGCCCAGAGGAGTGGTTGATATACTAGAAGGCTGTGCTGCCATCCGGAGGAACTTTAACAGGCTGGAGAAAGGAGCTGAGATGAACCTCATGGAGCCCAAGAAGCAAAATGTCGTGTCTTCAGTGAGAGAAAATTTCTTTTGCTGAAATGCATATTTTTCAAGGTGACTTTGCAGGCTTTCTAGTTTTGAATGTAGATTTCAAGAAATTAGATCTGAGGAAAATTAATGTCTTTAGCATTCCTTTACCAAAGACACATTATCAGCTTTCAGCAAGCTGTAAAAATATTTATGTATTTGTGTACCTATGTGTGTATAAACACAGAAACATAAATGAATTTACCAATATGTACATCCATGTACAAGCATACACAGACCTCAATACATGCATACATACATACGTTCAGGGACAGAATTTTTTAGGAAGATGTTTGTGTGTATGTGTGTATATACAGAGGTTTATTGAAAGTTAAAAGATCAGACACTACGATGACATAATTTAAACAAAGAGGATTTGAATACAAATGAAAAAGTAAAACAACTGCTTTAACTTCTATCTTACCTCTTGTGAGGTTTATGGATAAAACATCTTTTCTATGGCTGGAAATTGAATTTCTGCTGAAGTAGGCTAGTTTAAGCTCCTTGTGTTTCTTGTGAATAGTCATTAAAAGAAAGTAAAATCAATAAAGATATTCCTTCTAGAACTCAAGAAATACTTGCAAAAGCTGTGGCAAATATTTTTTGCTAGAACAGAGATAAATACATATATATAGCTTAGGAATAATGGAATTCATTGCAGAGTTCTGGGATCAGAGCTTAGGACTGCATAGTAAACAGTTCCAAAAGTATTACCATAAGTCAGAGAATCTGAAGATTTCACAGCTTAATATTCACATGGGAAAGTTTTTTTAGGTAAGGTGATGGAAGGGAGCAGTAGATATGAAACACTAACAGAGCAGTGGGAAGTATTTCAGTTTCCTTCCGGAGAGAGCTGATCAAACACCTTTTTCGTGAACTTGGCACCCAAATTGTAATTTCTCAAATATGCTTGATACCTTGTTTTGATTATTCTACCATAAGTTACAGGTATTTAATCCTAACAGAAAATTCTAAGTAATGCAGGCATCAGAACAGACCTTTGGTGGTTCTGAAGGACACTACTCTCTCAGCATTACACAATGCACAAACCCATTTTGCTGGACCACAGTACCCCTGATGTCAGACTGCCTTCTGTCTCCTCTACAGCAAACAATTGTCTTTGAGAAGTGATTTATTCCAAGAAACTGCCAACCTCATATTCAGTTCCACTATGAAATTCATGTGAAAAGGTTTTGGTCAATGTTTTGCTTTCAGCATCCTGTGTGTTGAACAACCAAGGATGTCAGCCGGAAGAAGCAACCAATTAAAGGGACTCTGGAGATTCAGATAACTTGTGTTATCCTTTCACTGCTCATTGACTTTTAGAATACATTTGAAATCACAGACAAAATCAATGTAAGTTTTCCACAGAGAGTGTCAGAATACCTTACTAATTTGTGGATGTAATGTAATTTAATATATGTGTATGTAATGCATACATTTTCATCTGCAACACAGACAAGATAAAATTCATCAATTTTAAATTATTCTGAATCAACATATTACAGTGATTGAATGGGCAAAAACTAGCACAAATTTTTCCTTTGTTAATACAAGTAAAAATTGATTCAGTATAATATAATTGTAATATTATTGATAGTATATAATCATCAAACAATAGCATTTGGCCAGAGTGCTGAGACATTCAGACACACGTTATGATAGATGTCCTTAATATTCCACAGTGAGTAACTATAGCTTTTAGTGGTTGGATTCTTTTTCCTCCTGCTTATTACTCAGAAGGAAAAAAATATCAGAAGCACAATGGAATTTTTCTTTGGAGCTGGTCTAAGAAGAAATACCTTTTGAGACACCAGAATAGTTTCTTATATACTTGGTTTTCTCTTGGAATTTACTTTAAGAGCTGATCTGGTCCAGCCATCCTCGGTGAGATATAGGACTGACCAGAACACAGTTCAGAAAGCTACACCTTTGCATTCTGTGAAGGCTGGGTTGCAACAGCAACATTGCCTCTTTATTACACCATGTACAGCACTGGTAGGTGATCTAACTGCCTTCTGACAACCTTCCACTCTTATTCTTGAAGGAAAGTGGCTCATTTCACAGCAGCTACACAGCACTGGGAAATGAGGTTTTGTGGAGAAGTATCCTGTGTGATAATATTTGAAGTGACTAGGAAATGAGGTACAGGGAGATTCCTGTGCAATACGATGGTTACTGTAAGTGCTTCAAATGTTTATCATTATACACTACATTGCCAAGCTTTTTACCCAGTTTCATGTCTTTTCACTTAACAACCATATCTTTACTAACACAGAATAAAATAAATGTTATTACATCTAAACTGAATAGACAATTAAATTCCAGCCAGGACAATGGTTGCTTTCCTGTGCCTCGTCAGTTTGAAGATACTGCTTAGGACAAGGTTTTTGGCAAGTTTTTACATGAAACAAAAGTCATAGAATGGTTTAGGTTGGAAGGGACCTTGAAGATCACATATTTTTTCTAATCCCCCTGCCTTGTGTAGGGACAACTTCCACTAGACCAGGTTACTCAAAGTCCCATCCGGTCTAGTCTTGAACACCTCCAGAAATGGGGAGGCCACAACCCTTCTGGGCAACATGTTCCAGTAGCTCACCACACTTATAGTCAAGCATTTCTTCCTAACACCTAATCTAGCCTATCCTGTTTAACTTAAGGCTATTCCCCTTGTCATATTACATGCCCTTGTCAAAAGTCCCACTCCAGCCTTCTTATAGCCTCCTTTAGGTACTGATAAAAGGTGTCCCCAAAGCCTTTTTTTTGAACAGCCCCATCTCTCAGCCTGTCATCATAGGAGAGAAAAGTCCTTGTGAAAGTCTTTTGTGCATCACACAGGACTGGCTAGAGACTTCACAGAAGTTGTATTATCCTAATACAAAGAAAAATGGTCATTGTATTAACAAGTTAAGTTATCTAATTACCCTCATGATATTCCCCATTCCCAATCAAATACATATAGAGCCATTGTTCCCACTGAATAAGACACATCCACATACTGACAGACAGCTGGCCAGGCATGTGGAAAACAGCAAATCTGCCAGGCACAAAAATTACACTTAGTTGCTTACTTATAAAAAATAAGTAAGACTTAGATACGGTCTTATATCTGCATTACTTTTCTCAGAGCCACAAGTCAAGAACAAATTTATTCACTATTATTAAGTTTGTAAGGAATATAGTTCTCATGGAGATAATAAAAGGTAATGTTTTATACTACTAGGGTGTTTGTAGAAGATTTCCTCTTTGAAATCCTGATAATGGCAAAACTCCCATTGGCATCAAGGAGAGTTTTGCCTGCCAAAAGACTGCAAGATCAACCAGAAAGTATTTACAATAAATTTACATTGCATTTAAGGGCTTTTATGACTTCAAAAATCACTTTGTGATTTTCCACATAATAGGTCTCTAGACTTCTGATGAACTAATTTGCAGGTTCTTCTTCATGGGTATTAGTTTACACATTTCAGATAAAGGTACAAATTAGAATATCTTAGAGTAATGATTTTTGCCCTATCTTAAACTTCAGGGAGATAGGACAAAAATGAACCATCAGCATTTTGTTTGGTTTTGGTCCAGCCCTCCACATAACCAAAGAGACCCATGATTCATCAAGAAGATACTTTGTGCTGGAAAGAGAGAGCTAAATTTTTTCTGATTATGTCATGGTAATCAGAGGTACTTACCTCTTTTATTTGCATGAAGAATACATTTGTGTCTTGTGAAGTGTTTTACTCTAATTAATGCTATTAATCTAAACATATACTTTCTAATTTTGCATGAAAATGGGAATAGTAACAAAGCGCTACTGTAAGAGTAATTTAGAAGTCCTCTTGGTGCTTTGCATTACCCAGGGAGAAAGTGGGAGAGGGGCAGAGGAAGAAAAAGAGAAAAGTAAGAAAGGACAAAGAGAAATAGATAAGCAGAAATGGAAGGTTGTAAGAAGGGAGAAATTCTTTTGGAGAGTGATCCAGATCAGAAACCTTATAGGAGTTAACTGATTGTGATTGGAAATTCCCATGTCAGTTGCCTATATTTAAACACTATTATTAATCCTCAAAATGTCATGAAGAAAGAAAATAATAATTGAGTCATTTTTACCATACTTTACACACTGATGTTTTCATTCTCACTAAATAATATGGATTTAGACATCATGACAGATCTTTTCTGATACAATAACATAAGGTGGCTTCTAGTCACTTGTTAATTTTGTTCCTCTGCCCTCTCAGCAACATTTTAGAAAAGTCAACTTTGAAGACAAAAATATGAGCTTACAGTTCTTATCACTGTTTCATTAAACTGTTACAACCCACTTTTCATATATAAGAAGTCTAGAACTGGGTAATTGTAGCATGAGTGTAGTACTGATTTTCTCCTTTTGTCAATGACTTTGTACTACAGTACTATTGCTCATAACCTTTGAATACCTGACATGTAATTTTGTTCTGATTTATTATACCTTAAATAATATTTGATTGGTATGAGCTACATGATGTAAGTATCACTTACTCTGGCCATTATAAATGCATCTGAGTGTTTACCACACTAAGAAATTTATCACTGCAATCTGAAGAAGGGTTATGGACACTAAATAAAATTACTTATTTCATAAAGTGGCTTTTTTAATAGATTTCAAAACTTCACGTCACTTGGAAAGTCAGGTTTAGAAACATTCTTTTCTTAAGACGAGAAATAAAGCTCAGTTTTCTCTCTCTAAATATACACATATAGATTACAGATGTGCTACTAAATTGTCTGCTTCTGAAAACTACCAACAGATCCATCAGCAAAATGGTACAGTGTAGTTTTATAATACCCCTATCCAGTGTGATCTCACTATACAGGGAAAACTTACCCTGCTGCAGTTTCTTCTTTTTTTTTTTTTTTTTTTTTTTTGAATGGGGAATGGAAATGTGGACTGTTTGAAGGAAATTGTCCAAAGGCACACAGAAGCAGCTACCATTTTTTCCTCTTCCACTTACTTCCTCTGATTATTTCATAGGAAGGTCAACCATGGGAAAAAAGAGCAATGATCAAACAGCGAATAGAAATAAGAAATTGTTAGATCTCTTATCTGCTCAGCACGGAGATGTCAGTACTTTGTAAATACAAAAGATCCCTTGTTCACCTCTGGTTTTAGCTAAGATACAAGAGCCATCTGGTATTTGTATGAGATCACTTCCTTTAGTTTTGATGTGATTTTTTTAACAGAATAAAGTGTTTGGGAAATAATATTTAAATCCCAGTACAGGGTTTTCACAAACCCACTAAAGTTGTCACAAGGTTTTTGTGGGAGAACAATCTTTATTAGATTTTTTTTTTTTTTTTTACTGATAAAAGCTACGAGAAAAAGAAAATTTCTTTGCTGTATATTTTTAGAGCCCGATAGTCTCTATCCAAGTGGCCTACCAGTCCATAGGGAAAGGCATTTGTGCCAATTACCTGTACACACAAAGACGCCTGCGGCTGTACACACAGAAACATTTACATGGAATTTTATTTTATCATAGAAACATGCTATTTCCCTGGCCACTGGTATAACTCTTACAAAATCTTTGAGTATTACTTAAGTTTGGAAGGAAAGTATTATGCTGTAAAACTTATAATTTTATCTTCAATTGTTAAAAAAAGTAGTAAACAAAACAGGTGTTTTCATGTTCTGAATGGCTTTTCTGTATTTTAAAATTTTACATACATATATAGTTAAAGAGCAGAGGGATTTATTTATGAAGTTAAAGATATAAATTACAAATATCTCATTTAAACACAGCCCTACAGAGAGCTGAGAAAGGGAGGCAAACATAACAATTTAAACTTTAGGAAATTAATCACATCTTAGCATAGAGTACTCAAACTTAACAGGAAGTACACTACACAGAAAGTGAAAAAGAACTTTTGGAAGAAAGAAAGAATTAAAAATAAATAGTGTGCAGCAGTATGTCTGTTGAATGACAATGAACTGGCCTTTTAAATATCTCGTATTTATTCTTCTTTAATTATCATACTTCACAGTTCTAGGGCTTAGGCTGAACTGAAGTGTGTGCTACAGAACTAGCACAGCTACTAGCAACTTGCATTATATTGCCTGCCAGTCATTTTATTAAACACCTACTACCTTGAGTTTTATCACAGCAGACAGCAAATGAATAAGAGAATTTTAGGAAATTTGAAAACATTAATTTGTTCACTTTTATAATACAGATTTCTGAAGCAGCTAAACAGTTTCCTTTAAAAAAAAAAATAAAAATGTATTAACTGCATATGCCAGTCTCACTAGCAATACTAAATAAGGCAAGTGTTCCTGCTAGAATTGCAGGCATCATTAGAAAACTCAGTAGCAGTTATTTCAACAAATTTTAGTCAACCAAGAAACACTATTCATAAAAAAATAAAATATATAATTGTCTCACCCTGAAGGCATGTAGATTTCTCTAGCAGCTATCAGATGAGCAAATTCTAAAGGCAACAGGGATTCACCATTTTGCTCAGCCCACCAAGATAATGTTCAGTGCATCACAGCAGGGTCATAAAAGCTGTACTAAACCCTTTTCATAAGTGACAGGTTCTGCCCTCCACAGAACTTTGGAAATTACTTCCAATTTGAGCAGTTTATAGATGAAAGAAAATACTTTAAAAGCGTGAGCAAAGGTGGAGGATGTGAGTTTTGAAGGTCTACCTACCTAAAAAGCACAGGAAAGTTCATGCTCTTTTCTGTTCACTGCTTTTCACCGTGAGAAAATAACATGTTGAAATTGTTTATTCTTCAAGGGCTGGGCACACTTGATCAAATATAGCCATCTTCAGCACTGAAATGATTAATTCAGTTCCTCAAAGTTCCCCAAAACAGTCTGAACCAGATTAACTAATGAATGGCAAAAACACTCATTCACAGGGAAAAAAATAACCTCATCTAAACATAAATGTGTAGAACAAGTCAAATGAGTTGTGTCCTAAGAGAGTAATTTTTTTGTTGAAATATAAAGACTTGGATGATTAGCTCATCTGTGGTTTCCTGAACTGTGTATGTTTAAGATAATTGCATTCAAGAAAATCAAACTATGTATGCTTATCAGAAAACATGAGCTATGTTGAAATGATTGTAGAATCCTAGGCAGTCTTCTAGGATAAAGGAATCTACCAGAAAATACTGGAAAACTGCTGAAATCTATAGTGACACCCACCCCAAAATTAAAAAACAAAACAAAACACAAAATCTAACAACAAAGCCAAAACTAAAAGGAAAACAAACACAAAACAGAAAAAAACAAACATAAAACCCCCCTAAACCAAACCAACAAACAAAAAACCCAAAAATATTACCAAGAAAACTAAATATCAACCCAATGTGGAGTTTTTCCATGATCTTATTTTCAGGGAAAGAAGGTAGGTGAAAAATCTTCCATGAAGACACAAACTTTCATATAACTCCCTATCCACCACATCTAAACAGGACTGATTCTAATCGCATATATTTTGAATCCTCTGTTTTATGACACCTGGGCATCCTTGATACATGTATATACTCTATGCCACCAGTTTTTTAACTTACAGTAATGACCTTCATGAAAAAGTTATGCTATAGGATTTCATTATTAAAAAAAAAAAAAATTATGACATAATATTCCTCCAAGCTTGCTATCTGATTGAATATGCAATATAACTCAAAATGTGAGAATGTCATGAGGCATCAGAGGAAAGGAGGTAGAAATACACACAAGGACATATACCATTACAACTTTGAAAATAATAGATTTTTTTAAATTTTTATTTTTATACTCAATTCCATCATTCTTTCCCTTTTCTAATTAGCTTTCCTCCATAACTTCTCTTGTAGCTATTTAGCCTCCGGCTGGGATGACGAGGAAAAATTCCTCTGAGGCCAATGGTAATGTGGTCCTCTGTATTGCTCAGTAATAGTCACAAGTATTGTTGATAAAATCTCTCAAGCCCAACACCTCCAAGACAACAGCTAGTGGCCAATAAAGTAGGAATGACCTGAAGTTCATTTCCCATTTTGTGTGAAAAGAGAATGACCCTATCTTTCCTCTGTTGTTCTTCATTTCAAGGTCAACTCAACATATCACGTTTTAACTTAAATATTTTATGATACATGATTACTCAGTAGATACAGAGCACGCTTGTATTTTCCATCCTTTATAGTCTATGGTTAAACATTGAAATGAAAAATAAATACCTTATGTGCAAGAAAAGAATCTGTCTCCTGGTGACCAATGACGAATCAACCAGTTGTGGCTGATTGTGGAATCTGATGAATGTTTTAAAAATCAATACCTCTGCAGCTTCCTGTGTTCACAAACAGGGTTTATGAGAGACAAGAGCTAGATCTCTGATCCTAACCCTGAGAGTCTGGAATTCAGAATACTTGGTGCTGTGCAGCACAGAGTGTCAGTGATTAAAGCAGTATTTAATGTGTAATTTTTTGTTTATTTTCTGGGTGACTGCTTGATTTTATATAGTTCCATTGTAAAAAACACATCTAGATCCTGCTGTAAGATGCAGAACACAATTACTCTCTTGTTAGAATCTTCTGATTCATCAATAATGATGTAGATTAATACAGGGATGTACAACATACAGAAGAGTGTTCCCTTGTTTCTCAAAGTTATTTTAAAGCTTTGTTTTAAAAATAACCCCAGACATGAAATTTCTTTTTTAAATATAAAATTCTCTACAGGATGGAGCTGGAATCAGAAATGAAGATGAAAGTTATTTTCAGATGAGAAAAAAGGAATTGTTCATCTCAGAAATTCCTAATGAAGTCTTAGTGCGTACTGTATGCCTTCAGCACATAGGACTAGTGAATAGCAGCATAAGAAAAAAAATCAAGCAGCCATTATCATTACTATCATCATCATCAGTCATCAGCTCCATCACACAGGTTTGTGCATATGGTGTAATGAAAAAAAAAAAGAAAGAAAAGATAAAAGGAGAATGAAAAAGAGAAAAGGTTCTGCTAATTCTAGACTGCTGAATAATTTTAGCTGAGTAGTACACTACCCACCTTGAATGACTTCCTAAAGGAAGTTGCAACTCATCAGCTCTGTCATTAGCCTAACCAATATAATCCCATTATATTAGCTTCTTTTTTATGGAGACACTCCTAGGAATGGATATCAGCAACTCCTGTGTGAGAATTCTTCTGTCTCCATGGATGCACAATATGTCACCCACTGTCAGTCAGATCATCACTGACATGGACAAGAAGCAGTGGCTGTGTGATTGGCCTATACAACATCCTAGATTCTTCCAGAAGAATGAATATGAGTCCAAAGAGACCATCGCTGATGTTGCCAAGCACGGAGATTTGGCGCGAATTCCCTGCTAAGTCAGTCCGACCAAATTATTTTTTATGAAGTATTCCTAAGGAGGCCCTTGGTAAAGATAGTGGTTTTGCTACTTTTGTTTTCTATTAGCCTTGTTTCTACTTGTTAAGATGCTCAAAAGTACCTTTTTCTAAATTTTCCATAAGCTTTATAGAGTATAAATGTGAGTTTTGAGTTACTGAAATTTTGCTGGAAATATGCTGGGCTGAGCATTAGCATTGCAATTTTCAGCATAAAATGCTAACAAATACAGAACTTTCTTTTCCTCTTATGACAGTTCTTTAACCATCTTGACAAACCACAGTAAACAGTAGGAGTAAAATATCATTGTAGATGGCCTAAAATTTTATTAGAGACCATGTGATTTTTAGAGTAAACTATAGATAAGAAAATTCACACCCAAATTTAGGGAAAATGCTATTAGTATGGAGAAGTTTGTGTGTTGTTGTTTTGTCTTTTTTATTAGTATTATCAAAAAGTCATGATGTTTCTGTGTTTACTAAGAGGGAGAATAATTGTGCAGAGTGAGACTATGTCAGAGTTCCAGGACCAGACCCATATGAAGTTTATAAGATATCCATATACAGAGATCCAAGAAAAATAATTTCAAGCTTGGTGCAACCTTTAAGATCCCAGATAGGTTGGGAACAAAATTTTATTAATGATGTCTAAACTTTTAAACTTGTAACAAAATGAGATAGGAAGAAATCGCTTTCTTAAACTCTCAGAAAGCTTCTAACATGTAAATACATTTGAAAAATCTTAACTATCATTGCCACTGCACTATAATCCATTATCTTAGACATCTGCATGTACTTCAGAATTAGACACCGATATTTGTCCATGACTTTATGGTCATGTCATCAGTTAAAAATGATCAATACTTTCTTCTGACTTGCCTGAAATATTTGAAAAATAATTCGATGCAAACTGCCCTGGTATGGAAATGAAGAGCAAAATGTAGCAGTTTATGTTTTGCACTTTCTCAAGACTCAGCTGTCAAAACAGCTCTGCAGGGTTTGATGGGCTTTTTCTTTTGTTTAGTTTTCAACCTAGGTGTGATAAGCAATTTAGTGTAGCTTTGCTCTAAAAACATTCAATTCTGATCTCTAAGTGATTCCTGATGGTTTTTTAGGTCTTTTTCTTTTATACCTTTTTACATTTTAAACCCCTTTCCCCTTCCTTGTACCCTTCACACATATTTCTTGTTCCCTTTACACATATCCCTTGTACCCTAGTCCCATATACCTATAATTCTTGTAGTCTGATATGTAGCTTAGTTGAGGGTCCTACCAAGCAAGAAGATGAAACATACCCAGTGAGACATCAACAGCTCTACACTATCTCAGAGCTGTAGGCTCCAACCTTGATGGGCCTCTTTCTCTGGAATATATTTTTGTAAACTAGACTGGAATTTCATTTTTGCCAGGCTGACTAGGAGGACTGTTACTTAATCTGTCACATTTCTTACTGGGGATTTTAGATTGATATGTTAATTTGTGAAGTCCATAAAATCTGTATACTGGAGGTGCTCGGGGTCTTAGCCTGTTCCTGCACCTGTGTGGACCCGTGCTCTGGGCTCGCTGTGCTTGGATGTGTGGGGGCCCGGGTGCTTGCCACCGTATTTCCATCTGTAACGGGCTTTGCTCCAAGGACCCTAGTATAACCAAGGTAAATACCCTTTTCCCTGCTACTGCTGTGTCTGCCTTAATTTTTTACAACCCGAAAAAGGCATCATAAATACAACGGTTTAGCCATTTTTTGTGGTTGATTGGCCTTGCTTGGATACCAGGTGCCCACAAGGCCTCTCTATCACTCCCGTCCTAAGCAGGACAGGGATGAGAGGGAAAAGAAAATAAGATGGAAAAATCCTCATGGATCAAGACAAAAGCAAAAGCAAAGGCAGCATGTGGAAGCAAAGTAAAACAAAGCAGGCAAGGTCCAGCCCAGGAGGCAGGGTTTCAGTGTTTGTAGTGGTTGCTCTGTAAGACAATTGCCATAATAACAAATGCCAGCACTCCTTCTTTCTCCTAGCTTTTGGTGAAGAGTAGACATCATATGGAATATCCCTCTGGTCAGTTTGGGTCAGCTGTCCGGGCTATGTCCCCTCCCAAGATTTTACCCACCCCCAGCCTATTGGTGAGGGTGGAATGTTGGGAGGACAGTGCTGATGCTGTGCCAGCCCTGCTCAGCAGGAGCCGAAATACTGGAGTGTTATCAACACCATCCCAGCTACCAATACAGAGCACAGAACTACAAGGACTGCTATAAGGAAAATTAGCTCCTTTTCAGCCAGGGCCAATACACTTTTCTATTGATTTGAAACAAAAATATTTTAAGATTTACAAAATACCAAATTACTTGAAATCTGTGCCGTGATGGCCTATATAGATGTCTTTGATTTTTTAATTTATTTTTTGTCAGAAAAGAACTGGACACAAAGAGTTCTTGTTCTGCTTTTTCTCAATTCAGCGAGAGAAAATAACTACTATACATATAGAACCAGGCTCTTCCTATGGATGAAACACATCTTAAATACTGAAAAAACAGAGATAGAAAACTGGATGATTACTGTCTTCTCCAAGTCAGTCCATATTATTGGTGATGAAGTACTTGGACACAAGTTCTGTTTTAAAATGGTGCCAAATTGCGAATTCTAGATCATGTTACATAACAATAGTCATACCTTGCACAGGTTTTGCTATAGATTCATCACTTCAATGTACCTAATAAGACGATTTATCATAAACTAATCTTAAAGTGTTTAATACAGAAAATGATTCCTTATTATCAGTTCAAAAATTTCTTGTGACAATTCTGAGTCAACTTCTCAGAGAAAGGAGAATAAACAGAGAAATTTAGAGTAAAATTTGTTTTAAATGCCAATTACTTATACACCTTTTCCAAAAAAGAATCAAGAAACTCATTCAACCTTAATGAAAAGGAATAGATTTCTTTCCTATCTGCCAGTATGAACTGAGTCTTCATAACTTTCCTCAGTGAATTAGGTCATTGTTAGCAATGGTTCAGAACACAACTCTTCATGAACATTCATCTATTGAACATTAGAGAAAAATTTCTAAATCAGTAGTATTTTATCAATATTTATGTACTATTTGAAAGAGATTTAAAAAGGTTCATTGGCCTTTCTTTTAAAAATATAAACCTTTTTTTTTAATCTCGCAGACAAAAAGTAAATTTTATTTCAATTCTTATGCTTTCAAAGTTACACTTTCATATTTACAATGAGCATCTAAAACACTCTCACAAGTTTTTCTCAAGTAGAAGATAACAACATAGAAGTTTAAAAAAAGCAAAACAGAATGCAAAACCCAAACCCAAACTAGAACAATACAAAACATTTTAAGGCAATTTTTCATTTTCTTTAGGTTCTCTGAATTTCATCCTCTACCCTTTGCATTCTAATCAAATGAAGATTCACACATACCTTTCAACCCTTTACTCGTCCTGCACAACCACACAGAAATACTCAAAGAGGCAAGGGAGTAAATCAGAGAGTTTTATCGTGGCATCTTCTTGTACACAAATACTGGAAGAGATTTTCTGTATGAACCACATCCTTTGTCAATATAATAATACGATGGACTTTCGTTTGACCCTTGCTTTATATATTGTGTTTATGACAACATGAAGTATCAAGACTCAGCATAATAAATCCAGATAAAAACTGAGTAGAGTGTAGAGCTATTCTTGTCTTTTCATATAATTATATACAAAACGGTTGTCTCTTCTCTCTTTCATTATATCAACTTAAAACACACTCCTGAGACTTTCCAAACAAATTAACGATACTATTGACCCATGGAAGATATTTATCTAATTTTCATTAGCATGGGAAAAGAACACAGAAGCATAAAACACAGTAAAACATTATCTCTCTAGACATAAATTTCCCATATTCATGATACCTGTTTTCAGAAAAGTGAAACTTAGGCCTGTGTTTAAAATTGGAGCAGTCTCTGAAAATTTGCATGCATACATTGGGGACTATGACATCAGCTGTTCCCAGTATATTCAGTTAATGTTCGATTTCATTACTCAGAACAAGGAATTACCTTTTCCTAGGCTTGAACAATGTGTAAATTATTCATTACTGGCAGAAGTGTGTGCTTAATAAGCCCAAATTGCATTCACACCAAACTGTATTTTCTGCCTGATTTGGGCATTTTTTCCCCATATTGTGTCTGTTCTGTAGCACATACTTTGCAAACTCAGAGGAGATGGTACTCATACTCACTTAATATCATGGAGGAAACAAGGTAAGTGTAAACAGAAGTGAGGAAATTTTAACAATCCAGTGTTTGAAAGAAGTCTGTTACACAGTTTCAGAAAGATCACTTAGTCTAGACCTCAATAGAGCTAGCAGGCAATTTTTCCTGGGCCTACATAATGCTCTTTGGAGCTTAATAGCAGAAAACATAATATTATCGGAATCATGTTGTTAGCCAAAATAAGGAATGCAATTAAAAACCTTTTAAAGTCCGTTTAATGAAAGCAGCAAAATACTCATTGGCAGCTAAGAAATCTGCTTCAGAGATGACCCCAGTTGTTTTTTGATATTTGTGAGTTATGCATTTTCTAAATAAGGTTTGCGGTTCATTGTTACCCATGCTTTTTCATTATAATGAAGATTGCAACAAATTGGCATGTACAATGGGTTCACAGGAGGAACAACCTCCTGTAAATGTATTTGTAAACATCACAGAGTGCTGTTATTGTTCAGTGCTATTTCATTTCTTCACTGATTGCCAGAGTTTAAATGGATTCAGTACATCTGAAAGTTGCCAAACTGACATTCAAGGAAGCTGCAGAATCTTATATATAGAGGAGAAAAAAACAGAAAGGAAGGACGCAGCTGGGATATTATCCACTCTGGTATCCTCTGACATTTTTATTGGATGATTGTCTGAAAGGTCCTTTCTAGATGGCATTCATTCCACTACTTAGTTTATTTATTACTTGTGCATAAATCAAAATTATTTTAAAAATTTGAAAAGCTTTGGGCACAGGATTGTTTTTATACACAGAAACGCGCTTATGATGAATGTGATAACACAAGATATTGATCTCTGTATATGAAGATTTTTTTGGACTATGCACAACTGGATAATATGAGAACTAAATCAGACCTCTTTGTCATACATAATTTAATTGGAGTTTGTATATGCCAACAGCTTCCACTCAGATGACAGATTCTAATTAATTAAAATTAATCTTCTAGTATAAGAAAATAATATCTGTTTCAGAGATGATGGTAATATCTTCAAATTCTCCTAACAATGGCTTTGAAAAATTGTGGTTTGGCAAAAATTCATCCCAAGGAAAGAATTGAGTCACATATGTCATGGCTTAACCCCAGCCAGCAGCCAATCCTCGCACATCCCCTTGCTCACTCCCCCATCAGTAGGATCAGGGAGAATATTGAAGGGTAAAAGCCAGAAAAACTGTAAATTGAGATAAAGATGCTTTAATGGGGAAAGCAAAGTGGGGCTGCACATAAAAGCAGAGTAAGACAAGGAATTAATTCACTGCTTCCATGGTCAGGATGGTGTTCAGCCATTTCCAGGAGAGCAGGGCTCCATAACATGTAATGATTACTTGAGAAGATAAACACCATCACTCTATATGTCCCCTGCTTCATCCTTCTCCCCCCACTTTATATACTGAGCATGACAGACTGGAATATCCCTTTGGCCAGTTGGGGTCACCTGTCCTGGCTGTGTCTCCTCCCAACCTCCAACACACCCCCAACTTCCTTGCCAGTGTGGCAGTCTGAAAAGCAGAAAAGGCCTTGGCTCTGTGTAAGCCCTGCTCAGCAGTAACAAAAACATCTCTGTATTATCAGCCCTGTATTCAGCACAAATCCAAAACACAGCCCCATACCAGCCATCGGGAGGAGCATTAACTCTACCCCAACTGAAGCCAGCACATTTCTCAGAAACTGAAGTGAAGTAATACACTGATTACTGTGTGTCTTTCCAGTGGTTATAAAGTATTAAACAATAAAAAGGTATTACCAGGTAGTGAAATTATTTCTTTATTTAAATGTTTGCTGTTCTTTTGATAGTATTTTTTAATGCAAATTTTTCTTTCCTTTCAGTTTTGTAATACTTAACACCCAGAGCCAAATTCAGTTGCGTTACTGTAGTTACAGCCAAACTAGTTACACCATATGCCATCTGTACTATCCATAGTATGTGAATGAATCCAACAGTTGTGAGTGATGGTGGCTCATGAGGCGTCCAAAACTTTCCCCTAGGAATTGAAAGCAACGCTCCACCCAAGTACAAGCATGGCACAGTAAAAATTTTTCTGTGAGTAACCAGTTTTTCAGATTTAATGTAGCACACACTTGAATCTGTGTCTGTGTATAATCTGAATAGTGCTGTGCAAAATGAAGGTGTTCCACAGTGGTTTTTTTTTATTGTCTAGCTTATTTCTTATAATGTTATGCCTGCTTGCATTTTTGCTTAAGTTTGTTTGAAGGTATTGTCTGCTACATCTAATTTTCTCTATAACTCAGAGAAACCCAATCAGAAATTTTTGGTGATGACAATTTATTGGCAGAGTAGCACTTTCTCATTTCTCATTTGTAACTATAATGACCACCAGAAAGATTGTCTCAGTTTTGATGTATGATTTAGTAATATGACCAAAAATATTATCAGTATATAATTAGTTTGATATGCATGGATAATATGTAATTGATGGTATATGTACAGTTAATTGCAAATTAACTGGATGACTTCTGTTGACACAGTATAAGCAAACTGTTTGCAGTAACCTTTTTAATGAGTCATAGATAATAGAGAGTTTAACATCTATTTAAAAAAAAAAACAAGAGGGAAGTCGGGTAACTAAAGCAAATAAACTTGTAAAGTATAGGTAAGTTACAGTAACTTCAACTTTCTGAAAAATTGAACAGAAACTTAGAAAACAACCTATTTGCAAGTACATAGGAGACAAGAATGGAGTACACAGCACACAGAATGCAGCTCTATGTAGAACGGCTAGGGTAAAACCAGCCTAAAGAATCTTCTGCATAATAACAAATAGAAAAGGAGTTATGTGTCATACAATTTCATTTTTTTTGTAACATATTTCTTGCTCTTGAACATGCCATTGTCTTAACAAAATAAAGAAAATGCAGTTAAATGATGTTGGGTGGAGTTAAGCCAGATTGGATATCCATAGCCACAGAGAAGGATGTGAAATTGTCCTCTGTAATCTTGCTGTATCAGACAATAATTAATGGACTTCAAAACCAACACAGAATATTCAGTACAGACACTGGGGAAACATGAAAAAGTAAGGTAGTGAATTACAATCATAGGTTACTTTGGGAATCTTTGTCATAGAGGTCTTTAAAAGAAGTGGAAAAATGTCTATGTAAAATCATAGACAGAACTGATTTTGCCTTAGGGTAGGGAAAAGGACCAGACGACCTCTCAATGCCTTCTTACTCCTGTTTTTCTGAGATTCTATTATGCAGATATCTAAATTTGAATAAATTATTGAAAATGTTGTAATACTACAGTTACTATTTTGTAATAATAGTGAAATAGTTAATACTATCCAATGAATGTTGATAATGACAATAGTATTATTTTCTATTAGATTAAATTATTATTGGTATTTGAATAAATATTACTGATTAAAAGAGCCATCCATTACTTACGATTTAATTTGTGAATCATTATTTAAAGAAAATATCCAAGGTCACTACCTTTTATTATTATTTCTTATTTTTTCAAGTTATTATTTCTTATTTCTTATTCTTTTTATTATTATAATAAATTTTATTTCCTGATAGGCCAATTTGGATTCACAGATACAAAGCTTTTATGAAAAAAGAACCAGTGGAATAGGTCCAAGGATTAAGAATACATGTACTCTGTTCCCTTTAATCTCAATGACGTGAATTCTATTAATCCATTTAGTTTTAGTGCGGTGGAATAGCAAGCTTGAGTTTCAGCAATGAAGATAAGAATGTAATTCAGCTTATTTTTGAAGAGACTGATAGGCAGGATCCCTTGGGAAACTTATCTGAACAGTAAAGGGAATGGTGAGATCCAGTTTCCTTTATGGAAAAACTCCTTAAAACACAGGGAGGTCAATCCCAATATGAGCAAGGATGTGTGACAGAGGGCCAGCTGACTCAATGCAGAAATCCAGAATGAGCTCAAGCCCAAAAAGACAGTACACAGGGTGGAGCTGGAAACACTCCACTAAGGAGTAGTACAGAAACAGTGCCTAGGACTCTAGCATAAGAATTAATAAAACCAAAGTTCAGCTGGTGGTGAAAAAGGCAGGAGGTGTGAAAGTGAACATGAAACAATGCTATAGGTGATTAGAGAAATAGAAGGGACATAAAAGAAAATATGGGGCTTTTGCTGAATAAGATGGACATCTAGCTATACAGGATATTAAAAAACTTGAAATACTCAGCATCTTATCTACTCAGCACTTTCTCTGCCTCAAACTATCCAAGTCCCTGTCCGTAGCAGCAGAGTAGAGAAGTAAGGAAGTGCTGCAGAAAGTACCAGAAGAAAGTTAAATGGAGCATGTTTTAGTGATTGCTACAGCAAATTTTACATATGCAAATCCATGGGACCAGACCACATGGGACCAAAATGGATTAACAGCATGAATATGAGAGAAGAGGAAGATGTACTGAAGGGTGGAACTGACATTTTGCAAAGCTCGAGAAACCCAGTGAAACTCAGTGAAAACAAATGTAAAGTCCTTCACCTGGAATGGAATCAACCCATGCAACTGGACAGGCTAGAAATCTGCTGTACAAAAGCGTCTCAATAAGCAGAAGGTTGAACACAAAACAACAGAGTACCCATGCTGACTGGAGAGAAGACTTTCAGATTCCCCTAGATATGCTCAGTGACAGCTTATTACAGAACAGACAGACAAAAGCTACGGCAAATAAACTTCTGATTAAATATATAGAAAAAAAGATTCTTCATAGTGATGCTTGTCAAGCACTGGAATCATGGAATACGTGAAATATCCATCCCTGCTAGAAATTCTCAAATCTAACATATCGAGCAGAACAGCCTACATTCAAAGCTAGCCCTGCTTTAATCGGGAGTTTGCATAGATGACCTACTGGTTATTTTCCACCCTAATTATTTTTATTGTACCTTTGTTAATTTTTTCCAAAACTATAAGAAATATATCTGTAATACCATATTTGTTGATTAAACCATATCTTCTTTCAGGAGTACCTATTATTTCCTCAAGCTTCCCTCTAGCTCACAGCATTTTTAAAGCTCCTGTTGAGAATTATTTCCTTTACACGTCGTACTCATTTTCTTATTAGCCACTACTTGGCCATGTTGTGATTACTTCTTTACATTTTATTCCTTTTGAACGCTTAATCATTTTTTGTTGCACTTCCCTGAACTCCCTGTGATTTGGTAATATATGTGTGATATTGAGGTTCCCAGAACTGAACTCATTCTTTCAGGTGCGATCACACTGGGGTCATATAGAACAGAATTATTGTCTGCCTGCTGTGTGACATCAGTGGAACAGATTCCTTGGTCTCTAGCAACAACTATTATTTGGTTTTAAATAGGAAGAGGAATGATCATTTCTGTGTCTTTGCAAGGCTGGAGTACAAATGCAGACATGCACGAACATGTACAAACATTCAGACATGCACAGGCATACGCAGATATACAGAGTTGAGAGAGATTGAGCTAATTTATATCTAACATCTCCTGTGCAAAATGATTGCTGGGGGGGGGAACAAACAACAGAAAAGGAAAAAGAATATTCTCTTGGACTTTTTGCAATAGGAAAAATGGGGAAAATGTCTGGAAATAATGGTAATTAACAAAACACATCAGAAGAGATGTAGGAGTATATTAGTCATTGATTCGTTTCCCTTGAAGAGTGCACCTGGTCATATAGCAATATGGTGAAATGTTTTCATAAAATCTTTCAATGTGACAGTAAATTATAACACTTTTTGATTAAATAAATCACAAAGTATAATTGAGCATGACCTGGAGGAAAATATCTTGGGATACAGAGGGTAGAAATGTTCTCAAAATCTGTCTGAACTTAAAGCTCAGCTTTGCCTCACTGGCAGACTATCATTTGATTTCAAAATAACAGTGTCAGATAAGCTATTCCTTCTGTTTTTAGCACAATTTTCTTTCTCTGGTCTTGGTAGTTTGAGAATGTCTCTCAGACTGTCCCAAGAGAATCATCTTCACAGGAAAAGCTTCTGACTCCACTTCACACCTGACTCTCAGTGAGATGAAGCGTAGACTAAAGGATCTTGCTTCCCCTCGATTATATTCCTAGAAGAAATATATTTCAGACAGGGCCACAGGAGAAGGTTATGAACTACAAGCAAGAAATGAGTTCAGAGGGTAAAAGCAACAATTATTTTTCTACATGAACAAAAATGAGAAAAGGGTTGGCCTTTTCCTTAAAAGTGTATCACACTGCATGCCCAATTCTGATGTTTTGTAGTCTTTCTTCACGTAAGTATCCCAAACAAACACCTCAAAAAAAATCTGATAAGCACCAATTTTTATTTGATTACCTGATTGCAGTTTTTTAAAATGTCTAGAAAGTGCTGCAGCATTTAATGATAAACAATTCTCTATAGATGAAACAAAAGCTTAATATTTTGTGTGGTGGTGTTTACCCTTATCCTTTTATTTACTCATTTAAAAATCATGCTTTGTGTCTCCAGAAAATTCAACTGGAACATAACCTGCTTAAAGACAGGTCTGGACTACATTCCATGTCGTAAACTTACAATCCTTGAAACCAAAAGGAGCATTAAAAAGGGATTTTGAAGGGTTTGTTTTGTTTTTTTTTTTCATTCATTTTATCTGCTGATACATTTGCATTTGTCAGCTGATTCACAAGGGATACACAGTGAAATTAATTTCTGCAACCAGAGCTAGGTAGTATGGCTTAAAGGCTTGTCAAGGAGCTGACCAGGAGAAGTGAGGGACCGGTATGTCTCTTTCCAAGAGTCTCCACTGCTGAAAGGCAGGTTCCTAGCTAAGCTCTCCTCTTGCCTTGCTGAAGAGAGACTTTAATTCAAAAGAAATTATTCAGATGTAACTGAGTCTCTTCAGACAGGATCTGGCAGGGATCTGATGAATGCCCATTTGATCCATTCTACTCACATTCTGGGTTCATAGTCTTTCTGTATATTTTTCTTCCCCCAAGTTACTAAATGCATTGCTTTGACTATACACCATCACCATGCCTGTAATTTTACCTGCTTGCTTAGGCATACGAACTTTACTGTTAACTTGGGCTAAAGTTCTTCTAGATGCTTGCTGAAGAAGGGCACAGTGGAAAAAAGCATGTAGAAGAGCAATACCTCCTCTAATACCTTGTGTCACAACGGTTCAGGGAATGTTTCACTCATTGCACAAGGAATTTTGGCCACAGAAATGTATCTGCAGCCTAACTTGCCTGCATATCCTTTTGACTTTATTCTTTTGCATAGTCAATTTCAGTTTTCTGTTTAGTGTAATCACTTAACTTGATTTTTAAAAAGCAATCTCCACTTTCTTTATGGTTTTCTTTTTTTTTTCTTTTTTTTCTTTTTTTTCCCTGGATACATCAGCTCTGTAAAGAAACCCTATGTGACTAAAAGTCTCCTTACTTGAAACATATATTTTGCTGACTGGTTTCACCTGTTTTCTGTTTGGAAACAGAAGAAAGTTCCATCAAATCTTTCACTCATTTGGAATACATGACACCAGACAGAAAATTTCTGTCTTGTTTTGGAATACGTGCATGCCATTTCTTGCATATTATATCACTGATATCTCCATAAATGCAGTTTTTCAAAATATATTTATATTTATTTTTCCATATTATAAACTAATCCAAGGGGATGTTGAGTGATCACAACATGTATGACAACATTCTCAAAAATGCGGGTGGAACAAGGCACTAGAAACTACAGTATTTTACTTATTAAAATGCTGGTGCTAGTGAGGATATAAACATATCAGCATCAGTTTCTTGATACTGAGTGTCATGATTGTGTATTTTTTCAAAAAAGCTTTATTTGCCCTATTTTTCTGCTGAAAACACGGAAGTTTTAGTGAGTGTTATTTATGTTTTATGATGAAGGATAGGCCTGTCTTTGAACTCGAGTTCTTTTTACATGTAAAGACAGACAATAATATACAGGGCAAATAGAATTAATTATAATACCAGATATGAATATCATTGCATGAACATAATCTTACATTTTTTGATAAGTATTCTTATTCAATGCCAATAATAAGTATCTTTTTTTTTTCTAATGATTGGATTCCCTAATCTCTTTTCAACAGCACTGCTGCTAATCAACATGAAGCAAACCACCAGCTTATTCAGAGAACAACTATGTGTCTGAATAGTAATGGAGTCTGACAACAGGTTATAAACCAAACTTTATTGAGGCACTAAGAAAGATGAGCAGCAATGCAGCCAACTGGTGATTCACCTGATCCCTGATAGCTAACACAGGGGCAGCAACCATGCCACGGCTCTGGTGGACTATCAGAGACTCAATGTCAAGTCAGTCGTGCAAATGACTTTTGAATGTGGATGAGAGTTGTGTCACTCCTTGGCTCCACCAACATGAGTGTGAGTTGAGAGAATCACGCCTTACATGGCAGCAGCATGGAGTATGTGTCATCTCAGATGATGTGAGTGACATCCTGCCTACATGACAATGGGGGCAGGCTGTCAGACTGAAAGACAAAAGAGACTTCCACAAATAGAACAAGCTTGCAATAAAGACACTCCCATAAAATTTCCAACAGTTCTTTGCTTCTGCTGCATTGTGAAGATTAAATCTGAAGGTACATTGTCTAGAGCACTGATAGATATCCATCTAGAAAATTTAGATGGGTTCTGTTCATTTTTTCAGACAATATCCCTTGGTTCATTCATTGTTCCTTAACAGGAGCTTTTTGTGAAATGGAGACTGCCACTTGCCAAGTGTCAGATTTCTAGACAAAATGTCCATGAAGAAAAAAATCAGATATCAGCATAAAATTTATGAAATAGAATTTTCTGAACACAATATTGTTGAGAATTAAGTAATAATATTTTGCTCCATTTAATTACAAACTAAGATTTGTGTGTAGAAAAGGTAGTTTAATTATCTACCAGTACACTTTTATTTTGCTGGTGGGAATATAACTCTTCAATAAAAGCAAATAAAGCTGCAGTTTGTGATTATGCCTTCTCAAAGAGTCATAATTTGTTTTTTCTGTTTGTTGCTCACTGTATGACAGAACAAAACAATACACAGCAGCTATTTATACTTTTAAAGCCCATTCTCATTACACTGTGATGGACTTGAGGCTCTCTGTCCATCTGATATACTTTCACCTTCAGTCAGGTTGCAGAACTGGACCAGTACTCTAGTTGCAGTCTTATTAGAGCCAAGCAGTGCAGAAAGATTAATTTACATACCTTATGCACAGCACTTCCATTTCTATAGTTCAAGATAGTGGAACATCATGACATGTTCAGTATGCAACCTACAGCAGGTTGTACAGGATTGCATCCAGGTGGGTTTTGATTGTCTCCAGGGAAGGAGAATCCACAGCCTTTTTGGGCAGCGTTTTTCAGTACTCTATCACCTTTGCAATAATTAAATTTTCCCTCACATTCAGAGGAAACTTCAAGTGTTTCCATTTGTCCCCATTGTACCTTGTCCTAAAATTCCAAATTTTCTTTTTAAAATATTATCAGTTTGTCTGTTTGTCTGTTTTCTTATCACTTCCCCAGTTAAGCCTTTGTGAATAGATTTTTTTATATCTCAGCATTTAAATCATTCATGAAAAGCCAGAACTGTACAAGAGATGAGAAAACTTCTGCAGAACCTGCTTAAATGCTACCTTCTGATTTGATAGGAAATCACTGTTTAAGACTTCTGGGGCATATCTGATAATTTTCCACATCTATAATAATAATCATCTTAATCTTACCTTTTGCTTATAAGTGTCACATAAAGCAGCTTCAAAAGGTTTTGTAAATTCAAAATATCTAACATATACGTTTCTTCTCCTTTATCTCTAAGACCGTTATCCTATCACAAAAAGGAAATTAGATTATTCTGACAAGCTTTGTTGCCAAGATATCTGTGCTTGCAGTTACTCTACTCTTACGTTATCTCTAGGTGCTTATAAATTGTTTGAATATTTGTTCCGGCTTTTTACAAAGGGAACTAAAGCTAACTCACACATAATTCTCAATTCCTACTTTTTCACCTTTCTGAAGATGAGAACTGTGATTTTCCTTTTTTTTTTTCCCAGCTCTCCAAAACTTCATAACCTTTCATGAATTCTATAAGGTTCCAGCAAGTCTTTAAAGTATTCTGAGTAAAATTCAATTGGACTATCCAACACAAAACTTCTAACTTACATTAGAACTCTTTAATGTACTTTTCCTTTCTCCAGAGTGAATCTTTACCCCTTTCTTGTTGATTATGTGCCAGCTGCCTGATCTCAGACAATCTTTTCAGCAATATCTGAAGCTAAAAAGAACAATAAACACTTCAGCACTCTTGGTATCACAATCAGTGCTTCCTTCTCCCATTCAGCATTTCCCTTTATCTGCACCTTGATACTAACATGCTTACTGAATGTCTTCCTGTTACTCCTTATAACTCTTGCCAGTTATATCTTGTTTTACATCTTGGTATTTTACAAATTTTTTTCACATGTTTATCCTTAACGATTTGACCTCTTTTCCTACATTCTATATACTATCTTTATGCAATTAAAATCACTAAAGAGTCAATACCCAAGCTATGTTTTTTTTCTAGGCTTCCTATCCTTTCAGTATTTGTGGTCTGTGATTATGCTTTTAATACAGTTTCTTCATTAAGCTGTCAAATTTCTTATTCTTTAGACTTGTTTCCCACAGAATATAAGTTCTCAAAACTCTTAATTATTGCTTTAATAAATTTGCATGTTCAAGGTTTATTTAATCTAATGTCTGAGTGCCAGTTTTCCCCAAGGAAAATCTATAAAGGCAGTTGAAAGCATTTTAGCTTTCCCTGTTCTGTGGGCTTTGACCTATTTCCCACAACTACCTAGGCATTTTCAAATAACAAATCCCCTGCTATTGAACGACATACCCTGGATCTCTCCTGCTCTCTTGCTGTGACACATTGTAATTTGTTATTACCATTGTTACTGGTCTTTTTTTTTTTCTAACGGACTAAAGATAATCTTGGGGATTGGAGTTATGAAGAAATATGTAAAATAAATGCTTAGAGAAGCTTGCCTATTATGTACTTAGTCATAAATCTCCAGGGATATTGACATTATCTTCATTAGTTGATGTATCTTCAACATTAAATAAATGTGTGCCGTTGCTAATTTTCTTTTTAGTTTTCATTAAAATTACAATTCAAATTTTTACCTTAGTATCAAATACTTGTACAAAGTGCTCTACTATCTAATGAGTTCTTCACTATTTGTTAACAATTCTTTATGCTAAACCAGAGAACCATAATTTGTTCCTTTTATAAGTTACACTTATACTCTCTCTCTAAAGATAACTAGAAAATAAAAAGAAGTTCAGGAAACCAAAAATTTCTGATGAAATGTAAAAAAAATGTAAATTATAGGTAGCTGATATCATGGGCAGCTGATATCTGTATTTTTGTTGCAGTTGGATTTATACCGTGTTTTTCTTGACTGGCACTGAGAGAATGAAAGGAAACAGAAAAAAACCAAATATCTGAAATATAACATGAATAAAATGAAATAACAGTTGAAGGTCTTCTTATCCAATTCAGAAATATCCAATCCAAAATGCAACATATACTTGATGGAGAAATTGTACTCATTACCAGATAACCATATGTCTTATTTCATATCTCTTTGTAAAGAAGGAATACTGTCACAGAGAGTTAATCGCATATGATGCTCATAATGTAATATGAATCACAATAACAGTCCTAAATAGCCATTATGTTAGGAGCAGTGAAATGGAACTTGAAATAAACAGTGCAATGAGTGCATATCAGTTAGCTTGAAAGGACAGGAGCTTTCCGGTGGAGGAAGAGTGACTGAATACGATATCTATTAAAGGACTATTAAATGTGAATATGAAGTGTCTCCCTAAAGCCAAATGCAACTATTTGCCATATGAGTGGTAAAAAAAAAAAATCATAGCTTTGTTGCTGTAGGCTATGTTCCTATTAATTTCCTAAGTCTCTTCCCTGTGGGATTTTTAGACATCAAATAATATGGTTGAACTCGAATTGCAACCTTACTTCAACACAGGCACGACTCTCTGCGTATTCTGTGCATATTGTCCGCAAACTTGTTCATCATGCCTTCCCACTGTGAGCTCTGTTCACATTTTGGAAGAGGCCAAAGGATTCAACTGTTACTGGAGAAGAAGGATAGTCTGTCAGAAAGAAATACAGATAAAACAGTGAGAATCCATCATCACTACTTGAAAAAATTGTTGGTTTTTTTTTTTTTAAAGAGTATATATTTCTGTCAGGGGAGGTAGGGTAGACATGGAATGGCTTTCTTATTGCTGTCAGCACAGTAGGTACAAGCATGAAACCTTGGTGATACTTGTGGCCTCAAATTCATACTTTCCATTTAAATGGTTGTCTTATATTTTCAACTGGTTCTCCACAAAGGTAAATGAATTTTACATTGCAGCACAAGGACACATCCACAGAGCCATCTTTAAGTGAGTGAGAAAGGGAACCAAGGAAACATATTTGTGAAGAAAAACCTGATCTTGAACATAGATTAGTAACTAGAGTTACTAATAGAATTATAAAACTCTCTGTCTGCTGACCAGCTGCATTCATGCTTCAGTGCCTTCACAGATATTTTGCACAAGTAGCTTGATTAAAACTGTTGCACAGTAAACTGATTTATATTAGTCATGCTAGATAATAAAGGCAAGCAAATTCATTTTCTTAATATTGTTCATTCTTACAGAGGACATTAGAGAGTCATCAGTCTGCAATCAGCACCACGGTGGTCTGGTTTGTTCCATTGTATTGTGACTCTGTATCTTCTTTTGGTGAACTTTCACAGGACTTTATGGTACGAAATAGGAACAAATTGCTTATACACAAAGTTGTATTTAATTGAAACATTTTAAGTATGATTTCTTTGAATAATTAAATAGATAAAGGCAGTTTCTTTAACAAAAATGATTTCTTATTAAAATGTCAGTTTCATCAAGGTTTTTACCTTGAAGAATAAAATAAAAAATAGACGTTTCTTTTCTGACTCTCACTTGATGACTGGAATACATATTATGGAGATAATATTAAGATATGCCTCATTGCCTGCTGAGTAAATTATAAAAGATTTTAAAAGAATATAAAAAACCTAAATTTCTACATATTTTCACTTAGCCTCTGAAAATACTCAAAGCAGATTTCAGGTAAAATATTGAAATATGTAAGGTCTTCACAGCAACAGATATATGGAACAGGAGAATAAATAACACATAAAATTATGACTATATATATGCTATACTTTGACTCAGGAAAATAGACCTGCCTGGAATATACAGCTCAATTTTGAGATCCAGCTGTGGAAATATTTCACCCATGTCCGACTCTGGTTTGGTTTCCAAGGCTCTCTCTCTCTCTCTCTGTCAAATAAGACAAATGTGTATAGGTAGCATGCAACATGTAAATATGGAAGAAAGAAAAGGAAAATTATTGTAATTGATATATAAGTTCGAAGTAAACTATGGGATGAAACTTCACCTCTTTAGTGAGGAGTTTATCTTTAAAAGGAGTTGCAGTTTCATTCAGAAAGGAGAAAAAATTCTGACTTTCACCGTGTTATCCAAATTATTGTTGTCCAGATGCAAAATAAGATCTCATGGAAACTAGGCTTATTACAAATTGTCACACCTAAAAAACCCATTAATAATGTCAATCCATGGAAACACTTTCAGCTAGGTTTATTTGACTTATTATGTATAGCTACATTGGGAAAATATAATTCACTCGCTGTAAGTGTCTATCTCTTTGCTCTGACTATAAAAGTGGCTGATGATTAAACATTTATGTTGTCCAGATCTAGCTTAAATGCATTTGGTTTAGATTGCAAATGGGTTATTCAGAACTAATATCAGTTAACCAAGTGTGTAAACACAAGATCACTGCTGATGTGTATAAGTGTTGTTAACAGTGAGAATAAATTAAAAAGTAAAATGTGTGCCTGGAGTAAGATTTGAGATCCAAGGCCCTTCCCAAGACCACATATTCAGGCAATGACGATAAACTATAGCCTAAGAAGACACCAAGAGACCAATCCGTAGGTTTTGGACCAAAACTAACTTGTGGACTGAGAGAGCCATTTTTTATAACACTTTAGCAGCTCAGGTATGTTACCAGCCAAGCTGGCAACAAAAATTTCTTCCAGCCATTTTTAAATCACCTGCCAGCCTCTTGGGGTTTGGGATGTAACTGGATTATGAAGTTTGTAGTGTTTTGTTTCATTTGGGGACTGTGTTTTGAGATACTTAATTCCTAATTCCATCAAACATTAAAATCATTGTTACACCAGTATCTCCAGCAAGGTATGCTCAAAGTTCAGTTTCATTCACATAACTCTATGGTAACTCCAGTGTTCTTGGCTGCTTTATTATGTACCTAATTAAACAGTGTATGAACTAAACGAAACTAAGCAATCAGCGCATATCTCCTCTGTATTCCCTGTGCTACTGTGTAACCATAATACATGGTAATTGTTATTATATTTGATGAAATGGCCTAAAATGATTCATACAGTATATCATTGTTGAAACCAAGGCACTTTGTTTACAGCTCAGGACCAAAAGGTGAGGTAGAGCTGCCTTGGCAAGCTGCACAGCAGTGAGGTGTTTGAGAGTGAAAAGTCTGCACAGGGTGGAAGGAGTTTAAGATTTTCCATACCACCTATAAGGAACACCTCCTAGAATCTCTGCAGCTGGACCTTATTTTCATCTCAGAAAAATCTGTGTGGTTCACTTCAAAATAGAGCCCAGGCACTTCATCCGCTGCATGGAATGGGAGTATAGGCCTAGAAACAAACTGAGCCACAAAATTATATGGCATAGAAAATTAATCTTATGTTATTGATACCTAAATATTATGTAGTCATTTCACAACACTTAAAACCTAAACATGCAATTTAAGATTCACATCTTGCTTGTTGACTAAACCAGTCAAAAAAGACACATGAGCACCTCCAGAAAGCAATAGAAAGCAATTTATCCTCTCTGGCCTAGGCATCCATGTTCAAAACAGAGGTACTGGAGTTGATATAGCTCTTAATCTTGCTTGCCAATTAAATAAGCTGAAATGAATACATTGTTTCTTTCTTGTTTTAGTGAACTAAAGATAAATGAGATTAATCCCAGTATAAAACTGAAGTGTAATGGGAACTGGAGCAACATTCTTTTCAAACATTTTAATTCCTATCCTTAAATCATGATGCTCTTTAAAAGCTACATTATGCTAGGGAAATTTGATTGTCCATTTTTTGTAAGCTAATAATCTTCTGAAAATACAAGAAAACACCCCCATCTTTTCTGCAGTCCAGGGATTCAGTAAAAAGGGGGTGCTAGACCACAGCATGACCAGTCGTCTTTCAGATTTTCAACACAACTTACTGTATTGGGCAGAGAAGAAGGCAATTCCAAAACGTTAAAAGTAGGCAAGGCAGAAGGCCATCTTGGCTGAATAGGGATCTTCTTTTGAAGCTAAGACAGAAAAAAAGAAGGTATATGGCCAGCAGAAGCAGGGTCAAGTGACATGCGAGGAATACAAAGATGCCACTCACCACTGCAGGAAGAAGATTTGTGTGGTAAAAGTTCTATTGGAGTTGAAGCTGGCTAGAAATGTGTGGGACAATAAAAAGATTTAAGATAAAATCTCCTGGATGATCTATGTTTGAACGTGCTACAAGTTTATCAGAGGAATGAAAAATATAAAATAACTTTTTAGGTCATATAATCCACACCCTTGCTAGTACAGTGCTTCAATTTTACAGGGTTGGGGTGGTTTTTTTCTATCAGTTTTGCTAACTCCAAATCCCTGGTGTTGGTTTAATGTTGCTTGTTTAATATGTTTAAATATACAGTGTATATACAAACACATTTAAACAAACATATGGGGGATTTCAGCACGATGAGTTCCTGCTAGTGTATTTGGCAGATCTCTTCTCCTCCTACATTCAGGCTGTTCTATATAAGGGGCTTAAATCTCTTTCCAGTACAGTAAATTACACCAACATCATCTTGCATTGCTGAAATTTAAAGTCCCTCTTTTGGTTACTCTTTCAGTTGTGTATGACTTCTCCCTCTAATGTACACACCAAGTGTCTCAGCTTCTCTCTCATGCTTTGTCTCACCTCTTGCCCAGCACACAGACAAACACTGACTCACCTAACAGATTTTTCAGTTCTCAGAGATTTTTACAAAGCTCTGTTGCCACAGAAATGCTTCTTCATTCACCCCAAGTTTTGTGGGTTAATTTAATACCAGCTTAACCTACTTTTCATCTACAGAAACGGTCAGAAGCAGAGGTGCCTAGAGAATAAGGGAGTAGCCAGGGAAACCTCTGAGAGGGAAGGAGGTGAAATAGAGTGAACTCTCTGGTGAGCTGCTTTGAAGAGCCAGAAAAATGGTTTTGGATATTGACTGGGAGTTTTCCTCACAGTCATTAGTTCCAAAATAAGGAGTAGCATCAAGATATTGTTTCCCTCACAGAAAATTGCCAGAAGTCTCTAAATGTCATATTAAATGAACATTTCCAAGTTCTCTTTAAAGTGTAGTGTTGCGATTCAGACACAAAATTCTGAAATGAGCAGATAGTGGGGTCAGCTGATCATCCTGAATGACAACTCATGAGCAAACAGAGAAAGTACTGTGAGATGTCTTCCATTTATATTTATAACAATACACAGAAAAAATCGTGACAGTCACTCTACAGTCTTCTAAAAAAAAAAAAAAAAAAAAGACAGCATGTTCATCTTTGCTTATTTAAATTGCCTTAGTCAAAGTCAATATGATAAACAAAAGTCTACCATGATGACTAAGGTTGCATATTCTGAATTGTGATCAGTTAAGGAAATCAACAATTTCTGAAGTGTTAAGAAAATACATTTAATAAAACGTGTTTTGTCGCCAAACTAAAGCATGACAGAAACCAAGATTATAAAGGATAACAGTTAGAATTATTTGCATATTTTTAACATTCATTTAAAAATGCACTAATGCTCCATGGATTCCAGTTTGACTCTGACGATATACAGCAGTGATATTTTTAGTGCTGATAATGCCCATCAATTAAAATGTGTCTGTTCCTTAGCTGGACTTAGAATACTTAAGTCTTATGAAAAGAATATACACAAATTTTTTCACAGTTTAATATAAGTCATACATAACTGATTAGCAAAAACCTGTGCTGAATTATAGCTGTGGGCTAGAAAATATAGTTTCTAATAATTTATTTCACTGGAAATATAAGCACTCAGGCAAAATTAAACCCCCCTTGAAATTTTTCCCATTGTATTACTTGGTACTAAATAGTGTTTGTTTACCTTCTCTTATTCAAACAAATATTGCAATCATTGTCCCCATTTAAAATATAGATGTAAACTATTGACCCAATTTTATTCTTACTGTAACCACAGAGTGCAAGGTAAGTTTAAAATATGTTTATATGTGTGCACATGAATATATGTTCTTGAATATCTATATACGTGTGAGTGTATCGTGTAAAATTACGAACTGAATAAATGAGAAACAGAAAATTGTCAGTATTCAGTTGCTTCCTGCTTCCTGAAGATAGTCACCTTGCAATAGAATGTTAACCAGGCTCCTCTGCAGTAAACATCTGCTTTTATTAGTTAAGCTCATCAACAGAAGTTAGGTGCAATTAATGTATGCAGCTTTAATGAAACATACAAAACAGCAATTATAACCATAATTATAATATAATTAAATTGCAATCATATAATCAAAGCAAACTACATAAAATTTTTGCCTTTGAAATAACTCAAAAGAGCATTGCACTCTATTTTAGTGTTTATATCTACCTCTTTGTAACTTTTTTCCCAAATATAAAAAGAGACAATAGTATAAATTTAATAGGGAAGGACAACAACATAGAAAACTTATGTAGTTTACTTGACAGCCTTGCATGGTTTTTCAGTGCATTTAATTTTTACTGAGCAAACACCTACCCAAGTGCAGATAGACTTCTTATATCTGTAGCCTTGTCAAATTTCATTAGGAAAGCAAGTTTGGGTCTGGTCAACACTGAGGCAGCAGACCTCCAAGGATGCGTTAGGTACTGCAGGAAGTAATACTCCAGGTTCCATAATAGTCTCTTCAAAGTTGATCTCACAACAATGCTAAGTGACGCTGTGATCTCTGGATGCTGGCATTAGAGGACATGATGGGATATCTACTGTCATTTATGGTATCAAATAAGGTATAGCAGTCTTTTATTAGATGAGAAAGAAAAATACAATTAGTTCCAATAAGTCAGCGTGCCTATAAGGTTACCTGGCTGTTTATTGCAAATATTTGGGTGACTTCGTCTCTTCTCCTTCCTGCCTAGTGACCTGTCCACCCACTCATGTCTTCTCTGTTCCTGAAGGTGGAAAAAGAGATAATAATATGGCCCATTCCTTTCAAGAACAGGAAATGAACATTTGTTTCTGTTTCAGTTTTTATCTCCTCCTACCCTGTACAAGGAAGACAATATTCAAATAGAGATATTGTCTTGTGGGTATCTCTCGCAAGTACATTGGTTTGGATCTTTTTCACTTGCTAACTAGATGCAGCTAGAAAATGCCTGACAAATTTTTTACTTCTTCAGAGCGTTATGTTTTGTTAAAAACAAGACATATCAATGTTAGACATCTTTGGTCCCAGGGCTGTCTAGTTATTACTAAGTCATATATTTTCTCCATAGGTCTGCTTTGGATACAGAGTGGAAATAAAATCTCATCTATTTTGCCTGTTTTATTTCTCTTTTGAATTTTTTTTCTTTTGCTGTTTTCTTTTTTTTTT
>VZRN01004392.1:682559-692965 GCA_013397935.1 Dasyornis broadbenti
TTTTTTTTTTTTTTTTTTTTGTTCTCTCAACTGACTGCTGAGAGTCACAGTCTAGCTTTGAAGGCAATTTTTATTTTAGTTAAACAAGAAAACATAATAAATATTAGAGATTTTTATGGCTTTATACTTTTATTTGAATGCAAGCTATGAGCTGAAACAGGAAGAAAAATCAGCTTTGCATAATAAATGTGTGGTGTATATCAGGTTTGAAAAACAGAAAATCACCAAATCTTCTTTTACTGACAAGAATTTAAGTAAGAAGACAGTTGCAGAAAGTTATAATCCAACAGCAAATTTCAGGAAAATGGAGTCTTACAGAACTCTTCAAACTTTTTTCCTCAAGTACTCATGTCATAGAGGGTTTTGGTCAAAATATAAGACCATTAAGAGGGATAAAACACCAAGATGGGACTCATGACCCCATCTTCTGCATTGCTTTTTTTTCACCCTATCCTATTTAACTTCAAAACTTCACTCATAAAGCTTCTAGTGCTCAAAGTTCCTTCCATATATTAGATTTATATGTATACAGTTTATAAACCAGGAGCAGCTGCAAACTATTTGCAGTTAAATATGCTGGAAATTAGTTTAGGGGTGAGACGGTAAATTAATTTGCAGGCTAAAGATCCTTACGGTTTGTTTTTGTGCTTTGGGGTTTTTTGGGTACCCCAAAGCCCAAAGCCCAGAGGGGTACCCATGCTGGAAGAGTTTGTTCCTGAAGAACTTGTGCCCTTTTGAAGGGACCAATGCTGGAGCAGTTAATGAAGAACTGCAGCCATGGGAAAGACTCACATTGGAGATGTTCATAAAGTGTTGCCTCTTGTGGGAGAGACCCCACACTGGAGCAGATGAAGAGTGTGAGAACCTCTCCCCCGGAGGAGGAAGGAGCAGCAGAGAAAATGTGTGATGAACTGACCAGAGCCCCTATTCCCCATCTCTCTCTGCCACTATGAAGAAACGAGGTAGAGAAAACCCTGAGTGATGTTGAGCCTGGGAATACGGAAGAGTTGGATGGAAGGTGTTTTAAGGCTTGTTTTTATTTCTCACTATCCTATTCTGATTTGATTGGTAATAAATTAAACTAATTTCCCCAAGTCAAGTCTGTTTTGCCTGTGATGCTAATTGGTGAGTAATCTCTCCCTGCCCTTTTCCCATGAGCCTTGCGGATTTTTTTTCCTCCCCTGTCAAGTTGAGGAGGGAATGGCTTTAGTGGGCATCTGTCATATAGCCAAGATCATCCCACAACTATAGTTTTTATTGCTCTATATACCTCTACTTTTTTTAGTCTCTTTACATACAAATCTGTGCTACTGATTCCTTCATTCTCCTGAACAAAGCTTATTATTCTGATACAAATCTGTGCAGCCAACATTTTCTCTGTGACATCTCAAAATTGTAAAGATATCCTCATTGTAAATGGATCATTTAAATACTACTGTGAAACATTAAAGAAGCATGAAGCAGTGAGCTAACGATGATTGCTGATTTTTCCCTAAACAGCATCTTACTATTGTAGTTGCATTTTACCTTGTTATTTATTCATAACCGAATTACCAAAGCTATTAAACGAAAGTGAGAAGTAAAATGGGTATCTAGTCACATGAGGAAACATCTCTACCTATCAGTGACCCCTGTGATTTTGGCGTCTTTGGTTCATGGATCTTACTTACCTATGAAAATGATGAGTTACCCTCATCCCAAAGCTGTCCTTTAAATAATGCAGAAAATATTTTCAAACTCATAGGTTTTTTGACTTTAGAATATCCTGCATTAGGAGTACAAAGCAGGTGTTCTCTAAACAAACAAAAATATCATGTTCTTCTTCAGTCTGCAAATGGGAAACTGAGGCAATGAGGTTTTAACTGTTTTTTTTTTCGAACTAATATATACAATCCATGTTTAAGGTGTCTTGACACCCTATATGATCTGCTCAATCTCTTGTTCTCCCAGTGCTGGCAGATTGTAAAGAAAATACTTCAGATTTATGGAGATACCGAAATATAATACATTCCATAAGTGATTTTCAGAAAGTTTTTTATAAAATGAAACTGAAAATGAGTAGTTTTAGATTAGATATTAGTAAGAAATTCTTTACTGTGAAGTTGGTGATGCACTGGAACAGGTTGCTCAGAGTTGTGGATGCCCTATCCCTGGAAGTGTTCAAGGATGGTCTGGTGAAAGGCGTCCCTGAACATGTCAGGAAGGTTAGAACTAGATGATCTTTAAGACTGTTTCCAACTCAAGTAATTCCATGATTTTATAATTCTATGATCCTATTAAATTTATTTACAAGATTAAATTAGATATGATGCACAGTTTGCACTAGAATCACATTTTCAAAACGATGATAAATGAACCTTACAAATGCTTTCTCTGTGAAGGCAAAATGAATAGTTTCAAAATGCTCACCAGTGAGTTTGTGCATGCCAATTTCTTCCAGCACCTGATATCTGAAGATTTTTTTTTGGGAAGGGTCTTTCTGTTATCCTCAGCAACTAACTATTAATAGAGACCAACCACTAAAGCAAAAATTTATAAATGTTCACAGGATGTTGCTGACTGTCCAATAAAATCAGCATTTCACATATGGTGTCTATATAATTCATTGCTAATCCAAAATGTTTTGTGAAGCGTTCATTTTAAAAGCAGAGTATAAATACAAATGATGTCACAACAGCAAATGCTGAATAATTCCAGTTTCAGAACAAAAGAAGAGAAATTAGCAGAAGACAGTGGTGTTATAGTAAAACGGCATTAAGGTTATTTTCTATTTAGTTTCACAGCTTTATCATAGGCTAAACAGTTCTAATGACACTTTTTAATTTTTCAACAGTTCTTCAACAATGCAAGATTCCTTGCCTACTTCAAGATAGGATTTCATGAAGAAAGTCTGATATCCTAAAACTTTACTTCTAGGAATCAATGGGTAGGCCTACACTTGTTCTGGAAGACAATAATGTGCACTGTTCCCAAAAATAGGGACATAGAAGAAGAAAAAAGGCATTAAAACAAAAAGAGCACAAAACAAATGATCAAACAAAATTTTTCCCTATAATATACTTAATTAGGTAAAAAAAAAAATTTCTACATACAATGTGTAAAGGCACAAAAATCAGGTTTGATATTGATTTCTGGACTTGAAAATGTAGTCTATGATGTACTCCTATACTAGTCTTTGGGTACAACTTTTATAAAATAAACTTTTTACAAGTCTTGCAAAATCCTTTTTTGATGTTTTTGCCCTCAAATTGTGAGCTATTCAACTTTTATTCAACCCAGGACACCACTCATTTTGCTGAACATTAATATGTACTGCTATTCAGTATGCCCTAGACTACTTCTTGTGGTTTCCGCTGTGACTGGAGAAGGGCATAGCAGTACCAATGCCTCATGTCACACCTACCTAGCAGCTTCACGTGAATTCTGATATGCTAGGGCATCTCATACAGTACTAGGTACCTGAATTTGGAGAAGTGCATCAGCTTTTACTGTTTCTCACAGTTTTCTTTCATTAACAATACAATTTGTGTTGGTTAACCATGGGTTGGTGGAGCAGAATAAAATTTTTTGCTCTGTATAAATTTCTTCACTCACTGGATAGATGGCAGAGAGAAGGTGCTGAATATCATACACACATACAGACTGAATTCCCTCACATTTTCAGGGGAAGTTTACCTTGTTTGTTGTTTCTTTGTTTGGATTTTTTTTTTTTAGTTTTTAATTTCGCTAATCCTATTTTTCAGAATCAAAAATAGCAGAGTTCTAGAGCACTATTTGCCCTTCCAGGCAACATTAGCAGTCACATTTTCCAGCATGGGGTGAAATCTCCCCAGCATATTTCACCTAGCTTTCTGTGCTTTTTGAACACCCTTCTACTGCCTAATTTTCTATTTTAATGCAAAATTTCCTTTCAATACAAAGGAAATTATAAGGAGAAGAAATTCATAGACTTAAATGACCCCATCTGAGGAATGACCCCATCTGAGGACTGTAATAGTCTCACAGCAGATACTGATCTCTCTTCCATGCAAGGCCTAGAGCAGGTAAGAACCTGGTGTTAGGTAAAATTTGTTTAGGACCCAGGGTTCCTTTTTCTGTTGCTTAAAATTTCATGTCCTCTTATGTCAAACTTCTCATTTTCTCTGCAAAAGGGCAATCCTTAAATAATATAATATAATATAATATAATATAATATAATATAATATAATATAATATAATATAATATAATATAATATAATATAATATAATATAATATAATATAATATAATATAATTAATATATAACAGAGAAAAAATGTAAGGCTTTTCTTCCTAGAATTCAAATTCTACATTGTCCAGTTACTTGATTTCCTTCATTAAAAAGGTATAAACAAGTCCTTTATCTTCAGACTTAAAGAATGTTAGTGGAAATAAGCACTCGGGAATCTCCTTAATTTATAGTGACACTGGGCAATGATTTAGGTTTCACTGTGGGCTATTGTTAGAAAAGTAATAAAGTAATATATCCTTAATCTCTACCACAACACACAAATTCGATAAGAAAGAGGTTAATTTTGCAATGCTGTTTTTCAAGTGTTACATAGTCTGTATACACAATAAGCAGCAATCTTTTTCCCCATGCAAGAAACTCCAGTATTAGTATAAAGTATATGCTCATTTAGCAAAATAATACTAATTTTTTTAAAAAGAGGATAGAAGTATGGAGGTACTCCAGGTGCCAGAACAGAGACTCTCTTTGCAGTCTTTTGGCAAAACCATGTTGAAACAATTTTGCTTCAACAATTTTGCCCTCCACCTGCTGGTAACACTGCTTTTGAGGCATCTTTTTGATGGTTGACTCTCTGGGCTGTGAGCACGCATTGTTGGGCCATACAAAATTTTTTCAGTCAAGTCTGTTTTGCCTGCTATGGTAACTGGTGAATGATTTCTCTTTCTTTGTGCTGGTCCACAAAATTTTTCATCTTGTTTTCTCCCCCTGTCCTGTGTGGGAGGGGCAGTGAGAGAACAGATGTCTGTGTGCCTGGCAGCCAGCCAAGATCAACCTACCACACAGATGGTGAGAACTGGAGGAGGATATTAAGGATTTTAAGAACAGCCACCTCCTCCAGCAGGACTCCTGCCCAGGAATCCTGTCCAGTGCCCTGTGGTCTCTGCTCAGGCAGAGGCTGCCACTCTCCTGTTTTTTACTTCAATCAGTAGGAAAGCTGAGCACACATCCCAGAGACACAGAAACAGACATACAGACACACAGAGGGCACAGACACAAACAATCACAGAGAAGGTTCTGGCCCAGCATCCCTCACATTCAGGACTCACACCAGGCACAGGCACACAGGGACACGTCCCCTCCTCCTCTTGGGCAGGGAGAGGCAGGTTGTCACAAGTGCAGCACACACCCCACAGTCCCCAGGTTCACGAGCACACACACACTGGCAGATCCCCCGAGCACCAGCATGGCCCCACTGCCCACCCTGAACCTCTGCTCAAATCCTGTTATCCCAGAATGATATGCTCTTATTTCGAAGTGGTTTTATTGTCCATACTTATTTGTAGCCTTAATCCTCAAACGGTCTAAAATGGCTATTTATTACTATGGACATAACTCTTCAGATGAGTGCTAATTATGTTTGAGGACCTAATCCTGATTTTGTTATTAACAGGAATGATAAGCATGAGATACAGCAATATATTTCTGGCACCTTGATGTACAAATTCTTAAATGTTTCCTGCACTGCAATGATATATTTGTTTGACTCAGATATTAATAACTTCTACTATTCAGTTATCACATTTTCAAGGCTATAAATAATGTAAAAAATGAATTTTAAATCCCAATTATCTTCTTCTGAACTTCAAGGAATTTAGATTACTTCAGTACTGCTACAAGACAATGTAGGCCCACAAACACATTCATGACTTACAGGTCACATGTGATAAATTCCACTGACAATTGCTGTTTGAGGCATCTCACTTTGTCCATTTTTAATAGTTTCGATATAGTCTTTATTGCTCATAGATCCATGATCACAAGGAAAAAGACTGGCTTTATAACATTACTCAGCCTTTAGCCTCAGTCATGCAAGTGCAGTTATCCATGTGTAAAGAACAGTCCAAATCTCTTAAATCTGTACATCTCTTCATACTGGTATCATCTGCAGCCATCTGCACTGGGGTGCCCAAGCATTTCAAACACAGAAAGCTTTAAGTCTTTGTTGAAAAACGGTAACATTACAATATTGAATTTATAAAAAAAAAAAAAAAAAAAAAAAAAAAAAAATTGAAGAAACGATACATGAAGAAACTTTGATATTTTTAAGCAGTAGGTTAATCTATCCCATAATAAGCAAGCTTTATGTCATTTTCAGTGAACTGTAGTAAGCAAGTTACTAGAGACAAACAGAGCAACAGTGTAATGACCCCTCAGTTCTCCAATTCCATCCACAGAATAAAGAGATGGGCTTCCATTTTTCCTTAAGTCAACAAGAACTGCATCTTATATTAGTTAGGAAAATGTCAACAACATGGAGTACAAAAATACTATGCTTTTAAGACTCATAAAACATTGGGGTGGTTTGATATCCAAAAAAATCCCCCAGAAATTTATCAGAAAATATTCATTAAAAAACCTAAGTTTGGATTCTCGTAGGAAATTAGTAATTCTCAAAGAATTCAGATAGTCATTTCAAATAACCACAGTGCTGAGAGGTTAAATATATATGAAAACTTCTCTCATCCTGGGACTTCCCCCTCTTAGCTGTACATCATTATAATTTTCTTCATTACCTAATCATAAACCTATAACATTATACCTCCTCTGTATCTCGGACAATTTACTTTTCCTGCATAACTAGTGAATTCCCATCAAACTTAAATCTTCAGTTAAGAGACACATGCTAAAAGTGAAATATTTATTCAATTGTAGTAAATATCTCACCATGCTCTTATAGTCTAGAAATAAAACAAAAATATTGCCACTCATTAAAAAGTAATATAATAATAAATATTTCTTTTAAAATATTTACAACTATATACAACTTTCTGCATCACAAAATTAAGGCAGGCTGCATAAACTGTACAATCTATTCAGTAATATTTTCAGCTTTGCGTAATAAAATGATAACACAATTTATTCTCATTTAAAAATTGAGGTCTAAACCCAAAAATGCGTTTAGAAATTTTTTTCAACTAAATCAATATGAAGCAGATCGTTAAAATAGTTACTGTTTATAATTTAGTAAGATACAGTATAGTTAAATTTGCCATTTATGTCAACCACTGTACAACATGAATATGCAAGATCAATATATTTTTCAATTTTCTACTCCTGATTGCAATCTTTACTGAAGACTTAATTTTTTTCTGAAAAAAGAGATTTGATCAAATGGAGTTGGCAATGTATGAGAATATACCTTTTGCAATGAAATGAATAGAGCATCATTTAAAAACCCCTGACCTAAAGTAAACACACACACACACACACAAAAAAAATTACTTTTCAGTAAAGAAACTAATAAAATAAATTAATACATTTCCTGAGTGAAGAATTATGGGGTAGAGTCTGAGGCCTTAGGAAGTCAGATTCTGGAAGAATGAAAGAGGAACAAGACACACTATTTCAAAGTAGTTTTTTATTTCTGAGCTATTAAAAATAACTGTATATATGCATATAAATAAAACCTGGCAAATGTTACTTTCACCTTGACATTGATTATGATACTTAGAATTATTTCTGGTACAGGAAGGAGATTAGGTAATAGTCTTGCAACAATGTTGCTTAACCCCTACTTTGTAATGCTAATCAAGATAGATTAATATTAAATGAAGCAAATGTCTACATTTCCTTAAAGGCATTCTCTCTCTGTAACTCAAAAGCAAAACAATAGAAGACGAAGCAATAGGCATGTGAGTAAAATTACCGTTAAGTGACAACCTAAAACTTGATCTCATTCTTCTGCCAGCAGTAGTGGAATTGAAAAGGCTTTGTCACATTCTCTAGACACATTGACTGTGAATAAAACACATACCTTAGATAACTGAGGACCTGGTCAAGGATTAGACCTGACATGACATAATTGACTTTGAAGACTTGAAGAGGAATTGTAGACCATTGTAGCTAAACAGGAAAAATGTCTAAGGAAATCAGATTAATAAAAGCCTGTCTTAAATGAAAGCTCACTGCTCATAAAGGATACACTCACAGCTATTATCTTAACATTAGTCACCATAAGTGAATTCACAAACTATTCAAACTCTTAAAAAACATGGAATCAGTTGGATTTTTTAGAGAAAAAGACCCCAAGCCCCTTGTAGTTTATTCAGAAATTCTGAACAGTCTAAATAGATATTACGGACTATGTAGTGCTTAGAATTTTTTTGAGGACTAAAAATACAATTGTGCTGAAGATGTTTTATTCTTTGGCAGTGTCAATTTCTCCACACTGACTGCACAAATATCTAAAAAAGATTTTTAGAGAGATTCTTCACTGCGGGTGCTTTCTAGAAGAAGAAGGCTTCAAATAGTGCTGGGGTAGGTGTGTAAACAGTAGCAAAGTATGGCCTGTACACGCTTCTTCCATGTTTGCTGTTTGCTACAGTTAACCATGCAAATCTTTTTGTTGCTTATTTGTTTGGGTTTTTTGTTTTCACCTGCCTTTTCAGAAGTTTAATACCTTCCATTCAATGGCTACTGCAATAGTTAGCCTGAAAGGTCCTTGGATTTCACTGGAAACAGCTCTACAGACATTGAGATACTTGAAATGAGACAACCTCATGGACAGGCTGCACAAGCCCTGATGTATCTGCACCACTGACAAACAATCGTGACGACATGTTTACTGCCTCACATATATCTGGTGAAGGGTTGGAAGCTGTCTTGATACAGGTATAAGGGAATAATTTTAGAACTTTTCTGAAACAATATCAACTGAGTGAAATGCAGCATTAAGCAGAATGATGAAGATGGTATAAGAATCAAGATGAACTTTCACAAAAAAACCTTGAGGTTAAGTTGATTTTGATTTCCTAGGTCTGAAAAAAAATATTCTCTTTTATATTGCTGTCCAGAATAAATATTGGACTATGCCACCAGTGTTTGCAGAAATAATCTAAGAGAAGGATTTAAAAAAAAAAGCAAATGAGCAAGACAAAATTAATCAGACTTTTCCCTTAATTTCCCCAAGACTTAGTTCTGAAGGTGTGTGAATATTTTTTCCTTCATGAATGATTCTTTACATAGAAAGCAGTGTTAATCTAACTTATAATAAAGAATGAGACTGAATTAATGTACAAAAGTTCCTTGCTGTATCTTTCCTGTTTCTTCATAAGGGTCCTTTTGCTCTACTTGCTTCTCTCTACTTTTCCTTTATGTATCTCATTTTTCTTTTTTCCACAGGATGATGCCTTTCTTTTGTGCTATAGCACAATGGTTAGAGCACTCAGGATGTGGAAGAACAGGTAAAGAACAAAATGTATTATGTGGCTGTGCTATGTGATAATTTATTTGAATGACGCTTGCCAGAAATGATTTTTTTGTTTAGCTTAAAACTGGTTCCTGTGTCATGAATTAGAACAAAATAAGATTGTCTTTATCAAAAGAAGGAATGTATTTCAGGAATAGAACTAACAAGAAATGTGACTTGGAATCAAATATATTACTTGCAGGCTGTCTGTCTTGCAAATCTATTAGGAGTCAGAGCTTTATTGAATATGCTTTGAAAGCTGCATCAGAAGTCTAATACTTAAACATTAACATTGGCCTAAAATTGTTGATGTCATGTCCAAGGAGGTAGAAACTTATTTCTAGCCTCTTGCAGACATATTGTAAGGGTTAAAAAAAAGGCACAATTTTTGTAAAAATTTTAGCTGTGTTGAGTTACATAAATTATCCTCATCATCCTAAGAAGAGATTGCTTTTTTAACTCAATAAATACAACACAGCATTTTTCAAATAATCAGCAATTTTCCCTCTTGAGTTGTCTGAAAAAGACTGTGAATTCAGAGACCATCTAGCAAAATCTTGCTTAGCTGTGAAAATAAGCCCGAGGATGCTCTGCCAAGCATTACAACAAACTAGCTAAATCATTGACTATAGCCCACAACAGAAAGGCTTCTAAATGGAAGACGATATGCGCTGGAAACCTTCCCCTGAGTAGCAAAAATAGCAGCAGGACAGGGACAAATAGACAAAAGAAAAGATTTCCAAGAGCCATACTCTATTCCACAGAAGAATGAGGGCATCGTGTTATTCATTTTCTAATGACATTTTGCAACACACCACTTGAGTTTTATTCCTGAATATTTAATTTCTTTTGCAATATTACTTAAACATAAATGAATACGACCTAAAATATTTCTGCTACTCTTCAATCAGATAATATTAATGAATATGTCAATTAAAAAAAAAAAAAA
>VZRN01004392.1:694232-726807 GCA_013397935.1 Dasyornis broadbenti
TTTCTTTCTTTCTTTCTTTCTTTCTTTCTTTCTTTCTTTCTTTCTTTCTTTCTTTCTTTCTTTCTTTCTTTCTTTCTTTCTTTCTTTCTTTCTTTCTCTCTCTCTTTCTCTCTCTCTCTCTCTCTCTCTCTCTCTTTCTCTCTTTCTTTCTCTCTCTCTTTTTTCATTCATCCTCTGAACTCTAATGGAAAAGAAAAAGCTTTTTTTGTTTTACAAGACTGTTTGAAATTTATGTTACATGTGTTTGGTGCTTCCTTCCTTTTAAAACTCTCCTAATCATTGCAGAGATCTGTAAAACTCTTGTGTCAACCTCAGAGAAATGAAGGCAACTTTAAATGTCTCCCATTAATTTTGGAGCTGGCTCTTGTTATTCTTCTGAGTTTTTCTGATTGCTGTTTTTTCAGGGTTAAAAAATTGAAGTGAAGAAACTGCAATGCATAAAACTCTTGCTAAAATTGTACATGAAAAGAAATTACAAGACTGAGTTATATAATCAATACCTGCAATAAACTCAAGTATTATCTCAAACTTGGTAACAACACCATTAGGACTGATAGCATCAACATTACCAACGATATTTGTTTGCATGTTTTGGATTCTTACCAAAAAATTTTGAAAGCTTTTTTTTTCTTTTTACAGAAGTAGCATTTTTGCAAATGATGCTTCTTTTTCTAACTGTAATATAGAAGTGGGACAGGGGTATCTTACATTAAAGGAAAAATGTGTTTGTTCAGGAATAATGATTCTTTAGGCAGTGTTACTCCAGCTGCTAACAAGCTAGGAAGGAAATCAAGGAAGAAAAGAAAATAAAGAAAATCGTGAAAGTTCAGGCAGCGAAGCAGAATGCTTGTAACATTATTTGGGACAGAAAGAGAGGAGAAAGTCATCGCTGCATTGCATTATGCCAGAGGTCCCTGGTGGCAAAGACCTTGGAAAGGTACCATATGAAAAACTGTGAGGTGAGTAGAAATTTCATCCTTACTATTTCATAAACTACTTCTTGCAGGGAATTACTCTGTGTCCCCCTGCACAGAGGGAGGATTGGCAACACAGGAGAAACAACTGCCATCAAGCAAATGAGTGATGCAAAATGGGAGAATGTTATTAGTGTTCCAGTAAGAAGTATGTCCATGTTTTCACCATTTCCCCTGAGTCATCCACTGTTTCTTGCTGCAGGGTAAAAAGAAGGAACATTGTGTCTCTGCCTCTGAAGCTACTTTCCCTCACTGGGAAATGTATCTCTCCTTTTCAATCTTTCCAACCACAAATTCTTTATTGAGTAACTCCGGAAAAACCAAACCAATACAAAGAATTCCAGAAGGGCAGGAACACCTCTTGAGTGTAAATTTAATGCATACTACTGCAAAAATATCCCCCTACACCACTGCACACATGCACCAAATAAATGTATTCAACATAGAAAACAGGGACTATCAGTATGAACTTCATGGGGAAAAAAAGAACAAGATCTCATTTTCTTCCTTTGTTGTGATACGATGATGCTACATGCTGCCAGATCCTTCTCTTAAATTGCTCTCTAACAGCTAGATGCCCTCCACAAAGCTGTCACCAGAGAAGAATAGCACACACCAAGGTTGTTTTCGTTTGTTTAAGCTCCTGCTGTGCTGCTTGTCTCCAGTATCAAAGCATTCCTTTTTCAGAACAAACTTCTTTTAACATATTGTTCTCCCTTTCTCAGATTCTGCTTGGTTAGCGTACAAAATCTCCACCAAACACTCACTGATTTATTGAAAACAGTTACATTTTCAAAAAGAAAAAACGTGGCTGAAATATAGATTTTCACATATTTAATCAGAAATCATGTGCTGATATATCGATAACATATGATCCAAAATCATTATTATTAGCTTCACTGGACCTCGCTACCATGAGATGATGTAGTAATCTGTTTCTATTGCTTCCATAGCAGAATTATAACTTTAAACATTTGGCTACCAAACCTTGAAACAGGTCCTTTTTGCCATCTACATAGCTTAATACAATAACGACCAATCTCTGCAGGTATTTCTGCAAATATATATACATATATATAGTGTTTATATATATATGTATTCATATATATAAACAGTAATGTCAGTATTAAAAAGTAGGCAATATCTTGTAAACATTCATTGTCTGAGTTAGTGACATTCATGGTGTCAATTCCTCCAGACCTTGTGTTTTTTTCAACTTTTTAATTTTATGGAATACTAATAAACATGTAACACAACACAGTAAACTAAAGTTATTACTAAAAGTGAGAGCAACATTGTGTAAAAACCCCAGAAAGAACAAGCAATTATTTAATAAATATTTAATTGTTATGTTTATTGTACACTTTGGAATATCATATACATTAATAAAAGAAATGGAACCAGTAAGGCGATATGTCCCAGAAAGGAAGCATCACCCTACCTGCAGTTTAGTTTTCATCTCCTAAATGAATGTCACAAAGCTGTACTATTTATTAGCACTGTAGTGAGAGCACACTGCTTGATTCAGTCAATAGTATCCTCCCTCCCAGAAGCTTCAGGATAATGTATGCCACTGTGTTCTCCTAGCACTATCTTTAGTCTTCCTTCTTTTTTTTTTTTTTTTTGATCACATCTTTCCTTGTGACTAGCTCAGCAAGTCAACATGATGAAAACAAATGTTATTAGACCTTCATTTTCACACTAAAATCCCGGAAGGGGAGCTATCCAGCTTACAGCTCTAATTGCTTTAACAGCACATCTTTCAGTGCTTGTTCTTGTGGGTTTGATTCTGCAGCCCTTACTCAGCTTGAGTAGTACAGTTCTTCCGAGTAGTTTCATTGATACCCAGGAGCCTCCTCTCACTATTAAGTGCTTCTCAGCAGGAATAAGGATGGTAGAACTGAGCAGTGTGAGCTTATTTCAAAAGAGCGAAGCAACTCGGCACAGATTCCAGTGAAAGGGAACACAAGCTTTGCTTATCTCACATTTGCCTTCCACACACAGCTACCCCCCTATCTGCCCCCAAAACCCTTCAGTTCCCAAGTCTCTTAAGCACAAAATAAACAGAATTCTAGTAAGCTAGAAACAGCCAATTCAGCTGATGCTGTAGTTCATTTTTAAGCCAATGCATATTATTCAGGGTATTTCTATATAGTGGAAAAAGTACAACTTCAAGTGTTTGCAGAGCTCCTGGTTTGCTCTCTTGAGATAATTTTGTTGAGGCAATCTCCACTAAAAATATTAATTTAGACAAAAAAGTGAAAATAACTTAGGAAAATAACTTTGCCATATTATTTTATGTATAATATTTGATTTTCAGAAGGATTAGTCAGTTAGTCTTCCAGCTCTCCTTTGAAGTTCAGTAGAATTAGGTATCTAAAAAAACACCCAAAGGGATATATTCATATCCATTTGACACAAATTACTGTGAACGTTAAAATGCATTATATAAACCAGAAAATTGCCAAGAATGATTCCTCCAATAAACATCTCTAGCAGAAAACATAATCTGTAATAGAATCAGATAAAGGTGAGAAAGCAGCAGGATACAAAGCCACACTCAAATACCAGGTGCAACACAGCAGTGTTAGTGTGTTGTGTTTGGGGTTTTTTTCTAGTCATGGGAAAATAAAAACATTTGAGTGCCGGTAGAGTGTTTCCCCAGCAAAATTCTATGACATTTCCTGTCATCACAAACTCACCTCCACAGAGCACTGCACTCTCTCAGCTTCATGCACTCAGAGATTCACAAATCCTTGTCATGATGTCCAGAATTGTTCCCCAAATTGCAAAATTAAGAAGATCCTAATGCCAAGAAAAAGAACTGCTATGTCAAGTGACTAATTAATATAAACCATAATTCACACAGTTCATGATTTTCAGGTGAATTTCAGATTGCTTAGCCAAAATCAAATCCTAAAAACACAACTATTTTTTTCATTTATCAGAAGACCTTTAACACTTACATTGAAAATACAGCTGAAAAAATCAGGTAATTAATCTGTGAGGTTTAGCACACAATTGCAACACAGCAAAAATGAACAAAAATAATAAATACTTTGCTCATAGACATATACCCTCATAAGCTCATTTTAATTCTGCATTGATTTGAAGAAGGCAACACAGGTAAAAATTGTTGAAGTTAATGTCTGCTGAAATTGAAGGTGAGATACAGTGGAGGTTTCGAAGATATGTTCTATATTGGCATATATAAAGTATATCAATAATTATAATTATTATTATTTAGCTCTCTGAGAATTAGGCATATTTTATTCCTACTTCTTTGAGCTCAGATCTGAGGATAACTGTATAATACCATCCAGAATCTAATTCTTTACCCCAAAATGTCAAAACTCAAGCTAGTTAGCTCAACAGGTGTTTGGCTTTGTTTCTGAAATTCCCCAAGAGATTATGAACTGCCAATGTTCTCTAAACTTGCACAGCGCAGACTATGAAACCCGCTAGTGCAGTTGATCATCTTTTTCTTTTTACATTGATTTTGTAATGAGAAGTTAGGGATATTTTGTATGTTTTTAGTGATCAATCAGAAAAGCTAGCTCCTGATTATCTCTTATCCAGAGTGGATGTTTCTGTCTTCTACAGGAAAAGCCTGTGCCAACTTTTACACCCACGCCTCCCCCCAGTACTGGTGGCCTGACTCTTTTCCAAAACCTCATGTTGTATCAACCTGCAGCAAGAACAGTGTTTTGTACATAGAGTTTGGTTTTGTGGGAATCTTGGTTTCTTTGTCGGTTTTGAGGGTTTTTTTCCCAACAGATACAGATACAGATACCGATACCTGAAGCAGTCCTAGCTCAACCAAGTTTTCTTCAAGTCCATTGTTATTTTCATGTTCACACCATTCTAGACTACTTGATTTTGTTCTTTGAATTACTCCAATTGCTAACAATTATGTTTAGTATCTTATCCTTTAGTTTCCATTTTCTTTCTTCTGACATTATGGAGCTTTCAGTGATGCAAATCTTTAGCAGAATCACACTTCTGTACAGGACTTCTAATAAGGCTTCCTTGATTAATCTTTTGTGATCCTGTGTGTCTTTTAATACTGTAAAGATAAACTTTTCCAGAATGGTATTTGTACTTTTTTTTTCATTCAAGGTCCTTCAATTGAAGTTTCTTCCTACATGGCTGAAGCTTTTAAAATGTTTCTGTAATTACTTAATTGAATTACAATATAAGTCACTCTTCTCTTATTCTGCAGCAGTCTCAGCTTGTTCAACATCAGAATATGAAACTGATACATAAAAATGCAACCTTTGTTTAGTTTTCTTATTTGATTTATAATCAAAAATCAGGTAATATATTTCTAACGTTCTTAGTAAAACAATCCTTGTGACTATTAATTTCTCACAACTCAAATCATCCAGATTCGTCTTTCAAAGATAGTACACCTTGATCATATTGGATATTCAACACAGATAAATTTAGACTGAAATCTGCAGCAGTGTCCAGCTTTAGATCCCCACTGGAAGGAATGGAAGTCTGATCATAGGCTCCAATTTTAAGTGAACGTTGAAGCTGCTACCTGAAATGTTTCACCAGATTGTTTAATACAGCCTTTCAAGTTCAATTTATGACTTCGTTCACTATCTACTAAGTATATTAATTAATCAGGGCTTTATGAACCTAACACTTTACAGGTTTTGTTGCTTAGCAACAGAACTTCCACCAATAAGGGGCTATATCTAGAGTCCTGGAGTCCTTTAACCAGCTTTCATCTTCCATGGCATTTTAAAATTCAGTTATTTCATTACTTTTAGAAAACAAAGCACTTCTAACTTCAAAGGATAAATTATTTTATTTAATTTTTTTACATCCATTTCAAATACTAAAGTGACACTTAGGAATGACTAAAGCTGCACTAACATACTATTCACAATAAATATGTGCAATGAAATCCAAACAACAGTAAAGTAATCACATCAGCTAAATGTTGGCAGTTCTTTTCATTGCTGTGCAAAACACACTCTCACTCATTCCAAAATCCCTGTCAAATCTGTATTAATGTCCTCCATCTCTGGACACTAGCAATAATTTACTACTAGCAGTAGTAAATTATACTTCTGTGTAAAGTGAATTCTAAAATTGAGACGATTTTTGCAATTTATAGACATTTTAACTTCTAATGTTGTTAAAATAGATGTTTCTCAGTCCATGAGCTCTTCTGCGACACAAACAGCTCTTTTTGGTGCATCAAGGGTTCAGTTTTTAATTCCACTGGTATGCTTAACATTATAAAAATTAATATTAGTTTCTCTATTTCATAAGACTCATTAGCTGAAAGCTAAATTTATCCCCACCCATGCAGACATCAGTTTCAGAAGGTACCCTCTAAATTTTCATCCTTTGCAAAAAGTGTAAACATTTGAAAAATATTTGGTCTGTTTCTTGGAAGTGTTGTAGATCCACTTTATGTCTGCATCACGTGTTCAGTACTGGAATTATGCCTGTGTCTAATTTAAGAGTAGTTATAAAATCAATGGTACTAACTCGTTACATTAAGGTAAATGCCCCACATAGTAGATGAGAATAATAAAAAAATAATTAAAAAGAATTTTACCCATATTTAGATTAGACAGTACAGTCTTACCACTTTTTAACACTAAAATCATAACACCAAATGTGTCAATTTACCCCCTTTGATACACATATACACCACCATCTATGGAGAGTGGATTTGTTTGGAGTAAAAATATAAAATACATAATGAAGTCTTTTGAGTTCTATGCCAATGAAGTTAGCCTTTGACAGATGCTAAATATAAAAATATATTTTATGCGTCCATGTATGAATTATGCTTTTTTATTTTTTAACTATAATTAAGATTTCACAGTGGTGGAATCTATGTTCTCCAGTGTACATGCTTCACTACTGTTCAGTGGTTTACTGCTGCAGTGTAGCTATTTGGATAAAAATGCAATCCTGTCCTTTCTCTTTTCACATTATGTGATATAATTTCACAGACGCAATCTTTCACATCTGTGGAGTGTCACCTTATAAGAAAATCAAATGAGATTATTGAAGGGTACAACTGGCTCCAGGAAAGGCATTCTCTTAAAATCTATGTGGGATGTAAAAAGATACATTTAAGCTGATAAGATCTTTTCTAGAACTGTGCATGCTTGGTATATGCTGCATAATGTGCTTACATGAGCACTAACAAAGAGTTTGGACTACAGCAGTTACTTTTACAGACAGCTTTAGAGAAAGTTTTTATTTTGTTTTGTTTTGTTTTCTCTTTGGAGTCACTGAATTCTATTCTTATCTTTGATAAAGATGAAAAGATGGAACACAGAGAGAACAAAGTTACATTGAACTGAAATATGACTCAAAAATCCTTTGTAATTCTTTCTTTAGGTATTGTTCCTCTTTCAGATACTCATTGTCTCTGTTTTACATATTTTGTCTTCATTAAAAACGTTATGAAAGATTGAGAAAACAAAGGATAAGTCTTAATTTTTTAACCTTTTTTTCACCTGAGCAAGCTTGTTCCTCTCAGCTATTCAGCTAAAATCACAGGGAAAGGTCCTGAGGAATACTGTTCAGTCACATGACATTAATATGGCAAAAACTTTTTGCTACCACATTTATTCCATGGACATAATAAAGACAAATGTATCTGTCTGCATTGTTTTCCACATTTCTCTGTGCAAGCACTGCTCAGGAGAAAGGAATTGTGAATATAGTTTTGTTCCGCTTTTTACTTTTGACAAAGCAACTGTGATGTTTTAAAAATATTTTATTTTCCATGTTAACATAATCAGTGCATAGTGTTTCTTAAAATGCTAATAAAGAATAAATACATTTATTTTAATTTTTTTTTAAATAACTGCAAATATATGTCTTCTAATCACTGCACTGCAGTGGTCTGTTGAAAAACTGTTCTGCAACTAGAAAAGAAAAAGAAAATCAGGATCTCATTCATTTTTCATGGCTGGGAATGGATGTTTCAAAATTTTGAGTGCATTTGTGGAGAAAGACAAGTAGTCGTGCAAGGGTGGGAGTTTGGTTCAGACTAAAATATAGAAAGAACAATGTCAAGTAGACATTATTGATGTACCAAGACATCAAAATCATTGAGGTCTCTGCCACCTCTGAAATAAACTTTATGAACCTCCTACTGCTGACACAATTCTATAAACCTACTAACTGCAGTTACCTAGTCTGGGACCAGACTAGAATCTGCCTTGAGGCTCAGAGAGAAAGCCTATATCTGCCTGCAAAATGACATGTAGATTTTCCTAAAGAAATGTCAGTGTTCAGAAATAGCAGAATATTTGGAAAAGAAAGAATTTTTAAGGATTAGTCATGAAGGTATTTATGACAAATTTTGCTGATTTGCCCTGAGGAAGTTAAAATAGTACTCTTTATAAACTGCTAAAATGTGGCTGAATATTATTAAGATAATTATTAACAGAGTTCATCCTCATCATTGTGCTAATTTTTTTTCCAGTTTTCATAAATACTGAATTCTAAGTTGCTACGACTGAAGCTATGGGAGTATTTAAACACAGTTCTTAAGTTCATGTACAAAACTACTTTGAATGGTGTGTGTTATGAGAGACTCTACTCAACTGACTGAACTAAGGATTCGGTAGTGCTAGGATATTCAGGATACCCAAAAAAACCCCTGTAAATGACACATGAAACATCCATGAATCTAGAGAAGAGTCAGAATACCACCAGACATTTCAAATGGCAAAAGATACCCATGTAAAAGTAACTGCATCAAGTGCTATGTACTGTTTGTGGATCCTTTGACAGCAGTAGGAGCTCAGAAATACTACCCAAAGTTGCCTGTAATTTGGAGTTCAACCCCTCTGTAAAAGGGAATATTCTGACACTTTAAGTGCTCAGAGTCATTTGAGTTGATTTAACATTGAGCTAATCAGCTGGCTTCCATTTGCCTCTGCAAAAAGGTGCCTCCTGAAGTTCTCTTTCTGTTCCTCTGTGGAACATTTTGGCTAGTCCAGTGGATTTGACACATCACCTGACTCATATTTAGGCAACTGATGTCCATCATGGATAGAGTGTCAAGAGTAAAGAGAAGAGTACAGCAAAGAGAGATTTTAGGGTGACTCATTTTATCACAAAAGCCCTTTCAAAATGGTAAATCATCCCAATGATGCTAGACACTTGTGTTTCACCAGTGACTACAGACATCTTCCCTTCAGGAGGTCAGAGTTAAATGTGATTAGTCCAGCTACAGGCTGATTTCTGAGTACCTTTGATCCATTACATTGATGGCTAAGTGGACAGATCTTTTTGGAAAGCTCATGACACATGATGGCTTTTGCAATCATCTGTCTATTGTTTAATATCTGGCAATTAGCTGGTTAATTCTATTTTTAACAATCGTAGTTAGTAAGAATACACTGTCCTAAAGCGTAAGTAGATCACTTAAACAAATTTAGATGAATGGAGAAAAACATAAGGTGTAAAAGCTGTAGTGAACCTAATGAATCTTTTAAAGTGCTATTTCAAATTATTGTGATATTCTTGGGGGCTGGAAACTGAGAAAAAGCTTTCTGCATATTGAAGATACCTTATTTTTTCTTGTTTATCAAATCCTTATTTCATTCTCTAGCAAGTTCTGAATTATTGATTTGCATGTTGATAAAATTCACCCTAAAGTTAAAAAATGATGAAAAGAGAAATTTGAATTGTAAATATTTCTATTAAAGTAATTGTTTAAAAAATGAATAAAAAGCCCAACAAAACCCACAGAAATTTAGCATATAGGTAAATCATGCATATTGTACAAGATAATAGCCTTTCATCTCAACAGTTTGTCTAACACTGAAGAATGAGATGAATACAGAATCCACAGTTTTTGTGAAGTTACTTGTGTGGGCCTATCCCTCTGAGATGTATGGAGAAGAACTGTGAACTACTCCTTTGTTTCTGCCTTATTGACTTACCTCTAACTGCTTACAGACATCTCTTTTTTTTCCATACTTCCATTAAACATTTTTCTTTAATCTTAATTTTTTTTTATGAATATGCTGGATACTAACTTGATTAGTCCTTGTCCATTATATTGTGTTTCTGACAAGATGCTTAATAATATGGCCATTGAAGTTATCTTTTTATCCTTTTCTCCTTCTGTGGTGCTCCCAAACACAGAAATTATCTCTCTTTAGGTGGATACACAGAAAGAAAAACCCTATCCACACCATACAGATACACTGCATTATTTTCTTTCACCTTTTATTTATTAAATGGTTAGATGGGTAGCGGTTTTAATTCAAATGCCTTCATTTACAAAAAATCTGCTGAAAGATAGGACACATCTTCTGGCCCAGGAAATCTCTGAAGCATAAACCACTAGAAGATCTAAGAAAATGTTATGTTCATGTAGTGGGTTCTCTGGGATTCTCCACTGGTGGTTTCTGTGCATCAGACACCAGAGGAGTCTTTTCTCTAATCTAATATAGTTTTGAAGATATTAACAAATGATATAATTATATCTTTCAGATCTTTTCTACAAAATTTTGCAATTCTAAGGCAGGGAAGAAATTCTGAAACCCATAGCAACACTAGGATGTTCGGTCTTAAACAGTAGGCTATTAAAAAGAAAAGGCTTTAAAACATGTTTAGATTTTACACATTGTTTTCCCTGAATACGTCACCAGATAAAATGAGAGAATTACAGTTTATCATGATAACCAGTGCTTTTTGTCTATGGTTTGGTTAGTAATACTGTAGAAGGACTTTTCCTATGCTTCACTCTTAGATTTTAATTTTTTCTCCCCTCCTGTCGTTGGGAGGGAAATTTATACAACAAGGTAAATGCCCAGTAGAGAAACTATGAAGAATCAATGGCCTTTCCTCAAAAAGGATGCTCAGATATCATTTATAACTCATCCAAGACATAAATAAATGAACAAAAGTATAAATCAAGTGATTTTGGATGATAGAGTAGTACAGCTAATCTTGTGACATTTTCTCTGCTAAAGTCAAGAAAGGCATTCAATATTTAAGCAATGACCACAGCTTTTGGTATTTCATCTCCCATTATCCTAAAAAAAAAAAAAAAAAAAAAAAAAAAAAATTGGAAAAGGGGAAAAGTCAGCACATTGAAGCAGGCTGATTGGAGGATTAGTTAATAGAAGAATATTTAAAGCTATTATTACACAAATTGGTAAATTTATTACATATTTTTTTTTATTAAAAAGGCTATTAAGAAACTGGACAAAATTCATAGAACTGTGAAGACCAGGATGTGTATGGATATGCACAAACTCAGACATAAAACCCAGACTCAAATATTCATTTATGAACTGCCTATAATGCTGTCCATATTATATTACAAAAGATTTCAATGGCTTCTTGGGCTTTTCCATTAGCAGTTCCATCCACCTATGTCAATCCAAAGGACAAAACCAGTATAATACAGAAAATCTGAAAGGCTTTGATACTTTAAAAAAGTTTTAGCTTTGTGAACAGGCCACAAATATCATATGCATTTAGCCAGAACGATCTTCTTATGGATCCTCCAAAGAACTGCTATAAACTCGTCCCTTTGTCCAAGAGCTGGAAAAATTGATGTATTCATCTGATTCAGGATGTGATACTTAACAAGACTTTAACGTGGCCGTATTTCCTTTAGTGTTCAGACAAATGGCACTGAACTACAAAGTCTTTACAGATTATTTTCAGAGAGAGTGTGAGAGTGAACAATCTGTCCTTTTCTTTTCTACAATTAGGTGCCTTTCTCACACTCAGCTCTATGCTGCATAAAATACTACAAGACACTATGAAATCCTGATTCTGGAGAAAATAATTAAAGTTTTGCTAGACCACTTTTTATTGACACTAGAATACAGTAATAAAAGAGAATGAAAAGATCTTCACACCTTTTTATCACTATTCTAAATAAATTTATTAGAAATTGTCATTCCTAAAGCAGTGCCAGAATTTGCAATTTTTTTATATTCTTAATATGACTAGTTAAGTTTTGTTTAGAAACTATGCATCATTTAATTTCAAAAGTTTTGCTTTTTCTTTTTTTATATTTCTAGCAGATATTCCATTTTCAGTTTCATGTGCTGGTGTAGTAGGCTACTGGATTTACAACATGAAAGACACAGATGTGTTAAGATGTTTAGACTAAGTTCTCCTAGTTTCCTATGACACCACTAGTAAAAGACTATTATTTTGGCCTACAGATTGGTTCATTACCATATTGTTCAGAGCAATTTTTTTAGATCTGGCTATTTCTTATAGTACGTAATTATTTCACGTATTTTTCACTCTTCTTTTTTGAAGGGAGAGTGATACAGTTTTCTACATCGAAACATTTATAGAGCAAAGGTGTAGATATGTCTTTTTTTTTTACTATTCAGGAATATGAATTGCTTTTAATTTCTGCAAATCACTGACTTGTCTTCCCATGAAAGGACTGCATGAATGTTTTATAAAGCAATCTATTTTTCTTAATTTGTTATTTTAAGATGTTTATAGGTGTTCTTATTTCTTCATACAAAAAACAGAACACAAGGCAATTTCCCCCTGTATTTTATAGTGGGAGTCTCACTGCAATATATCTGACTACCAAGGAAAACAACTTTCCAAAAACTATTCAACAGCCATATCTGGGAAAATGCAGACTAAATAACCCCTCACTTCAGCAGTTTTCCAAACTGAAATAAAATAATATGTTCTTTTAGATATCTCTTCTTGAAGAAGACTGACTTTTCAATGACAAATCTGGTGTTGAGTCAGCACCTGAAACATGTTTGCACTAGGGGTATTTGACAATATTCATAGGTTTTATATGGGTAATTTATTTGGTGTCCAGTACATGCAAGTCAGAGCTGCCAGCACACTGCTTGCTTCAACCTCTTCAACTTGCAGTGCAGTTACAGGTTCTTCACGGAAGGAAGAATGATCAGTTCTTCATTATTCTGCAGTGTTCAGAGCAGTCCACAAATACCGGTGAATTAGGCTCAAATTTCAGTCTCTGCACGATGGGTTAGAAACAGACAGGTCATGGGTGGAGTCCTGATCTATTATTCTGTAGCCATGTAATATTGTATTTCCAGTTTGACAGGTCCATAAGCTCTTTACTGAATTTGTAAGGGCTCAGGATTACAGCTTGTCAGGCCCACTCCATCTGAACTTGTCTTGATCAAGAATTGTTTTTAATCAAAAGTAATTATTACATAAAGAAGGCAGATATGCAGAAAAAGTTTAATATTAATAATGATGCAGTTTAATTTGTCATACCACACTCCTTAAATTCTATCCCTTTTCTTGGATCAATCTTCAGGTGGGAAGATCCCAGAAACATAGATCCCAGAATCACAGAACCATAGAATCATAGAATCATCAAGGCTGGAAAACACCTTCAAGATTATCAAGTCCAACCATCCACCTAACACAACCACTATAACACCTAAGCCAATAAACCATAACACCCAGCACCAAATCCAGATGCCTCTTGAACACCTCCAGAAGGGCACATTTTCTAAAAGTGCTGATATCACATTCTAGGTATGCCCATGTCTTCGTTAGCATTTCAAGTGATAGAACACTATCTTAAGGCAACCACCTATTGCCCACAAAATCATTTTTAGGCATTGTGGGCACCAAAATAGAGTGTGTTCCTCAGCTTCAGCATCCAGTGGAAAGGATTGCCCAGAGAAGCTGTGGATGCCCCATCCCTGGAATTGTTCAAGGCCAGGTTGGATGGGGCCCTGAGCAACCAAGTGGAAGGTCTAATGGAAGGTGTCCCTGCCCGTGGCAGGAGGTTTGGAACTGGATAATCTTTAAGGTGCCTTCCAAACCAAACCATTCTATGATTCACAGCAAATTGTCATAGGTCATCATAAACCCTAATCTGTTAATTGCTAACATCATAGAGATGTCTTAGATAGCTTGTAGTGTCTCACAGGGCACTTCGATTGAGAATTATCTCTGTGGACTGTAACAGGTGCTTAAATACATCTGTAGACCTACAGGAAGGTTTCAACACTTTATTGCAAGTTAATTATAATTCATCTAATATAGAATTTCATAATTACAGAAAAATGGATACAAATATAGAAAATCTATTTTAGAGTGGGATTTTGCTCAGAAAAAAAATACTAAATATCTTCAATTAAGATATGGAGAGTCTCAAATTAAAACTATTTTCTGAAACAGACTGAAGAAAACACCTGAGTCTGTTTCTTATTTCCCAGAAACAAAATATTTTAAACACTTGACTAACTAGCTAAAATGGGATTTTTTTTTTTTTAAGATGAAGAAATTATTCAGATTCAGCATAGATTTTTCAGTGAACCTAGCTTTACCCAGACTGATTTATAATTTGGGAGCCTTTCATCTAATTATGTGTTAAAATAGAAGGAGAGATGACCATTTTTCCCTGTCCTAATTAACTTCACCAGAGTTCCTTTTAGTATTAGTTCTCTAGGTGCTATTTTGTGAAGTACTAGGATATTTTAACACTCTCTGTGATATTTGCACAGCATTAGCTGTCATCATATATTCTAAATCAGATTCCATTTGCCACCTCTTTAACCCTTAGCATTGCTACCAGGCATGCTGCATCAGCTTTGGAAGGGGGAAAAAATTACTTTTTTTTTTTCTTTTTTCTTCTCCCCACCCTCCTCCTTTTTTTCTTCTTTATTTATTTGAAAAGGAAAGGATTAATAATGTTTGGGAAACAATACTTTCTATTTCATTATGGGAGATGGTTTATGTAGAGAAGGAAACAAGTGCTGTACATGCAATCTGTAAGATATGACTCGTCGGACCAAACTCATTCACGTTATGTAACATATCTTATGCCAAATAGGAGCAGGATATTTATTGATAATCAGCTTAAATCCTTCTTACTCAGAAAATTCAATTGAGCCACAGTTTAATCTTTTAATTTCACAAAATATTCACAATACATACATAACTAATCACATTGCTTACAAAGGTAGCAATTCAGAGTTTTGCCACGTCTTTCATTACTGTGCATCTGTCAAGATTTTTTTTTTGTTTTTCCGTTGTTGTCACCTGTCACTCGGTGAAAACACTTGGCTGGCATTATGCATCATTGATCTTTACCTAATGTGAAGCAGGTGACATAGCTTACGGCTTCTTCAATCACTTCTTGAATGTGAAAACTTTGCCAAGTTCCTTTAGGTGTTTAGGACAATCACAATTCTCATTTGGAAACCAAGGATACTAATTTCTACCAAGAAATTAACAGCAAAATAAGGAAGGATTTTCCTGTTATAATAAATCTGTGATTTTCCCAAGATGAACAATTAATAATACTTTAAAAGAAGAAGGAATATTCCAAAACAAGAAGTCTTCTTGAAGAGTATATTGTGCAAATCCATTCTTCTTATTAAAGGTAGTAGAAGTGAACATAGTCTTAAGGAATAGCATGAAATATTTTTATTTAAATAAGAATTATCTCAAATTCTGCCCTTAGGCATGAAAAGAATCTTTATATGTTTTGGATCTGTCAAGAATATGGTCAAAACAATACTGAGATTTATATAAATTCAAATTCTCACAGTTTGCTTAAGGAAATGGAGTGTTTTAGATATACAAATTTTTGTCTGTGTCTAAGTATGTCAAGAAGGGTTTAAAAACCTTGCACTACATATTTATTTTAATTAAATTGCTTTATCTTAGCATAAAAACTGACACACTTGAACTTTTATATTATTATAGCACATATGAAGTGGTTTTATAGCAACATGAAGTCAAAAGCTAAGTTAAAATAAGAGCAGGAGTATTAAAGTTCAGTTTTCAAATATTATCTAGAAAGTGTTGAAGACAATGCATTTGATGAACTTCACCACTGTTGCTATATCTAATGTTCATTTGATATCTAAAAATGCAAAATGCTTTGTAAATTTTGTTTTCGATGTCATTTATAAAGAAAATTTTGATATCAAGATATTCAGTAAGTGAAGAAAACCTCTAACAGTACCTCCAAAACCAACAATTTTTGCAACCTACCTGAAAGGATACTAAAAATGGTGTCTGAGGATCACACTGACTCACTAACATTGGGTTTTAGTTAGTGTTACAGCACTGGGGAAATCACAGAATGAAAAGTAAGCTAATGTTGGATTAACACTTTAAAAAAGAAACAGTAAAAATACCTAAGCCCCGGTAAGAAACTCCTCAAGTGAGTCTGGGGCTTTACAGATGACAGGCAGAATTTGTGGAGCAGATTATTCCAGAATAAAGTACATTCCAGCTTCTCTAGTGAAGAAGAGTGGCCATGAGTCTAAAGAGCCCTTGAAACCAGCTTTATGCATTTTTTGAGGTGTACCTGAGGTGTAGAACACTCATGGTGAGATGTAGCACCAGCATGTCTGAATGCAGCCGTGTGCAATTGTGAGTTTGTTATTCTTTATTGTAGTATTTATCAGAGACATAAGTAGTGACAAAGCTACCTCAGTTTATGCCTACATTTTATTAATATTTGCCTTCCAAGTGACCTTGTGTAACTTCCTTCTGCCCTACAGAAATCATATAAACTTTAGTGTCGTACATGGAGTCTCATTTACACATCAGAGTGCCAGGTTAGTGGCACATGTCTTTCAGTAGTGCAAAGAAGGATCTTGTGATTATTAACTAAAGACTTCATTTAACAAAATGTAAACAACTCTGTCACAAGTTTAACCAAGTAAAACTACTTAAAATGCATCTGCTTGAAGGAAACGGTCAGTAAGGAAGACGTAGATAATTTTAGAAGCCATTTTTCAAGATGTGCTATTATTACAGAGAGAACAGTATTCGCTCTCAAAACATTTAAGCAAGGCAAGCTATGTGCTTTACATTCACTCTTTAACCATGTTTAAATTCATCTTTTCATCTTTGCTATAACCCCAGCATGATTGATTGCTAAGGTGCAAAGTGCATATTTTCAATATATGATTGCTAAAATATCCAAAGAAAGATCTGGTTTTCCTTCAATGAAACAGCTGTGTGCTGGGATTTGTTCTCCAAATCATAAGGCAGTTTGAAGTCTAATATCATTGAGTAGGGTATTTCATATGCTACATGTATTTTTTTCAGCTACAACCATTTGGAAAAGGAAAAAAACCAATAAAAATTCTTTATTGAAATTGTACTTCATATTTGTCTGTAGATTCTAGCTACTCAGATAGTGAACACAGCTTTATGTAAAGAAATAATCAAATGCCTTCTCTGATGTTTTTATATTAACCAGAAAATAAAGTTAAAATTATAAAATGAAGTCAATAACTCCAGAGACAATATGCAATAAAACCAGGCATAGACATTCACCATATTCCAAATACATGTAAACCAAAGAGAACATGATAAATTCCTGAGAAGCTGAAACTATATATCCTTAGCCACATTATCTAAAGTTACAGGGATTTCCAAGAGAACTCAAGCCCTCTCCTGCAAACAGGTATCTGACATTGAAGCTTCTTTTTGTGGGGCAGTCCTTACTCACCCACAGTGCTAGTTTCTTCCTTGTATTACAGTTCCACAATATGCATGTAAATTATTTCTTTCCTCTGTGATTTGAGAAAAACATTAGAGATATACATATCACTGAGAAGGTAAGATAAAAGTTCCCTCAAATATAGTAATTTTCTCATCTGAAATAAAGATGCTTCAGTAAAGTAATAGTCATCTACAACAGGTGAAGACCTAACTCAGAATGCTGGAGGAGGCACAAGGGGGAAAATTGTGGGGCAAAAATTGATTTCCAGTGTTGCAGGTTCCCTTGAGTAACCTCCATCTATGGCTCCAGAGGCTGCAACTTATACCATGTTAAGTCAGCCATCACCATGCAAAAGTTTTGGATGTGTTCAGGCATATGAAAATCATACCATATGCTAGATAACAGGCGGAGATATATATTTATGTTACCTTAGAAATGCGATGGGCTTTGTATTCCAGGACATCTTGACCTGGTTCTGAACGTAATTTGATAAACTGTCTGGGGCTGTATCATCTGCAAGCTTTTCATTAAGTTATTCTAAGACAGATGCTGGGGAAGAAAGAGATGTCAGACAAGGTTATAACATGTCACAAACATTGCAGAACTGCTCTCTGTACATATGCATATGTTAAGATCTAAAATGTGAAGACAGAAGAATGTAATTAGTACTAAAATGCTGGGTATATTATTCTCTGGAATTTTAAACAGCTCTTCTAGCTTGTATTGCTTTTTATAATTGCATAGTACTTTCTTATTTTATTGTGTTTTTCACAACTATTGATAGCTATATATTAAATATGTTGAATAAGAACAAACTGTGAAAATTGGGGTTTATATTTTTAATGAGCTTTGAAAATACCATCCAAACAGCAAAAATCTAGAAAATAGATGTTGCTATATCACAAAAAACCACAAAACCCAAAAACAATGAGAAGAAAAGAAAGAAACAACAGAAAAAAAAATTAAAACCTTAATTTAACTCTTTATCAAATTAAGGAGAAGTAGTCTATGTACAACAAGATGTTCTGGAGAAAATATTATATTTTCACTAGATGTAATCTCTGTAATTTAACAAGTCTGGTCCATAACACAAAACCAACATTCTCCTGCATATCTCCTACATACCGGCTTTTTAACAGACTGATGTGTCAGGAATGTGGAGCAATAGAAGAGATGTTTTGCTCTATTCTGACCTTTTGTAGTAGCAGTGATGCGATTAAACCAAATGAAAGCTTGCTGTCCTAATAGTGCAGCTTCAGAGTGGAAATTCTTGACAACTAGTAAATAATTATCCGCTAAATGTATTTCTGTACTAAAATGTGCTAAAAACTTACAATTTATGGGTTTCTCAGAATAGGAAAACTTAAGCTGGTAGGGAAAACAATGGTTCTTCAAATAATATCCTTGGAAGTGTGGTACAGGGCACATAACTGGAATTATTCATTTGGTTTCTGGCAGTACCTAAGTCTCTCATTTGTAACTCAACCATACTAAAGTCCCACAGCCCCTGTCCATAACAGTTTACAATCTTTTCACCTAGAACCTGCAGACACACAAAAAAAGAATCATAAGAAGTCAAAAACCTCAGGTTTGTATGTTACATAAATGTCCAAGTTCATGTTTTTTTCCTCAAAATGTGTCAAAATTACAGATAAGTACCATCTGCAGAAGATCCCAATTCACTTTTTTTTTCTAACAAGAGAATTCCAACCCACATGCAAGAAGATGGTACAAGGGGTTTTGTTCTGAACTGATGTTCTCAACAGATTTCTCTGAATCTGTTACACATCATCTAAAGTAATTAAGTACTTATTGATACCAAGATAAACAGTAAGACACACAAGGACACTTGTTCAGATGGCTAAACATCCAATATAGGCTTTTACCTCAATACCTGTATAGAACAGAAGGATAATTATTCTGTCTACACTCACTTTTGGTTAAACTATCAATACAGGCACTAGCTGAATTTGACTCATGTTGCCTTAAATGTCTCTCTAAAAAGGGATTGTCACAACCTCCTAAAGGTCTGTTTCTTTCCATTAATATGAAGGGAGTTTTGTTAACTACAGTAAAGATACTAGTTTCAGATATCTGAGTTTATTGGAATGAAATCTACCTAAAGACCTGTATCTCTGGTGTAAACTGTCTTTATTAACAGCCACTCAGCAAATGTCATTCTGAGGATTCCTCATTTCTGAATATGTCTTCCAGGAGGGATGCTCCACCTCACAGCAGGAAAAAGGGTTTGAAATGTTTGACCTCAACAACCACTGTATGCCTAGCACCTTTGCAGAGGCACACAAATACAGTGCAGGCACTGCAGAACTCAGTTCATGCTAGAGGATGAGCAGACCTTCAATTGTACACCAGGGATTCACCCAAGACTGGTTTACCACTGTAGTTTAATATTTCACCCAGAAGGGCAGGAATCTCAAGCATGTTCAGTGGGGTCTCTCTAAGTTTATCCCAGGCCTATGTTATCTAAACACATCTGTTGTCAAATACACAAGACTAAACAATGATTAATGTGATACTTGTGCAAGATTTAAATCCCTTGATTTACTTTTTATCCTCATTTTCATGAAGAAAACCATAAACCCATATTTCAATCAAATTCTGATAGGGAGTAAGACCTTCCACCAACTTTCTGTTCACCTGTTGTACTGAATGCTTGATTGCTTGTGTATGGCATGATGAAAGACTACTGCTCTAAGTCCAGAGATGTGGACTTCCTTTCTTTTTGGCATTCTAATTCTCCTTTAGCTTTTATAGATACAATGCGAAAGGGTGGTATCACATGCAATACAGAAAATGTCTCAATGTTAGACATTGTGATATGAGCATATGATCTGCAACTCATAATGATGTTGCTCTTAACATATAATAGGCCAATAATTGGGTTTGAAGACAAAACTGTGTCAGCCCTATTGGATTTTTTCTTCCTTAAGCCTTTTACCTGAAGTTCAGTAAGTTAAATGAAAGCCTGCACGCTATGGGAAATTATTTCATGCCTTCACGTGTATGAGATTTTTCACATCTATGCTAAATGAAAATATCACCATGAAAATACAATTCCTTCATCAACAATGAAGAAATTTTACAAACAAGCTATCCAGCAATCTAAAAAGTAAAGAAATTACATTGCATGGTCCCAAATCTACTAAGATTTTAAGCTGTCTTCAACACTTGGGGACACCACTCAGATACTTAATTTTGAATACATTTGATAAAGCCTATGTTATAAAGACGTTGCATAATTGTTCTTTCACATTAAGAAAAGAAAAAGGGTTTATAGCCTTAGGTTGTTTGAATATTTTAGAGGCAGGAGAGTGACTTTAACTTTACCTTGTGATATTCCCTATTGCTTCTTTCACAGTGACTTCTATAACAAGATTCAAAGTCAAGCACAAACATAAATATGAAACATCACATTCAAGTCTCCCTTTGATTTTAAGCCTATAATCAAGCTGTTGAACATAAATAAGGTAAAAAAAAATTCAATTCTTCTGCTTCTTTCTGTCAGCTAAGGAATCTCCTTTTAAAGATATCCAAGTCACAAGGATGACTAAGATCATTGTTTTTTTAGGATAAATTTATCTATTAAAGGTTCTAAAATATAGCCTGATCCTTTACAGTACAAAGTTGTAATCAATGCCATGACACTTAATAAATGTTATAATAAGTAACATTAATATATTAAAATCAATAAATATATTTGTGGACAATATCTCATGGATTCTCAGATAGATATACAGCAGGTCAATAACATGATTGAAATTTTCCTAGCTAACTTTAGATCTCAAAAATAGTGTTGGTAAATCATGCACATCCCCTACAATTGGTAAAGATAAAAGATATGCACTTGGGAGAAAAATTAATATAATATGTTATAGACACCTGATTAGGGTGAGGGACAATTTCTAAGGAAACAAGACAAAATAAACCTAGCTTTTCTTGTTTCCCTTAAAAGAAGGCCAAGATGAGATATAATGCAGGGGGTATTTTATAATGGAAAGAGAAATCCATTCCTGTTTTCAGAGCCTTAGTATAGCACTTCACAAATCTTGTTAGTCTCAGTTCAACTATACTAAAAGGTTTTGTTGGCGTGATGTAGAAAGGATTTAGAAGATTGGCACAAATGAAATGTCACAGCAGGTTTTGGACCAAGTATATTCACAAAGACAGGTGAGCAGCATGATGACTACTGAACACCAACAAAGTATATACAGTGAATGGTAGACAGACTCTTACTCCACCATGAGTCTGTAAAGTTTAGTCTATCTCAACCCAGATAAAGATCTAGTCTAAACTATCTAGTGTTGGTATAGGTATAGTGAATAGGTAAAATGGAGTGTAGAAAGAGTGCACTGCCAAGTCATCTGGAAAAAGACTCCCATCTTTGAATACAATATTGTTCCTTGTTAATATCTGTGCAGGAGATTCACTCCAAACATGTATGGGCATGTACAGGTGGGGCATATCTACCTTCCATTGCATAGTGTAGCAATAGGCACACTTTCTTTGACTAAACACCACGCACTTATTAACTGCTGTGAACACATAATAGTAAATGCATAGAGAGTTTAGTCTATCTTTTTGAATAAAACAGTGGAAGATGCTATTGGACTAGCTTATACAACAATTCCTTTTTCTAAGTTCAATTAAAGTTGGAGTTGTATACTTCGTTTTCTTTGGGTGATCTAAAGAATGCACTGTTGTAAACACCTGCTACCAATCTTAGCTACAGAAAATTGCCTACTTGACCTCGCTTTGAACAAGAGCGTAATACTGTCCATGAAAATGCAACATGAGATACATTCCCACAAAAAACAGTTCATCTAGCTGTACCAATTCAGTTTGAAAACTACACTGATAATGGGTCCTCAAGATGTTTGCCAAGTCCTCAAAGTCAATATTCTCACAAACGTAACAAATAATGACACATAATTTATATAGGAAATGAGTCGAGTTATGATTTCATTAATTCAAGACCATCAGTGGAATAAGTTTACCCACAGAAATCATCCTAAATATAATTAAAGTATATAGCCATAAATAGTATTAAAGTGAAGCTGTTCTCCAACTGTTAAGTGGTTGTTATGGTGATAATATATTAAACTAAAAATTAATATGAAATTTACTCAATATTAATTCTAAATTTGCAAAGCTATCAAGAGAGTTAGGAAATTAAGATTTTTTAAAAATTATTCAGAGCACCTGCATATGTTTCATGAACAAAATTAATTGCCATATTAAATTAGCAGAATGACATTAACATTAAGGGATCATTAGTATCATTCATAATTATTCATTATCTTTAAGCTGAATCATATGTCATTTCCTTGACATACCATTTTTATTAAATAAAAAGGTTAGCTTTTCAAAACTCTAAATATGGGAACAGAACATATGGAAGATATAGTATACATAGTAAGGAAACCTAAACATAAATATTCCCAAGTATTTTTATTTTTCTGTAAAGAATGGGATATTTTATCTGGCAAATCAATTCAATTGGGTTCAAAACGGGGAGAAAGACAGAAAGTTAGAATAATATATAGTGAGGAAAAATGATGAAAAAGGAAAAGAAATGGCACCAAGCTAATCAGTCATTATTTTCATTGATAGTCTAGATGCAACATGCTTTATATTCTTTGAACTGTGGTGTGACAAAGGACCCCAAAGTCCTATTAGGTGTATAGGTTATTTTCAAGAGCTCAGTCTTTGATTTTGTTCACTGATTTAAATAATTTCATTGTTCATATGAAGACGTGTGCTTCTTTTTGAGACCCTGTATAAATTGAGGTGTGATAAACAACCAATATGAGGTGTACCATTCTGCATTATTATCTTACACACACATAAAAAATATAATTCAACGTTTATGCCAGTACAGATTTCTGCTTCTATAAACTAGAGGTTGTAGAACCATGAGATTAACCTTTACTCAAGTGCTCTGTGACAGATGGATTGGCTTCATGGTCCCAGTTCTCTCCTGACATACCCCTAAGTGGCAATAAGTCCACCTCTTACATAGCCTCAGCTGCTCTGCTCTGACAATGACAAACAATAATAAAAGCTCTACTGGCTTCAGCAGATCCAAACCAGCTGAAATTACAATGCTGTGTTCCCAGAGAATTAATATAATAATAGCTACTGACATTTCAAGATTATCCTAAGTTTTTTTTAGGGAAAAAAATGCTATAAAATAAGGAAAAAAAAAATCAAAACAAAAAAACCTAGACACTCAAATGACATAACCAGTTTCCTTCTGTTTATATATGTGCAAATAGGTTCAATGTGTTTAGGAGATTGAGGTGTAGTATTTTGTCCTCCCTTCAGCCAACTCACATTTACACAAACATCTTCAGACATTTAATGTCCTGTCACACTATTGGAGACATCTCTGATTATGTCAGAGGAGGAATTGCAGAAAGCAAACTCTAGCCTAGGAGTCACATTTTTGAAAGAACAGCAAAATCTTAACAAGAATCTTTCACAATCTTCTGTCCTGAGCCTTTTGCCTTACATCTTCCCTTTTCATGTTTCTCTGACAGAGTTAAACACTGTTCTTTCATTATTAGACACTAATGCTATTTACTGGTTACAGGAGTTCACAAAGATTAAGAAAGTTTCTAAAACAATGGATGGACTGCATCCACTGCAAAAATATGCAAGTATTCTACGGAATTCAACTTTCCATTGAGGATTTCTTGTAAAACTTGCTTTCTCTTGTAAGCTGCTAGTTATGAAAAATGGACCCCAGAATAGCATCTATTATTCAGTTTTTCAAGTAAAGAAAAGAAAAAAAAATAATGGACATCAGTTTTTTGGCATAGCTCTCCAGCCATTTCTTGGTAAAGTCAAAAATATTGCAAAGTTAAGGGCAGTAGTTGCTGCAATTAATTGATTTTGATTTGAAAGCATTCAACAAAGAGATTATGCTATGCCTGGATCACTTTTGATGGTCATGTTAAATTTGAGAAATAATAATTCAGTATTTGAAGATAGGGGAATATTGGGTATTGCATCACCTAAACTAAACCAACACTTTAAAAAGAATGATAACCTAATGAACTGCAGTCAGCTCTTGATAATAGTGGAAAGATGGTAGTTCATCATACCGATGTGCTCAGCCCACTCTTGCTCCATATTCTTACTCTCTCTTTCCTCAGCAAATACTGGAAAATAAGGCATTTATCTACCTACCTTCTATTTCCAAGATGTTCTGCAGCTTGCCCACAGTGTGTCATCTCCCCACTTTAACTCTTAAGGTTAAAGCACTCTTTTTGCCTCCCATGTAGCCTCACATACTGCATGCATCTGTGTATGGGAAGGTAGCAGCTGCACAATGATCTCTGTCCTGAAATGGCTGGTGTGTCCCTGGAACCCAGAGCTGTGTCTCTGAGATGACTGACTAACTCCCTTTTAGAAATATGCTACCTTCTTACTTTTGGTTTTCTCTTTGGGCAGGACGAAAGCATCACCATTATTTTGGACGAGCAAATAACACCCATTCAACAAAATCAATATGCACGGCTCACCACAGAGAAAGTCCTTTTACAGCTAATCTCAAGGACAAGGACAATGTTGTTTGGTTTCTTTCCTTGCCTTTTTATCTCTAACTGAAACATGTGTCCTTAAATTCATTATTTTTCAAGTTATGCTGTGCACCACAAATTAAAAATGTTAGTTCGAGTAAGAACTAAACCCCATAAAAATGAATCTTGAATGTTTTTTCCTCAGATACCTGGAGTTTTACAGATGAAATTGCACCTCCAACACACAAATTTTGAATTATCTTGCAATATTTGGATCAATAATTTCAAAAAGCTTTCCTTTTCCCCCCCTTACTCGTACAGTTCCCTTCCTTTATCATGATTGAGTCTTCTCTGAAGTACCTCTAGGCATTAAAGTAAGCCAAGTGTAGTTGGTGAATTGGAATGGAGGCATTGACTAGGCTCAATTGCCTGCACACAATTATCATGTAAATTCCTTAGTAAAACTATTTTACATGCTCCCTCCTTAAAAATACCTTTACTTCTTTATTCTTGACCCTTTTTCTATGACTTTAAATATAATTTTTAATGATTGACAACAGGTTTTTAAGCTACTGATTTTGTTAATAGTCAGCTTGGCCGTTTTTGTGCTTTTATTTTCTCATGAACTTGTACTCTGAACACATCATATTTCTTAAGACCTCCCACCTCATTAAGCCTCCACATTTCTTTTGTTTTGCATGATAATAACAATAACTATAATTGTTTATTCTAGGATGTCCCTGGTGAGATTCTGTATAATATATTTTCATTTTTGTGCTAACTGTAGCGGTTGCCATTCTATCCCATTTAATTCTTATTCTAGCATTGTCTTGCGGACTAACTGGTATTTCCCTCATTGTTATCTCCATATACTTATTGAAAACTGCCATGTTTCCCCATCAAATATTGGTGAACAAAAACTCCAGTTTTCTATCTTTCCAACATATGATATAATATTAATTCCTTTCATGGTACTTCTCCAACATTATCTTTGACTCCTTAAGTTTTAGTAATATCTTTGCTTTGATTATTTGGTGATTTCATTAATAGGGTGATATTTCTCATTATTTTTCTTTTTTTTCCTGTCTGTCTGATGAGATAATGCATTTCATAACTGCAATTCTGACTGTTGTTCTAGGCTTCTGTTATCATTCCATTATCCCTTTATAGAGTATATATTAGGATTTCAAGTTCTTCTTTTCATTTTTTTGAGCTTCTTATATTAACAAAAATGAAGGACTGGATTTTGTGATTTGGGGCTTTTTTTCCCTTAATAAACAGTTAACAATTCCATAGTTCTTACTGGTCCCTATGAATTTCAGCCTTCTATGTTCCATTCACCTCAAGACCTTTAGTGTATTTCTAAGTCACCAGCTTAACCAAACAATTGCTAGTCATACTGATTAAAAATCTATAAATCTCACTGTGTTACTAAAATAAATTAAAAAAGAAAAGCTTATACTTACATTTCCTTTAAACCAATATAAAATGAACCTTTCAGGTACTAGCAATGCAGAACAAAAGCACCTCTTCACTTGACAAATTCCTAGTCCTTCTACACCCAGATACTGGGTCCGTCTGAGATGGAATTTATTTTCCCCTGAGCAGCCCTCGCAGCGCTGTGCTTTTTACAGGTAGGTAGAAAGGTGTTGGTAACACGCCAGTGTTTGGCTCCTGCTGAGCAGGGCTGGTACAGCATCAGCGCTGTCTCTCCAACATTCCCCCCATATCAGTAGGCTGGGGGTGGGCAAGATCTTAGGCAGGGACATAGCCAGGACAGTTGACCCAAAATGACTAAAGGGATATTCCACACTCTATGATGTCTGCTCAGCAAGAAAAGCTAAGAGAAATGATAAGGAAGCAGGGAAGGGAATTATTACTCTGTCTTCCAGAGCAGCCGCTGTATGTACTAAAGCCCTGGGAAATAGAGAATGAAACTTCTGTTTTCTTTGTTTTATATGCACAATCATTGTTTTTGGTTTATTAAACTGCTTGTATCTTGACTCATGAGGCTTTTTCCATCTTATTTTCTGTCCCCATCATACTGCTGAGGAGGGAAGCTATCCCGTGGCTTGGTGGGCACCTGGCATCTAGGTCAAACCACCACAGTTGTGTAGGAGTCCATTTGCTTCTCAGAACTTGATCCCAAATAAGACATTTGATTGATTCCAGGCTTGTATCACTGGTTCTGTCTTCCAAGAAACTGGGTCAACTGTTTTTGCACAGCCCATTAATGGAATGGGCCCATTAACTGTTATGTTATTGTTCTTGTTTCTCAGACTCCAGTACCTGAATATCTTGTTTTCATCTTTCTGTTATCTTAAGAGTTGGCTGCTCTATTCTTATTAATAATCTGTCTTCATCTTTTTCTTCTTCCTCACCTTTTCCTTTGGACTAGGGTGAAAGAGAATAACCTTACAAAGTCACTATGTAAGAAACTCTTAAATCCAAGAGAATTCTACAGAAATAAAGAATTACTTAATCATTCAAATGTTATTTGGCTGATGTTAAAAAGTCAGCAGGAGGAGCTCATAACATTAATTTTAATCAGTTGTTTAATAATCCTTCAAAACTGTGTCTCTTATATAAAACCTGTTTGCACAAATCCCCTCAGTGTTTGGACAGAGCATATATCTGAATATAACTGAACTTGCATTTAAAATTTAACAAATATGATAGATGTCTCTTGGGGAGGAGCAGCTGGACCTCTGAATGTAAACGCTGTTAGAACTTATTGCCTGAACTAAATGACCTAGCTTTCCTAGCTCAAAGGCTACATTAGATTAAAAAGTGATTTGTAGTCCAGTCACTACGGAGGGAAAGAAAACCACAATAATTGAGGGTTATGTGCATATTCACATAATGTTTTCCTTTATTATTTATTCTTGGTTATTGCCTAGTTGGAGTATGGCTTCAAAAATCTCTTTCGTTTTTACTACAGAAAGTTTATTTATTTTGACCTCCTTCCTAAGATGTTCATAGGAGTCTGCACTTAACTTTCTACCTTAGACACAGCTCTAAACCAAATGCACTGGTCCAAAAATCAGTTTCATGGAGAAACACAGTGAGGAGAGAAGTTAGAGATGGGAAGAGTCTATCAAGGCATCCTCCAGGCATTATATTCATGCATACACTCACTCAAGGAAGCTGCCTGGAGCAGAAAATTGCACAATATAGATTTATAAAGTTCCTGTGTGTAGCAGTAAATAGGCAGGATTTTAATTTATAACTGATAAAAGGATATACTTTGTTGCACATGCATAATTAACCTAGAGAGCTCATAGCCACAAAAATATCACTGAGGCCTAAAAGATTAGCAGAATTTTAAAAAGGATTAAACATTTATATGGATAATGAGAACATTTACATTTGCATGGAATTAGAATTATTTCTTTAAAACAAAAAGTTACACACTATCTTATTTCAGGACATAAACCAAAAAGTAGTCATGAGGAATACAAAGAAATTTCCCCTCTCAGTAAAATTTGTTGCATAATTGTTCATTTCAGACACTGGCAGCAACAAGATACTGGACTACACACAAATACTGCTCGATCCATAATAGCAATTACCAGGCTTATATTGATTTATGTTAATGACCTCATGACCTCATAGGTACTATGGTAGAAAAAGAAATGTTTTATCGTTTGAATTTGTTCATGAAGAGCTAAAAATAGCATGCAGAAATATTTTATAGCAAACTTCTGTTTCTTCTGCAGGAGGGAATGCTTCTGGATAGATGCAGGGAGTATTTAATGAGTGAGTGGCATAGAAATAGAATTTTGGTCATGAACAAGTTAATGACCAATTAAGTACAAAAACAAAACTAAATTACTTGCATTGGTACCTAATTTAAAACTGTGATTGTAATCCAGGTAATGGAGCTCTGCTGGAAGTGTTCTTAGCACTCCCCTAACAAAAAAGTCATTACTGACTGGCCTGCTGCTTCATATAATTGCTGTGATAAGCCACCACAAATATAATTGGCTTTAGCTTAAAAAAATACTTCATCATAAAGTAAGAACTATAGTTATACTTTGATTTATATATTTACAGCAACTTAAGGAAGATCATTAACACATTTAGTATCCAGACATTTTTACTAAACCAGAAAATGTAAAGAAATTTTCTTAAACAATTTTTAAGAAACAATACAATTTCCCTTAAACTGTGTTCCTTTTGAACACTGAAATTACTTCAATGAGCATATTTAGTCTGTTAAAGTCAAAAGGACTTCAGATTAATTTCTGTACTCTTCTGACAACTTTTGCTATAATAATACAGTCTGAGAAGCTTTCTAGACCTAAAGAGGCTCTGATAAATTGTGTATGTTTCCTGTGTTTTCATAGATGTCCAGTGTCATGTTCTGTTCTCTTGCTTGTCTAGCTCAAACAAATAAGAACTTTAGGTAGTGATAGATAAATACCTCAAAAATATGGGGTGTGAATATTCAATGGAAAACCATATACCCAGAATTTTATTCTCTTGATTAAGACCCCCTCAATTCCCATTCCTCTGTTTCTTACTCTAACAAAGACATTTATCAGTGGAACTGTTCTAGAAATACTCATTTTTAAATGAATCAAAAGCATAGTAATGACAAGCTCATTTTAAAAATCATGTGCACAGAAAACTTTATTATATAAAACAGTCAGCGAGTGAAGATCAAATCACATAACATGTGATTTGTGTGTCCAATCAATCCTAATCAAAAGGATTTAAAAAAATCTGTATACTACAGGCTTCTACAATTAGCCATTTAGGTAGGCACTTTTGTGTTCCCCTATTCCTCTGTGGTCACATACAAACACAGATACTACTTGTGTTCTTTGCCATTCCAATGGCAGATTGAATATATTAGTTTGCATATTTGGATGCGAGAACCTAAAATTTCAAATAAATACATAAATGCATACATAAATAACTAAACAAAACAACTAACCACATGGTGGGGGGGAGGGCAGAAATCTTGCAAAAATAGTATTTTCACTTAATGGCACTTGTTATATTTGCCTTCATTTATCTGGCCCTGGGTGTATTGTTCATAGGAACAAATCTATAGCAGAAATTGAAGTAAAATTGATAAATTAAAATTTAGAAAACATATTATGTGATGTTTTATTTTGGTTGAATGAAGCCTTTGTTGCAAATATTCATGCCTTTTAATGGGGAAAGAACTGCAATTTTACCAATTTGAACAATATTGCAGTATTGTTTTATGTACGAACAAAATTTAAAAATTGGGTTGTTTTAACCATTCTGTAAAAAAACTCTGATATTTTTTTGATGCAGAAATTCAGAAACTTTAAATGTGTTTTTGTAGATAACAGTTGTAAATGTCATCTAAGGCTTTTAATAAAATTTTATAGATTTTTTACTAGGAATTTATAAAATTCTTCATACTATCCTGGAAGGTGCACTGGCCCTAACAATTCACCCCATTCTTGCAAACCCTTTGGAGCATGTCAGCCTTTGAGCACAAGAGAAGTTCCACTGACATTAATGGATTTTAGATCAAACCATAAAAAGAGTAGCCATCCAAAGTCGCACTTGTCATCACCAGAGAACTATATCTGTTAATTTCCTTTATCATTAGCACAAAGAGCCAACCACTCATAAAGGTTACAAGGTCATTGTGAAAAAATTCAGGAGTAACTGATGCTGCCTTTTAAATGGTATGTCTTCAGAAACATATCATCCACTGAGTTAAAAAGTGGTCTGATCTATTGTTTCATGTCATATATAAAATGATAGTACTAGTTGTTATTTATCTTCTTTTTTAATAGAGAAACCACAATGATAGTGAGTAATACTGATTAATTTAATATGGAAATATTTTAAATAGTGATATTTAAAATATAAAAACTATTGAAGTTGGTGTCCTCAACTAAGCAGTAGAAACACAATGGAGGAAAAGACGTCCTAATCCCTGAGGAGTCCTGTTCCCTTCATGGGCTGCTGTTCCTGACAGGAGCCTGCCCTAGCATGAGCTTTCCACAGGCTGCAGATTCCTTCAGCACATATCCGCCTGTTCTTGCCTGCGATTCCTCATGGGCTGAATGTGGATCTCTGCTCCACTCTGGACTTCCATGGGCTGCGGGGGAACAGCTGCCTCACAGTGGTCTTCTGCATGGGCTGTAGGAGAGTGTGTGCTCCTGGGCCTGCAGCACCTCCTCCCCTTCTTCTTCACTGACCTTGGTATCTGGAGAGTTTTTTCTCTTACATAGGTTGAATTATAGTGTCCTTTCTGTGTGATAGTTCAAATATATAAATCCATATATAAATTTGCATTTTCAGTTTCATGCTTCATTTAGGTACACGATATGTTCACCCACAAAAATCCATGATCTCTAGATATTGCTTCATAGACACCAATTCTTGCTTCTAATTTTATTTGCTGACCACGAAAAGGTACTACAGCTGTTATGAAATGTGTTATGAAAGAAGAGAGGAAAGAATTCTGTCTATGAAAAGTCTGTATAATCCAAGTGCTCTGTCACTTAGTATTGTTGTCTAGGTCCATAGAAATTTAGGAACTCATTGACCTCAATTTTTTGTTAGAGTGTTTCTCAGTCCCCAGAGTGTTGTTTATTCTCTTCTTCATTAGAATCTAAAATAATTTAAGAGTGTTCCTGACCTAGCTTTTGAGGGTTTTATTGGGACAATGATGCATGAGAGAATTCCAGTAAAATGGAATGAGGAACAAAGATTGTAGGATAAGAATAGGTCACTGGGAGGTGGACCCCCTAGGAATTTCATGTCCCTCTAACAGATGCATCAACTTTACACAATGAACAATGCAGAAGACACAATAATAATAAGAAAGAGGATCTTGTTTTATATTGTTATGCTATTTTTGCTACCTTTCAAAATGGAATTTTGTTTTTGCGTGCTAAATTTCATCTCATTAATCAATTAGATGTTTACTTATTAGCCATGCCTTTAACAGATCCAAGGTCAGTGAAGGTTATCTACATCACAATATATGAAATAAATTCTCTTCTTTCAAACTAAAGCGGTCTAGTCTTTATTTTCTGTGAACAAAAATAAGGTGTTGATGATTGTGTTTTACATAACTAAAGTAATTGGGAGAATGTTCTTCATGGTTCTGTATGTGTGTGGTGGAAACATATTTACTAAGAGGCTGATTACAGTTTTTGCTATTTAAAACTCTAAATGTTCTTGCACTTGAATGAATTTGCACAATTTAGGTATTGCTTTGAATTATGACTCTTGGCTGTGATTCCCCAGGGGATCACATTTTAACTGGGAATTAACCAAGCAAGTCTCACTCCATCTCCAGCCTGCAAACAACCTGATCACATTGTGCAACAAGAAAGTATATGTATGCTATGCTAAAGAAAAGCAAAAGCTACTAGGAATGGCTTCTGAGTTAATCTGATGGGGAAAACAGTCTTATTTTCAGTAAAATTGCAACCACTGACAACGACAGAAAATCTGGCCCAAGAATTCAGCACCAGTGAAAATTTTCAGTTTGACTGAAGTATGCAATTCTTTATACAATTAATGTGTCGTGTCATGGTTTAGCTTGGCCCAGGTTTTTCGGGGGGGGGGGGGGGGGGGGCCAAACAGTG